>CAWUFW010014092.1:4823-397323 GCA_963921515.1 Calotriton arnoldi
ATGTTGCTCTTACAATTATTGCTGCTGTATTGTTCTGTGAGCGAGGCATGAATGCCTGTTGCATTCTCTCTCACGTAGTTCCAGTCCAGGAGTCAGTTACGACTTGCTCCGTGGACTGGAAGCCGTGCTGCCTGGCTCTCACCTGTTCATGTGAATAACTTACTACCAATATAACCTGAAGTCCGTCATTACAATTGGCGACGATCGACGAGGTTACCCACGTTTTAGAAGATTTCAAGAAAAGCGGAAGAAGACATTTTTTTTCTGCCGATTTACCACCGAACGGAAAAAATAAAAATAGAAGAAGAAATTTGCAGAGCTGGAACCGAACATACACCTACCTTCATTACCTTTCTGGTTCCGACGAGGTTAAGTGAGTATCGTCATCTTTAAAGCACAGCTTTACTCGTTGCAGATAGCCTCACTGCATCTTTCAAGCAGTGGCTACGTTCTATGTTGAATGAAGTTGTGACGCCATCGTCCCTAACCTGCATTGGAGCTGCGACGTGCATCGTCCCTTGATGCTTTAGGCGCTAGGTCACGCAGCGTGACCCTTACGTGGTGGCCATTTTGGATGACATAATCCTTAGCAACCACTCGTATTCATCTGCTTATGCCTGCAAATTCAGATTGACTGATACGAGACTTAAATACCATCTTTATTCACACGGTGATTTTCGAACAGGTGAGGAAGTCGGGGAGGCGGACAATGGGAACTATTTCTTTATTTTTAAGCATTTTTTTTTGTTTCTGCATTAGCTCGCAGAGGATCTGCACATACTGGTGAACACTTTGAGCTACATAACTTTTCTTGGCATACCTTCTAAAATGTAATACTTGAAGGATTATTAACTTCATATATATATATACACATTAAAAATTTTTTTATTTTCACACAATACTCTTGTAATTCTGGTATATTGACACTTGCATGGAAGAAGGTGATCACTTAGTTGAACAAGTAGTTATGGCTCAACAAAATTTTACTATTAGCCCTCCTCATTCCTTTTGGTCATCTGGACCTCGTCCAGCCATGGAGTGGTTAGAATGGAAAGATTACTTTGTTAATTACATCAATGCTGTAGACTTAAGCAGGTAAATGAAGGCTGATCAAAAGAAGAGACTTCTTTACATTCCTTGGGTCCTGTAGGGATAAAAACTTATAACCGCATGCCAAAAATAGCGGCAAGTACAGAAATTGATGATTTTGATGCAGCCTTACAGGATTTAGATAAATACTTTGCACCTAAAGTTTGCATGGGTGTTGTGTGCTACAAGTTTTTCCAGAGGAAGCAAAACAAAAGTGAACTAGTAGATGACTATGTTGATGAATTAAAGAGACTTGCTATTGATTGCAAGTTTGGGATTCTACACGATGAGTTACTGAGAGATCAATTAGTCATGCACTGTAATAATTCTGCAATACAAGAACGCCTATGGGTCAATGGGGACGCACCTTTAGATGATATACTTATCGTAAGGAAGGCTGAATTGTCAGGAAGGTGTGCATCACAACTTAAAGATTCCGACAAGGATACAGGTGCCGGTTCTTAAAGTTCAGACAACAAACCGAGGACAACAGCAACAGAGTATGGCCAAAGCTTACAATCAAACTCAAAGGAACCGTGGAAAGAAAAAGAATTTGAAGACAGGCGGTGTTATCGTTGTGGAAGCAAAGAACATTTAGCGTTCAGCAGAAACTGCCCCGCTGCAAAGAAAAGATGTAGCATTTGCGGGTTAATAGGCCATTTCAGTAAAATGTGTAGGAGAAAAAGAAGCAATGTTAAATATGTTTACGAGGACGAAGATCCTACTCACTTGGAAGTTGATAAGGAAAATAACGAGGGGGAGTATGTAAAAAATGTACAGGGTAATTTTGTGATTAACATCACAGACAGTACAGTGAAGGATAAACCTATTTGTGATATATCTATTGGAGGTATAGTGGTTAAGGTGTTCGCAGACTCAGGATCACCTTATACTATAATTGATAAGGAGATTTGGAATGAAAAATTTGTTAAAAAAATAGGTCATGAGTTAATTCCCACTGATGTCAATCCTAAGAGTTTCACGGGAGAGAGAATTAACATGCTGGGTTTTAGATGGTTGACATTTGTATTCAAGGGAAGATCAGCCAGAGGTAAACTTTATGTAGCTGAATTTGGTCCTTCTGTTTTAGGTTGGATGGACCAGAAGAATTTGCATATTATCCTGAATCCGAATAGTGATGAGAAGGTACTCATCATGGATGAGTCTAGCAAAGTGCAAGATGAAATTTGTAGGATGTTTTCAAAAGTTTTTAGTAAGAATTTAGGATCACTCAAGGGTTTTGAACATTCTATTGTGCTTAAAAAGAATGCTATTCCAAAAGTACATAAGGTGAGGCCAATTCCTATACTCATAAGAGATGAAGTTGCGAAAGAACTTGATGGGTTGCTTGAAAGGAATGTAATTGAAGAAGTGGAAAGTTCTGAATGGATTTCTCCGGTGGTGGTGGCACGCAAGGGGAATGGTAAAATCCGTTTATGCATTGATTTGCGCCACCTTAATAATAACATCGTCATTGATAGGTTTCCGCTGCCCAAGATCAATGAAATGGTGTCATCCCTCAAGGGCGCCACTTGGTTTTCCACCATTGATCTATCAGCGGCCTACCATCAAGTGGCGTTATCACCCGAAGTCAAGGAAGCTCACGGCTTTATAACACCCTACGGTTGTTATCAATTCAAACGTATGCCTTTTGGCCTCCGCCTCAGCAGCTGCTGTTTTTCAGCGCTTAATGCACAAATTACTGGGGAAGATGAATGGTATTAAATTTTTTCAAGATGACATTTTAGTAGCAGCTAAATGCAGAGAAGAACACGATTGTAAACTCAGAGAAGTTTTGAATGTGTTGCAAAATGTTGGTTTAACTGTGGAAATCAGCAAATGCAAATTTGCTCAACGGAGTGTATCCTACTTAGGACATGTTATTTGTAAGGATGGTGTAAAACCTAAACCATCTTTAGTCAATACCATTGTGGATTCACCTGCTCCTACCAGCAAGGAGGAGGTGAGATCATTTTTGGGAATGGCTGAATTTTGTGCTAAATTCATACAAAATTTTGCAAGTAAGGTGTTCAACATTAGCTTCCTTGTTGAAGAAAAATGCTAAATTTGAGTGGACCTGTGAGTGTAATGCTGAGTTTAATCAGGTTAAAAATGACTTACAAAATGTAAATGCCCTGAGTAGTTTTGATCCCAATTCAGAGTGTTTTTTAACAACAGACGCCAGTGACAAGGGTTTAGGAGCTGTACTTTCACAGAAGGGTGTTGACAATCGTGAAAGAATAATTTTATTTGCGTCCAGATCCTTATCTCCCACTGAAAGTAAATATCCAATCATTGAGAGGGAGGCTTTGGCTTAGCGCTTGGGCCTTAGAGCATTACCGCGTATTTGTTTGGGGGAAACCTGTTCTGATTCGCACTCGATCATCGTCCTTTAGTTAAAATTCTTACAACTGAAGGTAGTGTTACAGCTTCTGCAAGATTAGCGAGAATCTCTATGCGTATGAGTGAATTCATTTATAATTTGGTTTATGTACCTGGCAAGGAAAACGTTGTTGCTGATTGTCTCTCCAGATTGCCGGTCCCCATGGAAGAATGTTTGGATGATCCTTGGGGAGATTTTAACATTGCATTTATCCAAGATGCTGGTATACCAGCTATTGGAAGGACTGAGTGGATGAAGGAGCAAATTAAGGATGTTTTATTACAACAAGTTTTGGAGTGTCTAGGTAAAGGGTGGCCCAAGAAGGATAATGTTACTGAAAAATTGAGACCATTTTGGGAGATCAGAACTGAGCTGTCGGTGAATAAAGAAGTTGTTGTAAGAGGTGACAGGGTCATTCCTCCGGAGAGTTTGAGGAATAAAGTGTTAATGTTGTGTCACGAGGGTCATTTCGGTATTGTAAGAACTAAAATCATTGTTAAAGGAATTTTCTGGTGGCCTGGTGTGGACATGGCTGTGGAGAGATTTGTAAGAGATTGTGGAATTTGTTTATCTGCGGACAAATGTCTTAGAACCTTAAAACCTCCTATGAGTGAAGGTCTTATTCCCAAATTACCTTGGGAAGTGATTGCCGTGGATATTTTTGGTCCTGCTGGTGAATCAAAAGAATATGGTTTGGTTGCAATCGATTTATTTTCCAAATGGCCTACAGTCAAAATTGTTGAAAAAGTGGATACCGATACTGTTTTAAAGTTCCTGGACAAATTGTTTGTTAGGAAGGTCTTCCAGCAAGCATTTTAAGTGACAACGGTGTGCAATTCACATCCAAGAGTGCCAAAGAATATTTTGATAGGGTTGGTATCAAACATAAGACCACTGCCCTTTATAATCCAAGTGGTAATGGCACGGTTGAGCGTTTTAACCGTGTGCTTAAAGGTGTCATTCAAGCTGCCATGAACAAAAGTAATGATTGGAAACTCGAATTACAGAAGGCAGTTTGGAGTTATAGAATCACTACTCATGATGCTACGGGTTTGTCTCCATTTGTTATTATGAGAGGCAGGAAACCTAGATGTGTTTTCGCCTGCTTGGCTGTGTGATGGCGCATTACAACATTGGTCTGTCACGGATGTCAGAGACAGGTTAATTCAAATGCATTATAAGAGTAAAACTTATTATGACCAAACTCATGGAGTGAAAGAGGTGCATCTTAAGGTGGGTGATGTAGTTCTAGTGAAAAGACCTGGTAAGATTTCGAAGGGTGAAAACCAATTTGGTGCTCCACAAGTCATTGTGGAGCTTTTGTGCAATGCAGTACGTTTGGACGATGGTAGGGTGTGGAATTTAAAAAGCATTGCTTTATGTTCTGGAAAAAATTTGAATGTATTACGTGAGGGTTTGAAGTGTACTGAGGGTGCAAAGGACACTGAGTGGATGGAAGAATTCCTTGACCCAAGGGCGATACCAATTGCTGTTCCTTCGGATGTGAGTTTGGGAAAGGAGGTGGTGGAGAGTGCTGTTGGGAACAGTGGTGATGTTGGGACTAAGGATGTACCATTGGAATCTACAAATGTTTCAGAAGAAGTGTCATCTGGGACGAGTGTGATTCCTTCAACTTCCAAGGATTCTGTTGGTTTAGCAGAGGGCGTCAGTGTTAGTGATACCAGGAGGAGGGTGCTCCCTGGGTGGCTGAAGGAGTTTGTTATGTGGGTGTAGGAGTTATAAAAATGTATCCTTTATTCGTTTTTGTCATTCCTTTGTGTAAGGGGGGGGATGTGTTATGTTGCTCTTACAATTATTGTTGTTGTATTGTTCTGTGAGCGAGGCATAGAATGCCTGTTGCATTCTCTCACGTAGTTCCAGTCCAGGAGTCAGTTACGACTTGCTCCGTGGACTGGAAGCCGTGCTGCCTGGCTCTCACCTGTTCATGTGAATAAACTTACTACCAATATAACCTGAAGTCTCGTCATTACAGTTGCCCCACACTGCTTCGCCTTAATTGTTTTTCATTAATTGCATGAAATATGATGCACCTGTATGTAACGAAAGATAATGGGGACTTGGCATAGGCACACCACGACTTAATCTGTAGGCGGCGCTGGCGACGTTTTTTTACGTTACCTTTTAAATATTGAACAGGTGCCGCTTTGATTATCCGCTTACTGAAAACCGACGATGACGCTCTTTTAACGCACCACAGGTGGTCGTTTTTTTGAAGGGGGGGGGGGGTGTTTATATAGCGCTAACTCGACCCGAGTATTTGTTTATCTTTATCAGTGCGTAGTTAAAACAGCAAATAGAAGATTAACCTGCTTTGAAAGTGTTATAGAGTTCCTAAATGATGCCTGAATTAGAATTAAAGCAAACAGGCAGATAAATCATGTTGGCAATAAATAGAGATTTTACATAAACTCCTATTTAAGAATCACATTCCCACACTTACAGAATCTTGAAACGCAAGCCAAAGGCCGGTACTTTTCTCTGAGAAATGTGGCAATCCTTAACACACAAGGGTTTGGGGTGCACAGTTTAATGTGGCACATGAATGGTTACCTAATACCCTGATTACATAAGTCATCTTTATTATTCTTAGTCATAGTCCTTACTTTTGAAGTGAATCCAGTCCACCTCTGAGACAGGAAACATCAGGAGGGATAAAATGTCAGTACCACCCAGCTGGATATCATTAATTGGGCTGGCATTCCTAGTATCGCTCTGAAATAATCCAATCCTACTCGAAGGCCTAGGCAAAGGTAAGGTGGGTGGGCGATAATGGCTATGACGAAGATGAGTAGGACTGAGAGTAATGACATTTACCTGTAAGTCCTGAGGGCATTACCTCTATCTACTTCCTTGTTCCAGTCATTGTTTTTGCAGGTATACCAATGCTAAGACGTTTAACAAAAATTATATTTATAATCACATAAATATACAAGCAGCCAACCTTTATTTCATAAATTCAAGTTTATTAATGTTTAGACAAATGTCTTTAAAACATAAATACATAACATTTTAAAATTCAGAACAATTATTACAAGATTTTGTAAACATCTACCCTCACCCAAACACCACCTCCTCAATCCTTCTAAGTCTCAATCTATTTGTCCTACCCCTGCACACATTCCCCTTGATTGCCTATCAGTCCGAATTCCTTCTTCCTTAGCACCTAGACTCTAGAATATCCAGCCTCAATAGTCCAAGCATATTTTTTAAAATGTTGCCAAAGCACACACAGCATCTAATAAGCATTGGTAAATGCATTAGGTTTCGTCTATGTGATTAATAATAAAAAATATATATATATATATTTTGGTAAGTTTTAAGTTGGTGAGCAGTTGTGCAATATAAGTTAAAGAAACTCTGTAAAAGTGTTATGACTTGTTGTTTGAGAAAGACAATATATTGTATCTGGTGGTTCTGCAAAGCGGTCCTGTTCCTTGGGTGATGTTGTGAAAGCCAGTGTGTCCATCTTTTTGGTGAAAAATGGCACCACACATTGCTCATTTTGCGACCCCTAGCAAAAGTACAATGTGCGGTGTGACCAGTTAGCACAGAGGTCTTATCAACAAAGTGCACACCCATTTGAAATCCAGTCAATGTATAAATTGCACATCATGATTTGCAGTAGTTTTTAGGTGATTGGGTCCTTAGTCTGGAGAAATAGTCTATGATCTTTACAGATTAAATGTACTTTGATTTGGAACGGAAGCATTTCAACCAGATGTGTGTCTATGGCAAAACCTTTGCTAAAGAAGATGTGAACAATTTTATGTATCTGTCCTTATTTAGTTATCGCTCAGAAAGAAGAGCTATAGATCTGGTCGTAATTCAAATCAAGGAATGACACAACACAGGATGTATTCAGCAAGCTTCTGCAAGCTAGTGGCATGTGGAAAAGTAAACCCTGGTTAATTGCCTATTTCTTAAGTTATATGTTTTAAGTAGCAATGCTAATATGTAAACATACCTCAGTGTGCACTTAAGGTGCTGGCTGATAGCATATGTGCCCCTTCTAGACGTGGACAGGCAAGCACACTCGCCTAATGCTTTAGAGCAAAAACAGACTGGAATACAAGCCCTATCTAGAAGAACATATTTTGCAAAACAAAGTGAAAGCGTGAGAAGGGGAAAATATATTACCTGAATACAAAGTGCATATTATATTGCCATTGGCCCAAGACTAAAAGTACAATACAAAAAATAAATGGATAGAAAGACTGCGTTCTATGGTATACACTCCAGGTACGCTCCGAAGATTAGATACCTCATTTCCACCCGAATGAACCAATAGCAGCCGCCACTTAAAACTACATCGAACATTCCAATCATCCCTAATCCAGCAATTTCACACCATGTCAAGATGACTATAGTCAACAAGAATTCCCAGAATCTAGATTTCTGAGATCATTGCAAGGTCGTACAAGTATACAGATAGACGCAATTCACTATGTAAAGAGTGATCACAAAATAACATATCATTTAATTGTTAACAGTAGCCTTTGATATTTACAGTGTTTAGAAAAAAGCAGAAGGTCGGGTTTGTTTAATTATGGGCACGTAATATGGGTTGACTGCTGCTCTGTGGGTCACCTCTAAAATATCCATTAAGACAGAATGGAGCTCATGTATTCCTTTAGACACTATCCTGAGACAATACTGCACTGCTTTGTTGGGGCCACGAGGCGCTATAAAGACTCTAATTAAATAAAGAGTCACCTATACTCAAGCTCACAGACAATATGTGGTGGAGACCTATCTACATACTGTTAAGGGTTTCGGATTTTCAGAATGATGACATATTTCAAAATAATAAATGGTTACTTAAAAAAATCTTGTTGGGAATACAAAACAAGGTCATTTTGCACACTGTAATTCTAACTACCCATAGACTGAGACCAGGCATGCTAAATGTATCGCTATGCAGAGCTTGGGTATATAAAGCACACACTGCCTGGTGCTTCTATTTTTAAGACGTTTAGCCATCCTATAACAATACTCCCTACTATTTTTGACCCAGTTGCACGCCAACCAGCTACAGGGTCTGTGTAAAAGAGAGACTAAAGGCTTGTTCTTTTTGTGACAAACATCTTTGTTTTTGTGCAGTGCTATCACATGGCAAACACTAATCATACAGCTCTATAATATGAAAATATTGTATGCCACACAACGCTGCAAACACAAGGAGATGATGGATGGAGTGCTGAAACTTTTCAGACACTCGCCCCCAGTCACAGATCTGGGTTGAGTCCATCATTGTTCTTTAGCTCACTTCGCCACCCCAGTTCAGACACAGCTATATGCAAATCAGTCTTGACCCTGTGCCTCATGGGAACAGTCCAGCCCAAACTGCCAAGCCATGTCTTCCCTGGACCGGAAACAAGCATCCTGGGACCGGTTTCAGGGTGACACCCTCATCAGCCAGGCTAGCTTGAATCCAATGGCAAAGTGAGCAAGGGACCCACGTCTGGGCATACCCTGCCAACTTAGGGCAAGCAAAGCAAACACAAGGAGATGATGGACGGAGTGCTGAAACTTTGCAGATACTCACCCCCGTCACAAATCTGGGTTGAATCGATCATCGTTCTTTAGCTCACTTCGCCACCCCAGTTCAGACACAGCTATGTTTAAATCAGTCTTGACCCTGTGCCTCATGAGGACAGTCCAGCCCGAACTGCCAAGCCATGTCTTCCCTGGACCGGAAACAAGCAACCTAGGACCGGTTTCGGGGTAACACCCCTCATCAGCCAGGCTAGCTTGAATCCAGTGGCAAAGTGAGCCTGCCTTCCGTGCAGAGTGGAGATGGGAATCACCCACTGCGCGAGAAGAAACAAATGTATGAGACCAGACGATGAATAGCAATGTGTGAACGGCAGTAACAAACCCCCCGCATTTCAACACTCTTCATTACTCTGATCCCTTCATAACGTAATTCACGTATCTGAAAATACTCTGCTTAATAGTAATAACTATGAAATATGCACATTTTATAAGGAACAAAAATATGCAAAAAATTGGTTTCATTTATTCACCTCCTTTGTGTAACATATCAAAGCAGAGCCTTGCTCGATGCCCACAGTTTCCGCTGCTTGCTGGAACAGGAAGAAATGGTGCCATATCTAGATAATTGGGTTAAAGTTTTACGCTCCCTCCTAAGTGAAACCGTCGGACACCGCTTGAAGGCACAAAGAAACAGAAAGGGAAACAAGCAGGGATAGCCAATTACTTAAAGGCTTTGAGTGTGGGGCTCAGGGCTGAAAGCGAGGCTTGGGGCACAATGTGTTCCAAGCCTCGTTTAATAATTGGAAGAAAAACAGAGCTGGCACAGGGCTCGAAAAACCATTTAATGTTACTAGACCTGCAGGTCTAGTAACTTGAATAATCTACTCGACCTAACTGTAATGTACTTGACCCATGAACTGGTCTCAAATTGTGGGATCCTAGGCAAATATTTATGAAGCCGCCTTTTTCTTTATTATCACATACGAGAGCACCTTCAAATATGCAAGTTCACTATTTCTGCTGTACAAAAAACCTCTTTATTTACTAGACTAAATGTTTGCTCCATGTATGAAAGAATCGAGCCCATATATAGGGTACACATGATCCCTGGCTTGTCTCTTAGTTCACAAATAGCATTGCCATCTGGGCAGGAGCAGTAATAATTCCCAGTTCATGTTTAAAAACTCACTTTTCATAAATATATTACTAAAGCATGATGTGGTAGTGCACTGTCATTTAAAGATAGCATATATTCCATTGAAATGGCCACAAAATGTTCCCACTAACATGTAATTTTACTGATAATAGCGCCTAAACAATGTTTTGAAATTGGGTTTCAGCAAAAATATTTAAAATTTGCACATCACCAAGTAAAGTGTTCTAATTTGTTTTGATCCTATAAAAATATTTTTTTACAACAGAATTACAAAAATGTGTCTTCATAACTAGTGAGAAATATTTGAAATGTTTAAACAGTTCAGTTAGCTATTTCATTGTTGTGTTAGAAAAAGCCTGACATCTTACAGCCTTTCATTTCACATGCTGTGCACAGTTCAGTTGTCACACAGTTCACTTTAAGAAATTCTCTAACTTCAGTCACATAAAGAAAGATACATGTAGGAAGACAAACTGACTGCTGACCTCTGTCTCTGAGAACCAGCAAATGTGACAAGATAACTAGATTTAAAGGCATCTTTATTGCTCTTTCACTTTGTGAGCAATAAAGATGCTTTTAAATCTTGTGATTTTGTCACATTTACTCCTCTTTCAGAGACAGAGGTCAAAAAGTCAGTTTGTCTTCCTACATTTACTTTTTGTTCTGTGACTGAAGTTAGAGGATTTTCAGCTCACCAGAAAGGGCAAGTAGTCCCTAAAAATAGCTTGTCCTGATAAAATCTTGCTCGACAATGCAAGTGGATTTTTCGAGCCCTGTGGTATGCACGCTTGAAATGCATGCAGCCAGGGGGAGACTGATTATGTAAACACGCTGTGCAGGGGAGAATGGGTAAACAAGCCCATCGCTGTGCGGGCAAAACATTAAAAAAAAAAGTGCCCCAGAAGCGGATGGAAACAGTATTTCGGCAACAGGAAACTGACGAGAAGCAAACGAGGAACAAGCATTGGTAAATGCAGGAAACAGTATGTTACAGCCAATAGAACTGGAGGAAAAGTAAGTGACAAGCACAGGAACCAGTGAAAAGCAAGGAGGTGGGATGTAAGCCCCTTTTAAGATTTATATTAAATACAATAGATTTCACAAGCACAGCGCAAGCGCTGCTCAGACGAAACCTAAAAATTCCACATTTAAGAAAAGTTTGTCGCGATGTCTTACATCATATTTAATAAAAAAGGGGTTGTAAAATCTGGTGACCTATTCTAAAAAAAAAAAATGACGACAATGCATAACAGGCATTTGCAATGCAATAGGTCTCGCATTTGCGAGATTTTGAGCTATTGGCATTGTAAATGACAATGCCTTTTATTTATGTATTTAAAAAACCTGCAATAATAAAAGGCATTGTCATTTACAATACCAATAGGTTCATGTTTTGCAAATGCATTGCAAATGCTTGTTGATATAGGGAAGAGCATGACTGGAGCTGATCTGGAGTAGACCGGACTGGAGGGGATGGGAGAAGAAGCTGGAGCAGAGCAGGAGACAACTTGTAGTATAACAGGAATGAGCAGAACAGGAGTTCGAGCAGCAGCGAAGAATCCAACAGTAGAAGCAAGTCAAAGGATTGGTGATGCACTGGCACTCTGATCAGAGGCTCTTTATAACCTGTTAGGACATGGACCACCTGACAGCAAGTGGCTGGTCTCTGAACAGGAACCACCTGTCAAGGACATATATGAATGGTGTTGATGTTTGGTCGCCATCTTAGAGAGCAGTCTCACAAAAGGAGCGTTGGATGGTAGCTTCTCGCTAGATGTCCCCTTTGCTAGACCAGAAACATAACAGCATAGCCCGCCAACACTTTGGAGCTTTGAGTTTCCTGCAAATGGTGAGAATCGGAGAACATAGGAACTGGCGGCAAATAGAAAGGAACAATTGATCCATTTCATTCTTTTCTACTAAGATATCAGCACAAGTATGAACTTTCAGAGGCAATACAATCTGGCACTTAAGTGGAGTAAATGTAAGGGACTGAATGGAGGTCTAGGGATCAGGGATCGAGTTTGAAGCATGGGAATGAAGCAGAAGGGACTCTAAAATACTGCATGTAGATATTTGAGATTTTGTTTTCCTTACTCTTTGTTCTTCTTCACCGTTCCCCTTCATGCCCCTTCCTAATTCTGGCAGTGAGGGCATGGTGTTTCAGCACAGTTCAGGTGCCATATTAAGATGTGTTAATTCAAGGAGACGACATTATGATCGGGTTGCTGGAAATGGTAGTGCAGAACCTTAATGTGATTGTACTGTGGTGTCTTAATGTGATTGCTCTGTTGTACATAGGGCATCTCTCAAGAATGTAAATACACAGATTTGAAAATGAAATAACGTAAACCACAATTATAGAGTTGAATGCTTAAAGGCTGTGCCTGTACTACACATTGCACAATTATATACAAAGTACCGTTTTGACTTACTATAGCTCAAATTAGGAAAGGATTACTTAAAGTACATTCTTTAAGGTGCAGTGGTACAAACTAAGAACTTTTTTGAGGCAACATTCGACGCATCATACTTGTAATACAAATCTGAATGTTTTCAACAGCATGTTGCTATTTCTCGCCAAAATCATGTGGTTAACTCAGCTAAATTACATTCCAAAATTACCAGGAAACATTTTGCCAGCCAATATTTTGAAGTCAAACGTGTACAAGTAAAGGAGTGTCTTGATGTCCAAAACATGACGCATAATACATTTTCCTTTCCAACTTAGCATAACAAATCTGAGGGCAGAGCACTGTAGAGGAAACATATTCTACAATTTAACGAAGTGTGAGCGAAATGGGGAAGGGATATGGCGGGAGATAAGCACAGCTGAGCAAAACCATGGTTAAAACTAAAGTCTCCACTAAATAATAGTAAAGTAACAATATATTATCCATCAGTGAAGAATTAGTCGATGGGGTATGTAACACATTTTCTATTCATTTAAGCCTTTGATGCAACACATGCTAAGATGTTAAAAAAAAAAAAAACAGTGCAAAGATTTGTGAAAAATGAGCACGAAGTAGACGACCATGTCCGTCCTCTTGGGTATAACCTACTCGGATGTTAAGTGACCTGTGGAGCAAGAACTGCTTGTGCCGCACTTTGTGCTTTAATTGTCTCCAGAGGAATATCAGCCCTGCAAACACTAGTAAATCCTCATATGGGAAATCGAATCATTAAACCGTGATTCAGGCTGATGGAATGCTGACAACTGAAACTACGCCACAATCTAAATACAGCATACCCATAGCCAAAAAAACAACTACTCACATGCATTTAGCCATACATCTTTGTAGAGGGATATATGCACGTTTTACGCTTCAGAATGCGAGTTATAAAGAATATGGTGAAGTGACTGCATTCATCTAACACAGCACAGGTCAGGTGGGGTGCGAACAACCATGTAACAGAAACTTTCCCCGTCCAACGTGGAGTGAGGCAGGGTTGTGTGTTGGCGCTCACCCTTTTTAGGTCTCGCCTGAGCCAGCGCATGCGCTGCTCTGGCGAGACATTTAGTTAGTGGGCTTTAAAAAGCTGACCACAGCTTTTCGTGTGGCCTAGAGCGTGCGGTTATGCGCACAATTACGAGCAGAGGCGCCATCTGGCTTTCCTCTCTTGTCCTGGTGCGCGCACACCACTCGCCAGACGTGCCTCCTTTATTTATTTATTTATTTATTTTACTTGCAGTGCGAGGCGTGCGCGCGTGTTAATCCTTTGTCATACGGCGAACGATGTATTTTTAACACCCCTTTAGACCCCTCCCTTGCCCCTTTTTCACCCTCGGAGCTCTGATGGAACATGCTTTAATATATTCTTTATACCTATGGTTTGGATGCATTTCCTTCATTCCCACGCCTCCGGCTTCGTTGTATTTATTTTAGAGTGCATATGCGCACAAGCAACGTGTTTACCGAAGCTGCACCATTAATGCAGTCATGTAGTATCAATTTATGTAGCACATGCTTCTGCCTTAAAGCTCTTTTGCTGGTAAAAAACAGAATTTGTTGTCACCCAACTGTAGAACCAAGAAAAGCCCACCTCAAGGAGGAGTGGGGACTTGGCGGTGCGGGAATCACCCGAGTCTACTCTTACCCTCCTTATATAATAAAGTGGACCCGGAAACCTTCGTCTGCAGAGAGAACCACCTTTATTACAATAGCCCGGGCTATGGAACAGAGTCCCAAGCTAGTCGGAGACAAAACCCAGGAGGCTGCTGCTTTACTCCACAGCGAACAAGCCTTATATACATTTTTATTCCACTCTTTTGGCATTCAGTCCATTGTTCAATCAGGGCGGTGTTTGTAGTTGATGACCTGATCAAGGCGGTGTTTGTAGTTGATGACCTGATCAAGGCTCGGCATTCAGACCATTGTTCAATCAGCTTGATCAAGACTCGGCATTCAGACCATTGTTCAATCAGCTTGATCAAGGCTCGGTCGGTCAGACCATTGTCCAGATGACCTGATCACTGTGTCAAGGATGTTTACCGAGCAGAAGATGAAAAACAAGCTTGTTTACACAAGGCGTAGGTGTCTCATGGCTTTCTGTTGATGAATTGGCTAACTGCAAAGAACAGGGGGGCTTGGGTATGTGATAGTTTTTTAGCGTCAGCAGAAATGGAGGCTGTAGGCAGGGTTTTGTCACGAGATGGCAAGGAATGGAGGAATGTAAGGAAATTAATAGGACCTAGTGAAAACTTATTTTCTTCAGACCCTCCTTTTGCCATTGAGTGGCAAAACATGTTCTTAGGAAATGTCTATCTGCATTAGGTCGCCAATCTCTTGTTGAAGCATTATCCTTACGTTGGTGTCACGTGTACTGACCGGGGAACTTTTAAGGGCCTGTGTACACATAGCACAAAGCATAGGCAAGCACTGAATACACAGGCAGCATGAGATGATGACTGCTATTCCCAAGGCAAATAAAATGAGGATCCCCCATCCCCATCTGGAAAGGAGGCCCCAAATCCAGCCCATGAGGGACCAGTCGTCTTGTTGTTGATGAATCTCAGAGGAAAGTTTATGCAGACGTTGGATAGCTTGATAGACTGATGGAGCGTTATCAGGTATGTAAATGCAGCAGCTGGAGCCGATTAGTTTACATACACCACCACGGTCAGCAAGGATGATGTCAAGTACCATTCGATGTTGTAGTGTCATCAGGCGGTCCGCCTGAAGCTCTGCGGTGATGTTGCCCAATGCCCCTGCTGTTTCATTAATGGTTGCCTCCACCACTCGGGTAAGGTGTCGTATGTTGCGGCTGTTGACCATAGGACCCAAGAACGGCAGGAAACCTTTGAAGAAGTCCCCCGCCTCCTGTCCTGCAGTGTCATCGGCCTCAATTACTCCCCTAGGCATACGATGGTGGAGGTGGGGATTGGTCAAGTGATGTGTCCCAACAGCAGTAAAGGTAGGGGGAAGAAGAAAGGCCAAATAACACACACCTGACCAATTTCCTGGAAGCCAGGTATAAGCAGACTGTCCACAAACAAAATAGGTATTTGGAGAAGCGATTAGGAGTGGTGGTGAGGTAATATTCAGTGTACTGATTATTGCGCAGTCACTGACTCCTACCTCCCAGGTCCCCAGTCCTTTTATGCACACCTGGCCATGCGTGTTGATCACATTGAAAGCCTGCAATTTGGTGGGAACTTTGCGTCTGGACCGAAAGCGGGAGAAGATTATTCTACTTGAGGTGTTGAACACAACCATCTCATTGCGTTCAGCACGGCAGATGTTCAAGATGTCAGATGTCGTAGTAGGGCAGAAAGGATTACTGACATTGCCTGTTCTGTTTCGGGTGAAAGTGTCATAAAAATCGCCAATGATGGAGCTCGTTGTTCCATTGATCGTATATGCATCGGTGACGAGCATCCTCCAAGCCAGACAGGACCCAAAAACAGAAAATGGATAGACGAAATAGGGGACAGTGTGTGTCATAGAGTGTGGCATGAGCCCACATACCCAACAGTTCGAGGTATTAATCACAAGCTGATGCTGGTGCAATAATTGTACAAAAGTATTGTTCATGAATTCCAGGCGTCGTGGTAGTTCATGGGGTGACAAGGTGGCGTGGAGATGTTCTGCAGGTGTCGGTGTCATAGCCAGAGGAGCTGGGGGAGAGGTCAGCAACAGAAACCATCCCACAACCAGCAGGATGAGGAGAGCAAAAAGTATAACTATCGTGGAAAGGAAGCATTTATTGTTCAGAAGTTTGACATATTTCTTGTGCGCTTCAGACCCTCGGACCGCTGCCATTGTGCTCAGCCTCTTGTCACTAGCGGCTGTCTGTGATTGGTGGTTGCTTCACTGGATGTGGATACCAAGAGTCCTACGGACTTCCCATTGGTCCAGCATACCAGCACCGGTCTCAGCCGGAGATATCACAGCCCTACAGCCTATTAGACACCAGACAGAGTCAAGGGCCAGCCCCTTTTCTTGGTCTCAAGTTGTAGCGAGTGGAAGAAGGTATGGAGTGGTCTGGAAAGAGAGCTTCTTGTTCCTTCCTCTGATCCTGCAGAGGAGGGATGACTGGACCCCCTCAGATTCGATCAGTTTCGGCTTCTGTAGTGGTGTAATGAAGCTGAGCATCACTGAAAGGGACAAAGGTCAGTACTACTTCTGTGTCGCAATCCGGCAGTCCTTCTTTCACCCATTGGTCGTACGAGAGGGGGAGAGGCACCCTTTTACAATGGGTAGCATGTGTCCAGTTCTTTCTCCCTTCGACTTTTACAGCAGTGCGGGTGGCCAGAAGGACCTGTCGGGGGTGCGACCAGCGGGGCTCAAGACACTTGGTACGCTGAAAATTTCGGATCACCACCCAGTCACCTGGTTGAATGGTGTGACCTGGGCCTTCGCTCTTGTCAGGGATAGCAGCGTGTACCTGATGATGGAGTACGAAAAGAATCGGTTAACTGGTACAGGTAGTCAGTCAATACTGGGAACTCAACATCAGACAATTTCTTTGGCCTTGGTACGCCCCATACATTAGCTGGTCTACCGAATACCAATTCGTAGGGAGATAATCCTATCCTTGAGTGGGCAGTCGTCCTTACTGACAAGAGAGCAAGGGGTAGGGCATCTACCCAGGTAACACCTGTTTCCGCCACTATTTTGGCCAATTTTAATTTAAGTACCCCATTGTATTTCTCCACCAATCCGGCTGACTGGGGGTGATTAGCAGCATGAAACTTTTGTCTGACACCAAGCCCGGAACACACAAACTGGACCACATTGGCTGTAAAATGTCGGCCATTGTCACTCCAAATCAAACGGGGCAACCCAAATCGGGGAAAGTATTCTTTCAACAAAACTTTGGCCGTTGTAATAGCTGTGCAGTCCTTGGTGGGGAAGGCCTCCACCCATCTGCTGAAGGCACAGACCACTACAAGGACATATTTCAAATTCGCACACCTGTCCATGTGGCTATAATCCATCTGGATGGCCTCAAAAGGAAACGTAGGTGGGGAGAAGCCACCAGCGGGGGTAACTGAACCTTTTCCTGGCTTGTGCATAAGGCAGATCATACATGACTTAACCACTCGGTCAGCATATAGGGGTATTTTTTCATTATACCATGTTGGCTCTAGTAACTTGCATATTCCCTTTGCACTGATATGGGCAGGGCCATGGGCCATAGTGACAACTGGGGGTACATGACTGTCTGGTAACATCCATTGCCTCCCTTCGGATATACGCACCCAACATCCCTCTATCTCTTTCTCTGCCAGATGTTCCTCCCATGTGTGCAGTTCTTTTGCAGTGGCATGAGATTGAATCTCGACCACACTCTGACTAGTATTTTCCAACATTCCTCCTTCCACCACCCATCTGGCTGGTCCTGTCACAAACATTCCATCTGATTTACTTAGAGCAGTCTGTCTTGCTGTTTGGTCTGCAAGGGCATTGCCTTCCCCTACATCATCAGTCACTTTCTGGTGGGCTTTACATTTAATCACTGCAACTTTTCTAGGTAATGTCAAGGTGTCTAGAAGTCTGTGTATCAGGGGGCCATGCTTTATTCTAGTCCCATGTGAGGTGAGAAAATTTCTTTCTTTCCAGTCTCTACCAAAATTGTGAGCCACCCCAAAGGCGTACTGACTGTCCGTATAGATATTAACAGTCATGTTTTTACTGATTTCACAAGCTCGTGTCAAGGCCATTAATTCAGCCGATTGGGCCGATGCCTGTGGAATTTGTGCTGTCTCAACTACTGTAACGAGTGGTGAGGGCATATGCAGCAGATGTAGTTCCATCCGATCTTTTAAGACATGAACCATCTATGTATAGTGTTCCTTCAGCGTCTGTTAGGGGGGTGTCTTGTAGGTCCACACAACCCTTTGTCTCTTCTTCAGTCCGTAATATGCAGTCATGAGGGTCAGAATTTTTCCCTTGTGTCTCAGTAGGGAGTAGTGTAGCTGGGTTTAGAATATTACATCTCCTAATGTCAATGTGACTGGAAAAAAGAGTGAGCTCATAACCTGTAAGTCGTGCACTGGTAAGGTGTTGTCTTGGTGTTGTTGAGCAAGGTATCTACTGCATGTGGTACCATTAAGGTCAAGGGTGAAGACATAACAATACCTGCGCTCTGGCGGACCATAAGTGCAGCAGCAGCAGTTGTGCGTAAACATCCAGGGAGGGCTCGGGCTACTGGGTCAAGTGTAGCCGAGAAATAAGCACAAGGGCGATGTTTGTCTCCAAAAATCTGAGTTAAGACCGCGCAAGCGCAGCCATGTGTCTCATGGACAAAAAGAAAAAGTTGTTTGCCATAGTCTGGGGTGCCTAACACTGGAGCTGTACATAAGGCATCTTTGAGTGTCTGAAAGGCAGCCACATGCTCAGTTGTCCATGGAAAACCTCTTTCTGGCATATCTTTAGTAGTGAGAGCTAAAAGAGGTTTGACAATGGCGAGAAGTTAGGGATCCATTGTCTGCAATAGGAAGTGAGGCCTATAAAGGCACGTACTTGTTTCTGTGTCAAAGGGGAGGCATGGAGGTAATAAGGGACACTCGGTCAGCGGTAAGTTGTCTTCCCTCCTTCGAGAGGAGGTGGCCGAGGTAGGTCACTTTCTCTCGACAAAGTTGCAATTTGTTCAAGGAAACCTTATGATTGTGGGAGGCAAGGTGGTGAAGCAGACGTACTGTTGCTTGTTCACAAAGTGGAGCAGACGTGGCTGCAATTAAGAGGTCATCTACATATTGCAACAGAGTGGCTCCTGCTGGGAGCGTCAGGGAGTCCAACTGATTCTTGAGAGCCTGACTATAGATGCTGGGGCTTTCAGTGAAACCTTGGGGGCGCGGCAGAACCGGAAACTCCGCCCTCCAAGGGAGAAACCAAAAAGATGTCTACTGTCCGGATGTATGGGAATGCTGAAAACGCATTCTTTAGGTCAATAACAGAAAAATGAGTGGCGGTCGCTGGGACCATGGTCAAGAGGGCTGTGATATCAGGGACAAAGGGATACTGTGAGACCGTCATTTTGTTGAGAGCCCGCAGATCGATGACAAACCGATACATTTTGGGGGCCGCGGGAGAGGGATCAATACATTTTTTAAGAACTGGAATAATTGGGCTGTTACACTCATTACCACGTGTCTCCTCAACTACTCCCGTCTTCATGAGATCTGATATTATAGATAATAGGGCAGCCTCACCTTCCTGGGGAAGGCGATACTGGCGAAGCTCGGGGCAGTTGGGCACCTTGCTGGATACGGACAGTATACGGAGAAATGTCGAAGTCCTACATCAGTGTCAGAAGTGGCCTAAAGTGATGAGGGTAAGGCCTGCAGAACTGGAGGGAGGGGTCCAGAGAGGAACATAGTGGCGGAGGAATCTGGTGATATGGTAAGGGACACGCCATCAGGACTACAAGAAATGGTAGCATGTAAAGCCTTTAACAAATCCATACCCAGCAAATTTTCACTACATCCAGTCGTGAGAATCAAAGGAGCATCCATATGAGCTGGACCGAGATCCAGCGGGAGAGGCTTAGAGACGGGGTTGGTGACAGGGACCCCAGAAAAACCCACAGAGACATTGAGAGAGCCAGAAAGGGGTGCCTCCGGTATCAAGGTGTGCGCAACTGAGGATCTAGTAGCCCCGGTGTCTAGGAGAAACTTCTTTTTATCCCCTGCAACTGACATCCGGACATAAGGACCTCGCTGATCCACAGGAATCGGCACTCTTACATTACCCCTTTCCTGGCTTTCCTATGGCTGGTAGAAACCTGTCTCATCGGTCTCATCATAATCATCGCTAAAGTATGTCCTAGTGGCCTCATACCCGTTGTCAAATCTGTTAACTGTACCCTGGGGCGGACCTATACGGGGTCGAACATTAGGATCTGGTGCACGCCTCTGCCTAGGAGGTCCCATATTTCCTTCCCTTTGAGTTCGGGGCCTAGCTTTTCCTGACTGAATATTCTGGGCTAATACCGGGCATTCACTAACCCAGTGGCCATAAGCCTTACAGTAGGCACACTGGTCTTTATCAATGGGACCTGCCGAACTGATGGACTTCTGTAAAGGAGACTGAAGGGGGCGCTGGGGCAGCCTCTGGAACTGGTCCGAAGGCGGACCTTGGCCTCTAGCATTTTGTCCCCGGGGTGGATAAGCTTGTTGTAACAAAACTTTCGTTTTAAGGTCCTTGTTCTTCCTAACCTCTTTGTCTTTATCTTCATTCTCTCTATTCTCATGATATTGGGCCATGGCAAGGATGCCTGCCATAGTCTGAGCTGACCACGTACTCTCAACCTTCTTATACAAATTTATCAATAAACACTGAGCCCGAGCCAGGGGCTCTAGCGTCCAATCCACTGTGACTTTTCTACTCAGTTTCGAAGCGGGTGAAAAAATCAGCAACAGACTCATCCTTACGTTGTTTACATGCATTTATCTTATCCCAATTAACAGCTATTTCGGGCAAAAGGGTCTTCATGAGTTGCAACAGATGGCCTGGGAGAGCCAGAATAGCCGGATCAGGCTTAGTCCCTCCCTCTCTGTCATTCTCCATCCTCTCAAAGTCGGTCCAGTCACCATGCAAAGCGGCATTATGGTTGGCATGGCGTATTTTGTCCCATATGTCGGGTGGTACTACTGACCCGAATAATAAGTCAATATCCTCTAAGGTAAGGACACCAGAGGAAACAATCTGACCTAATTCCTGATGGTAAAGAGCCAGATTCTTACGGGGGTCTGGTAATTGGGATTTCAATTGAAGAACATCCGCTCTTTTCCATGGGACATGCACCCACATCCTACGCCAGTGGGCTGGGGCTGCTCCAACACCCTGGTTATTGGCGAGCACTGCAGGAATAAAGACGGGAGCTGTCTCTCTCACAGGCATAGCTTTGTCATTCGGAGATGGCGGAAAAGCCGTTGTGTCTCTGAACGCAATCATGGTAACAAGGGCTTCATGCATATCATCTCCCTGAACATGACCCTTGGCAATAGTTAGTTTTAAATCAATCAATCCCCGGGAGTATCTATGAACAATGCTTCGTATCTTTTCATTATAAGTGTGCACATATACTCGGCCATGTCTGTTTGTTGTATGGCCGTCCATTGTCTAAACGTTGACCAGATATCTTTAACGCCATAAATATTACCATTATTTACCCAAAATGCACATTGTTTTCGCATAGCGTCCCTTTCACTACCCCCAGCGAGTTCAGCAGACCTCAAAGACTCCTTTCTAGGGGTACCGAAGAATCCAAACAGGGTATTTGGCATAAGGGAGGACCATCTCGTTCGGTCCGGAGTGGCATAAGAGTCACCAACAGGGGAACCAATAGACTCATTATCAAGCAGACGGGAATGTATGGTCGGGGTTGGGTCAATAGGTGGGGCGGTATGAACTGTCGGAGGGAAGGTTGCTGGCAGGATGACGGGAGTCAAAGGATCAGGCAGTGGTACAATGGGTGGGGCAGCCTGAACCACCACTGATGGGGGTGGAGCGTTAGGAACATTTTGAGGAAGAGCGGGATACATAGGAGCCGGAGCATAGGCAGGAGGTGGACCTTCAAGAATAGCATTCAACAACGAGTCCCCCTCTTCTCCTTCAACCTCAAGGTCCCTGGGAGAACGGGCGGGGTAACATTTTGTCACCTTAGCCCTATGATGCCTATCTGCCATTTCAACCCCTTCCTGAACCTTATTTTCTAAATGCGCTTTCGCATGATCAGCCATAGACATCCTCTTTCTTTTTATTGAACGTTTGCTTTTTTTTCATTTTTTGATCTACTTCTTTCCTCCACAATGCGGTGGCATCAAACATGGCTTGACGAGACCGTTTGCGGAGCAGCTGCTCCTCCAGGCTCGAAAGGGCCTGGAGATCAAAGGAGCCAAACTGTGGCTACTGTAATTCAACATTGCTTCGTTTCGTATATTTTACCCATAAGGAAGAAAACATGATAGCAGATGGCCCATATTTAACATACATCTCATAACTTGGAGTTCCTTCTGGAGGAAGCGGGCAGCCTGCCTCCAGAAGGAGTCCTCTGTACATACGCAACAACATAACTTTCGGAACTTACTACTGACTGGCATATTTTTACTTCAGGCAGACAACAGTGGGAGAAAAATACTCACCTCACTGGCTTGGCTTTTGCAAAAGTCAATACAGACAGAAAACAGAGCACAAGTGGTGGATGATCAGTCCACCCTTACCCGAAAATGTTGTTCTCTTCTGCAGACGTAGGCACGAGTCCAGATCCAGACAGAGACCGCACTAAAGGGGGCACCAGCGGGACGCAGTCAGGTGGCCCAGACCGGATGGGGAAGACCGTGTGCAAGACTTCTGGTCTACCGGACTCAAAATGGTCCCTCGGGTAGGGTACCTCCGTCGGACTTCCACCACGGGCCCCCTCACGACCACCGGGCCAGACCTACGTCTCCGTGGTGTCCCTGTTCAGGCGCCATTTGTAGAACCAAGAAAAGCCCACCTCAAGGAGGAGTGGGGGCTTGGCGGTGCGGGAATCACCAGAGTCTATTCTTACCCTCCTTATATAATAAAGTGGACCCGGAAACCTTCGTCTGCAGAGAGAACCACCTTTATTACAATAGCCCGGGCTATGGAACAGAGTCCCAAGCTAGTCGGAGACAAAACCCAGGAGGCTGCTGCTTTACTCCACAGCGAACAAGCCTTATATACATTTTTATTCCACTCTTTTGGCATTCAGTCCATTGTTCAATCAGGGCGGTGTTTGTAGTTGATGACCTGATCAAGGCTCTGCATTCAGACCATTGTTCAATCAGCTTGATCAAGGCTCGGTCGGTCAGACCATTGTCCAGATGACCTGATCACGGTGTCAAGGATGTTTACCAAGCAGGGAGCAGAAGATGAAAAACAAGATTGTTTACATAGGGCGTAGGTGTCTCATGGCTTTCTGTTGATGCATTGGCTAACTGCAAAGAACAGGGGGGCTTGGGTATGTGATTAGTTTTTTTAGCGTCAGCAGAAATGGAGGCTGTAGGCAGGGTTTTGTCACGAGATGGCAAGGAATGGAGGAATGTAAGGAAATTTAATAGGACCTAGTAAACTTATTTTCTTCACAACTCAATCCTATCTGCTTTAAGTAGTTGAAGGATGAAAGACAGAGTCGTTCCCTGTGTATATTGACACAATATCTGCGGGTTATTCTCTGATTTGTGCGGTGACCGCTTGTGAGGACTTTTCTCTCGGTCATGGGACGGTCGGTGGTTATATACATTCCCGGCCGACTTTTAGCATGTGCAACTTGGGTCCTGGCCCAGGGCGCCGCATTTGAGCGTTAAGGTTATGCCAACAGCAGCATCCCTGTCATCTTGCTCCAGCCTTGTTCTTGTCCCGGCGTGCTCGTTTCTGTGCGATTTACCAGTTTAAAGTAGTTTTAAGCCTTAATTATCATACCTTAGGGCGTAGGCGACGTTTTTAACACTCCATTAGATCCCTTTCTTGCCCTCCCTTCACTCTCTCACCCCTGCTGACACAGACCAACAAAACCATCGTCCCCTTGAGGCAGCTAATCTATCGGTGATTTACCTGATCAGGGGCGGTCCAGAGATTTTTGTATTTAGGGACCAGTCACTGCTTATCCAGGTACTGACCAGTGAACACATTTGACCCCCTGATGCCTCATTTAATTCACTGGCATCATCATAGACGCCAACGTTCTCTCCGCCCAGGGCGCTATCTTAGCAAAGTCTTCTCTGTTTTATAGTCCTATAGACTATTGGTTTATCGAGCCATTTTTTAATAAAATCAATTTTTTACCAAGTTTTTTCACTATAATCTTTTACTTTGTTAAAGCACAATAAAAGTAAAATAAATTATCAAAATAAGTTAAAACTACTGCAGTCTTGTCTAAGAACCAGTCCAGATACATGTGTTTTATTGCTGTGTTTATTTGGAGTATGAATGTGAAAACAATAACCCATTTAGATTTCGCCTACAGCTCGCATGCACGGTCAGCGAAACCTATTATTCGCAAAACAAGCTTTAAAAAACTGGCTTAGAGCCCACCCATTACTCACCAATGCTTGTTGGTTGGCTTAAACGTCACTCTTGTTTCCTTGCTTCATACCATTCACGTCTCCTGGTTCCTGCCGGCTGCCCACCTCCTCCTGCATTCTTATTAGGGCTTCTGTCCCTGCCGTGGAGCATGGACCTAGCACCGCTTCCTGTTTGCGGCCCGTGTTGTTCCACTGGTTGCGCACTGCTCTAGGTTCTTTTATTTGAACTTTTTTGCCATGCACTCTAAAAGAGTGTATGTTACTGTACGGCCCCCCTAAATCACCCTCCCTCTTATCACTATCAGTGTTTGTTCCCCGCCTCCGCCTTTCTGCTGTGCGCTTTGTCCCCCATCCTCCTGCCCTCCTCCTGCTGTCCAATGTTTGTTGTTTGTTTTGTTTTTATCGCCACCGCCCTCCTTCCACTGTCCGTTGTTTATTTCCCACCCCCTGCCCTCCTCCTGCTCTCTCTTCTTTGTTTCCCACCACGGCCCTTCTCCATTGTGTTACTTGCCCCCTCTCCCCTAAACTGTTTTATACATATTGCACAGTAGCACTGTGACGCAGTCCATGCTGGCCATGTTATAGTGTTTTTTAGGTCGAGCCTGTAGCAGCGCGCATGCGGTGCTCTGCGAGACTTTATGTAAGGGCTTCTGAAAGCTCACCACACTCTTGTGCGTGTTTTTTTTTTTTTTTGTGTGTCATAGGCTATTGGGCTTTGCGTGCGTCTTTCTAAGAAAGACGGCACGCAATTGGGCAAGCGCCCGCCTTTGCTCCGCCCACGGCCTATTGCTTGCGGTTACCCGCATGGGCCACATCTGTTTTCAATTATCGTGCACAGATGCGTGCGCGATAATGCAAAACAGATGTCTTGCTGTGGCGCACGCGCACCACTTGCGTGCTTGTCTGTTGTTTGGTCCGGGCATGGAGACTGCGTGAACAGTCCGAAGGCGCTTAGGGCACCGGTTGCTGTTTCTACAAGGTTTTGCAAAAATATAGTGACCCGAAGACGGAAATGGAATAGTACGCTCTTGTTCCCAAGCGCCCTTTGTTGTTGCAGTTGTCCCTCGTGCAGTCCCATTGCCCCGTCTTCCTTACCTCCTGACAACACAAACGCATGTTTATGTGCTCCGACTAAACCCTCCCCCACCGCTAAAAATACAACAAAAATAAATACCCCTCTGCACTGTTGCAGTTTTCAGACTGGAAATGTTTAGCACATAAAGTACTAAGCATTTCGGGGCAAATATGTACAAGTACCACGCTGTCCATTAAAAGCAGCAGAAGAATAACTGGAGCACGGTCTCAAGTGATGTTATCTTGGCTGTTTTCCTGCCTCTTCTCCGCCCCCACCCGTTATTTTTCTCAGCGAAGCCAAAATGCAAATTTCGTGCATGTGTTTAAAGTTGGTAAACTAATATTGGTTTACGATCCACTTTAGCCGCCTTTTCGTTTACACGGTTTCGATGTTTGCTTTGCCGTGCTGCGAACCACCCTCTCTGCTGTTGCACCACATGCCAGGTTTTTTGTTTATACATAACAACTTTTAAGTTTGATAGGTCTTACAAGCACATGTAATAATCGGGAAAGTGAAACTGAAAGTCTCTGCATGCTTGGTTCCATTGGCTGTAAAATAGGGGCTTTTAGCATGGGGCTCGTTCAACAACAAGTTAAAGAGAGGAGGTTTGTCCCACGGTACTGGAAGATTCTGACCAGTTACGTTATCGGCGTTACATCTGTAGTAACTGAAATACTTGGCGTGAATGGGAGAAGAACCCGTTTGCATGTGATCAGCTGATGAAACGTGTGCCGTCCAAGGGCGACGCAGCAGCAGATGTAAACAAGGCTCTGCCGCTAAAGGTGGCGTCTCAGATAAAGGTATCTTGGCAGAGACGTTCGGTGTTCTGAACAGTGCTGACCCGGAAGTTGTTCCAGCATTTACAACCGTGGTCTTTGTAATAATTATTCAGCCTTGGCCACGATATCATACCTCGCCTTCTACAGAAATAGTTCCAGAGTAATCGGACCAACTCAATGTAGTGAGTCATGCATTACTTACTTCAAATTGGATGCCCGAGAAGGTTTTAAATGCTGAAATGTATCTTTTTAAAACTGAAATGTCATTAAACAAGCATTGGCATAGCCAATAGCCTTTGGGACCTTATAAGTGTTTAGCCATGCAACAGTTGATGTTGTTGCACCAAGGATATTGTGCTGCATAACTAAATACTTATAAGGTCCCAAAAGCGAGACCTATTGGCTATGCCAATGCTTGTTTCTCTTTTTATCAATGGAGTTGTTGACTACGTAGATAGGGATAGCTGTGATGCCCCTAAAATTGGTGTAAGAAGAGTGCCTGCACTGTTGTTTGCAGACGACACACTTCTAATATCTAAATCGCCGCAGGGCCTTCAACAACTCCTGAACGATTTTATAAGGTTTTGTGATGACAGGGGCCTGATTTTAAATGAGACAAAAACTAAGTACATGATTTTTAATAGAGGAAAAAATAAACCAACAACTAGATCTGTGTGGGCTGGTAGTGTCAAGTTGGAGCAAGTAGAAATCTTTGATTACTTGGGCATCTGCCTGACTCCATCGATCGACTGGGGGGCACATATGGAAAAAGCAAAGTTACAATTAATCTACCAATGTGCCCATATCCGCAAAATGCACAGGAAGACGGTATCCCGCCAAATTGCCCCAGCCCTCGAAATTTATAACACCAAGGTCTTGGGAGGAGTACTCTATGGCGCTGAGCTATGGGGCACGGGCAATCAATCCCCACTCACAATTGTCGAAAACCGCTTCCTAAGATCGCTGGTCGATCTTCCTGTTAGCTCCCCTCTGAAACCGCTGTACCTGGACCTTGCCCATAGGCAGCTGCAACATAAGTTAAATTGTAAATTGCTAATGTTCTGGTTTAGGCTATGGACAGTGGAAGAGCTGGAAACTTACCGAGAGACTTTGAAGGATCTCCTGAAATTCTCCAAGACAGCATCAATTGGGTGGTTTATTTCCCTATGTGATTTATTGGGAAGGCTGGGGATGGAGACCTTCTGGACTAATCCGGAAAGTATGGTGCAAATCTCGAGGGTGAAGCTGAAAGAATTGTATTGGGAAAAGACATTGGCAATGGTTTTGGCAGAACCAGCAAACAGTTTGACAAAAGACTTTTTACTTTTTAAATCCGTCCCACTGTTTGAGTCAACTATAGATGAAATCATTCCAACGATGGCACGTAAACTTTTTTTACAGTTCCGCTATAAGACTCTGCCCACCAGACTATTTTGCTCCAAGTGGCGTTCTAGTGCTTCCTCTGACGTCTTGTGCCCTGCATGCAAAGCCTGCCCAGAATCAATTGTTCATTTACTTTTGCCCCCATTATTTATCCCTGAGGAAAAAAAATGATTTTTCCATTGTGTAGACTTGTTGGTCCGGGTCATTATCTTGAGGTAATGAGAACATTGTGCCTTGATACCCGTAGATCAATGGTCTTTGGCCTCTCAAGATTCTGGTATGCACTGTGGATCAGGCGTGGGAAGCTACTAGCATGAAGCACTTTATTCTTCTAGAAACTGTTGCATTTTGCTCTTTGCACATCTACTTAATGAAATTGTTTTTAATATATTTATTCTTAAATGTCTACATCCCTGTCTTTTTACTAGTGCTGTGTACTTTTTAGGATCGTGGTGATCGTAATAAAGCTTTTGATGATGGTAATGTTTCAGACGGTAATGTAAATGAATACAGCTGAGAAACAAGTCAAATATTTTTGAAAGTATAACTAAAATAAAAAATATGCTTTACAACTGAATGTACATACAATGGATGACTAAAGAATCTTCCCACTTACACTAAGACTTCTTCATTTCAGGGAACCACTTTATAATGTTTTGCTGCATGTTTAGACACCTAAAAGTAACTACCCCAAAATAACACCAAAAAAGACACTGGATCGTTGCTTCTCAAAGAGTGAATTTCGCCATTTCTACACGTTTCCATTCGAAATTCACGAAAATGAAATAGAAGGGAAAGAAAGCGGAAGTAGACGATGTAGACATCACAGCTTTTAGAAAGCTAGAGTAGCAAATCTTATAATCGCAAGTAAACAGACCTGACATTTAGACAAAAAAACAAAAAAAAATCACGGGTAGTAGTACCTGGTCCGGTATTCTGCACGGCGTGACCACGGAGCTACTGTTCTTTCAGCGCCGCTCCGGAGCTCTCATAACTTCCTCTTCCAGCCCCACTGCCAGCTGCTCTCCGGCTCTGCCCGAACCCAGTGCGAAAGAGAAACCGGAAACAACAACAACATACCACAAACCGAAAATGAGTCAAGGCAAAAAACAAGCATTTGCAATGCAATAGGTGTGCAATTTACGCAAGACCTATTGCATTGCAAATGGTTATGATTGGCAACTTAGCATCATGGACAACGGGAGGGAGGGCGGGGAGACGAGAAGGCACGGACAGCGGGTGGGGGGAGGGGCACGCGTTGGCTCACGCTCGACCTAAAGAAAGAGTTCTCCACCAAAACACATTAAGGACAGAAACGGGAAGGAGACTGTAATCAGCCGGTGCTCCTCTGGCTTGACCGGAAGTGCGCTATCGGCTGCCAGAACAAGTCGGAATGCTGCAATTAAGAGGGGCACTGGAGGGGACCTATGGCAAGCAGCAAGCGGGCATAAACTGGGTGTAAGTAATTACAAAAGGTCTTGCAGACAGCGCATGCGCTGTAGGCTCGACCTAAAAAAATTAACATTAAAATTCTGGAACCTCAGCCCACGTGCGCAATTATTCTCTGTATCCCAAAAAAGCATTACATTTCTCAACCCTGAAATACCGAACATTCAGAGATCCCCAAAATTTTATCAGTAATGAGCGTAAGTGGGCATCGGATAGAGTTGATATGTACGGGAACACCCTCCTATTTCCCAACGATTACAGCATATAATTTGCTGAGGGTTTGTTCCCTACATACTCCACATCAGCCAATTTTGAATGCCTTCTCCAGGCCATCTTTAATTCGCCTTTCAACAGGAGGGAGGCCTCCGCTTACTTACATGTCTCTATTTTTAGGGCCCCAGTCTCTAGTCTATTTCTGGCCTGGACCGCCCACCTTAACTCACTCCTTCAATTTCAGAAGCACTGAGCACTGATATCTTCTGTACCTTTGAGGACCACAGTTTATTCCAAAATCGGAGGCCAGAAACTTCCAGGCCTGAAGCTCACCTTCCAATCGTATTGCAGGTCCCATTGCACTTTTCGGGAGGCCTAGCAGTTTTTTCAAACACTTGTTTTCACACCTCTCCCTGCATCCCTCCATACTTGGGGTCAATACCTAGGCCCCGTAAAGACATTGAGTGGGGACCATTGTATTGTAGGCTGTAAAAAGGGGAGACCAAGATGGACCACTGAAGGTATTCCTAAAATGGACTAGGCCCCCATAGTTGCAGCTGCCTGCATCTCAATCAATTCTGTATGTAGGGCCCAGCTCAGCTTTTTTGTAAATGTCATACCTAAATATTTGTATTAAGATACCACCTCCACTATCCTATTACCCAAGAGCCATTTAAATGTCTTGGAGTTTTTCCCAAAAGGTATTATTTGTTTTTTACAAATTCACCTTTAATTTATTCCCCTCACAATAACGTTTAAACCTATTCAGTTTCCTCTGTAGGCCTATTTGAGTCAAGTCTAAAATCGCCATATCGTCAGCATAAAGTAGGCACCTCACATGCCCCCCTCTCCACTTTTGGCAAGAACGACTGAGAAGCTGCCAACACTCCAAGAAGATCTACTAAAAACCAGGAAAACGGGGGCCAAGACGCAGACCTGCCATAGCCCATTTCGGGAGGTATTCTTTCTGAAAGGGCACCGTCCAAATCTAGCTCCACTTGGGCCCAAATCTGAGAATAAAGCTCCTGCAAGATTACCATTAAACTTGGGAGGATATCCTGCTTTTGTAATTTAGCCCATAGTATGCTACAATCCAACAAATCAAAAGCCAAAATAAAATCAACGAAACAGCAGAACACGGTCTCTGCTGTTTCCCTCGCCTTTTGCCCCAGGAGCCACAAACTGAAGCAATGGTCAATCATAGAATGCCCACGCTTGAAATCCCCTTGTTCCATTAGAACTAAAGCATTGCACTCAATCCAGTTCTTTAGTGAAGTAAGAATAACATTGGAGTACAAATTTGCCCCAACATCTAACAAGCTTATTAAGCGATAGTTGCCAGGTGCATCCAACTCCCCTTTTTTATGAATCTGCTTAATTATTGCGCCCTTCCAACTAGACTGAAATATACCCATTTTAGTTATGTCTGTAAATACTTTTGAAAAGAAAGATGCCCACTGCATAGGATTAGTCTTAATCACAATTGAGGAGACATTATCCGGCCCATTTGCTTTCGTTAAATTTAGGGAGGTTATCAACTTGGCTGTGGATTGAGCTGAAAAAGACTCCAATGCCCCCTGCCCTAATTTAAGCCAATAATCCCTATCGGTTTCTTCTCTGGCCTTATAAATATTAGTTAAAAAAGTTACCCAAGCAGTTTCTGGAACATTACACCTTACTGGGGGGATTGCTTTGCCACACCCCCTCTGGACTAACTTCCAGAATCTCCTCGTATCCCTATCCTGGAGGGTGCTAATCATAAGATCCCAATTTGACTTGAAACAGGCCTGCTTCCTGGTCCTAACCAGGGCCTCGTACTCCCCCCCCCCCCCCCTTTTTTTTATTTTATACAATTGTAGGCCTTAATCTCATTTGATGAATCCGGGGAGCGCCTGGCCCTTCCTACTTTCCTTAACTCCTTTCTAGCCAGTAAGCACTCCTTGTCAAACCATGGCTGTTTAGCAGACCAACTGGGCTTTTCCTTTTAACCTCCTTATTACATGAATATACTAATGGCGTTAAGTGGCTGACTCCCTAAGCAATGGTTTTAGAATACCATTCCAGGATAGATAAGCTTGCGTCCCCACCAACCTCCGACCGACTCGTTGAGGACTTGGTACTGTGTCATCTGGGCGATATACCTTACATCTATTATTGTTGTTAAACGTTTAGGAAAAGTCACTTCCATTGGGATCATCCGATCCCTAAGAGGTGTGGCAGCAGCTAAGGTCATTTTCAAGCCCCAATGATCACTGCCCTTTATTCTTAACACCTTAAACCGTGTGCAAAAGTCAAAGAACCATACCTGTATAAACATATAATCTATTGGGCAATGCTGCTTCCCATGCAAAAACGTTTGGGCTGCCGGTATGTTCCCCTTAAAACTGCCATTTAGGCAAACGAAACCTAACGCAGAGAGGAATTTTATAAATTTCCTTTCTAGCTTAGATTGAGTACATTCTAGGAAGTTTGCATTGGGGATTCTATAACTCTCTAACATAACGGAAACCCCATCCTCTACCTGCCCTGGGACAAGTCTAAGGTTAAAGTCCCCTACCAGGAGAATCGGGGGAGCCCACAGGAATTCTGTCAACCCCAGCAGGTCACTCTGAAACATTTCCCACATCTCCTTCCGGAACTCGACCAGATTTATGTAGACATTAGCAACTATTAAGCTCCTGTTCTGAAGACGGGCATCATACAAATCCAGAAAACAGGCCAAAAGCCTCTCACTACTTGTCTGAATGATTCTAGCTCCTTTGCCGCATTCCAGCGATATCAATGCCTCTTACCCAATCAGAACCCATTTTAATTCCTCCTTTTCTAAACTGCATAAACCCACTGGTGGATTGGATCACCCAACAGTGAGGTCTCCTGAAAACAAATTATCACGTTCACCTTCCATATTTGTGTAAGATCTGTTGGTCTTAAGTTCTTCAGCATGTGAACATTCCAGGATATTACCCCCAGTCTAGCGGGTGCGGCTGCTACCTAGTCCACCTGTCCCCTCCCCACACCCCCCTACCCCAGATGAAACACTCTCCCTATCGACGCTTAGACGTGAAAACCTATTGCAAAGTGGGATAGAGTCTGGTTGGTATGGAATGGGTACCTTTAAGGTGCCTCGATTATACCCAATCACTCAGGATCGGGCCACGGTTACCTCCCCTTCAAATACCAAATTTTACTGTTCAGAGTTTAGGCCTGCATGGTTTACCAGGAGGGGAAATTCTAATCGAAGGCATTCTACCTCAATTATAGGCACATTTCTACGGCCACGTTTATTGAGCTTGCAACTAGCCTCTAATACCAAGTCCAAAAAAAGTGGGGCGCTAAAAATAACTTTTGTGACTTCTCTGCCTGCTTTGGAATGAGTGATGGCTACATACTCTATATCCCTTGACGTATCCTCCTCCGATCCTGTGCAGGATGAGAATGCCCTTAATAAACTTGATCTATTTAGAGGCTTCCATTTGTTTGCTTTTTCCCCCTTTTGAGTCACTTCCAAATACACATTTTTTACCCTGCGTTCTCTACAAAAGGTCTGTACCTTGTCTTGGCATCTTGTTGTCCAGTAGCAGACATTACTTGGCCCTCAGATCGCTTAAAACTACTTACAGCCTGCAGTGGGAGGTTAGTTCCATTAGGGGTTTGCCTAGTATAACCTCTACTCTTTATCTTGGAACCAGCCTGTGGTTGGGTGGGGCCCTCCTTTACCATACTTCTAGCTTTTTTATTTGCCCCCTTCTTCCCTAATGCCATTCTAGACACCGGCTGGCTCTTTGTAAGTGTTCTACATGGTCTTCAACTGCCCTCTGCTTCTGAGTGGGAGCTCTTATCTTTGTACCAAAACTCTTTCCTTTCCCTGCCTTTAAATGACCCAAACGCCAACTCATGTGTCACCCTAGATTTCGTTTCCTCACCAGCATTGGCTTCCTGGATATATATACAGTTGAACTGCCCTGTTCCACTCCTTGTGCCGGCGGCTCCTCACTGCCCACAGGTTGAGAGGCTATCAGTCTTACAAGCGAGGGCATACGGGAATTAATAGATTTTAGTTCACAAAGGATCTCCTTTAAAAGTCCAGCCTCTACTATCAATGAGTCATTTGCCGCAAGAGAGGCTTTGAATAGTCGGTGTAAAGTTTTTTGCAGTAAAAGAAGAACATCCAACATTCGAGAAGGTCCTTTCAAGGAGTTAATATTTACCGCAGAAGTAGCCAAGGTCCCTTGATCCCCACCATCGAGTGGCAAACCAGTCATATCGAGCAGGCAATGCTCTCCTCATCTGGCCATTTACGGATTCTTCCTTGCTTTGCTTATTCCCCTCAACCCACTCTATTTTCCCAGTCCCCTCTCCAGAGCTTGCAAAGCCCAGCTCTGACGAAAGCAAGCGGGGAGGTGAGAAAAGACGGGGGTGAATCGCTCCTGAATTTCCAAGCAGATCAAAGGTTCGCTCTTTTGGCATGAGGAGTTGTATCTTTGTATAGCGATCTGGCTTCCTTGATGGCATTTTGGGACCCAGCTTTAATGGATTTAGAAAGGGCACGTCTGACTTCTCTACATGATTTAGTGTACCACTGAGTCTTTCTTCCTTTTAGGAGTATACTTCGATTCTACCAGAAATAGGTTTCTTAAGGAGGCAAGCATAGAGTCATGAATGGCACTCAAACTCATAATGGAATCTGTATGGTCAAGGGACACGTTCTCAGCTACTTCAGGGTCCAGACCAGTAGACACGACTACAAACACTTTCTCCAAGACTACTTCTGATTCCACCATACTACTCCACTTGACCCTTTGCCGATTATTGGTTGAGAGCAGCCTTCTGTCCATGGGCTCATATGAAGTATTCTGGATACTACTGCCCAATGTGAAAACCAGAGTATTGTAGTCGCAACCATATCTACCAAAATTGGCCATAGTCCAATACCCAGCAAGACATAGTCAATAAGGCTGGAACACTGTAGGCGATTGAACGCATGTTTCTCCTCCCTATCAGATTTAGTCCCCCCCATTACATACGTGGTTAGCTGTAGCGCAATAGCAGACCACCTCTTAACAGGAGGGAGTGTGAGACCAGGAACACCGCAGGCCTCGTCCTCATTGCCAATGGGGTCCTCAAGAAGTAAGGACAATGACTCAAATTTACAATTAATATCTCCTTCCACTATTTTTTTTCAAATCCACAGGCAGATCTGCCATTTGTGATCAAATCGATTAGTTGTAGCTCGGCACCTTTACCCCCAATCCCACAATACATGTTATATAGGTAATATGTTCCACCAGGTGGAAACGATAGATAAACACACTGTACACCTGAGCTGCCCATATCAGTCTCCTTGGCTATGCAACATAGGGTGGGCTTAATCCACATTGACACCCCCCCACCCCTCTCCCCAAGGGTCTACCCTTCCCTGAGGTGGTAGCAGCCAAGGAGAAATTGACGAATCCTGCACAATATTGCATGGCTTGTGGGCAAGTCTCTTGAAATATACATGTTAGAAATGGGATTTCTGGTTGGCTAAGGCTTGCGCCAAAGCCAGGCAGAAACCACCACTCTAGTCAGGGCAAGGGAGTTACACACCCAAGATAACCCCTGCTCACCCCTTGGTAGCTTGGCACGAGCAGTCCGAGCGTATCCCGGAGGCAATGTGTAAAGCGTTTGCAACACACACACAGCAGCAACACACTAGGCACACCACAAAGGAAACTCCACACAAGGGTATATAAAAAATAGCCTTTGTATTATCATAAACACATAGAAACAGAATCACACATTTACACTGTGCCAACTGGCACGGGCAATATTCACAGGGGAATTGTATACAGGACCAGCCCAATCGGGCCACGGTCAGAACCATCAGATCAGGTAAGTAAATACACATATAAAACACAACCAGTAACTACTGGTACCATAATGACCTAAGCATTATCCTATTCGCATTAGACATAAACCCACATTAGGCCCAAACCTCATTAGCATAAACACATTACGCAAAGGGCCTCACCTGCATAAACACATTATGCAATAACCTCATGAGCATAAACACATTATGCAAATAGGCACTGCCTCAAGACATCATAACATAACATTAGGCAATAAATCACATTAGGCCCAAACCTCATTAGCATAAACACATTACGCAATGGGCCTAAATCATTCTTGGCAACATTCAGAGCAGGCATAAGTACATTACTCAATCCTGTAGAGCCTGGCGCTCTACCAATGTCACCAACCTGCCCCCCAGGCCAACTGGCCTTCTCAGAGGGCTCGAATGCCCTATGTCCCAATGTCAGGGCGCTAAGCTGCCACTTGCAGCTAAAGCAAAAAGTGCGCCATTGCACCAGCCTAAACGTAGCACCTGCCCACTAATTGCTGGGCAGCTGGGAACATCACTGGCACTCACTGTGCCGCCTGAGCCCCTCTCTGGGACTCTCTAAAAACAAATGCCCCCAAAACGTTGCAGCTGCGATGTAGAACATGGGCTCGGGCACTCACTGTGCCCTCTGTCCCACTCAAGGACTCTGAAAACACATGGGGCCCAAAAACGTTGCAGCTGCCCACTGTCCGGTGGGGCAGCTGTGTATGGATTAGCCCTGGCACCACCGTGCCCTCTGGGTCCCTTTTCTGGGGCCCTCTAAACCAATCGCCTCCATCGGTGCAGCTGCCCGCTCTGGTGCGGCGCAGCTGTGAATGAGCAAAGGAACTGGTACCAATGGAAAAAGGGGCACTGGCACTACACGTGCCCTCTGGCCCCCCCCTGGGGCCCGGCAAACAATGTGCCCCCAACGTTGCAAAAATGGCACTGGGCTTCTGAGGCCCCGCTCTGGGGCTCTCTCAATAAACTTGCCCCCAACGGTGGAGCAGCCCGCTGCCCTGCGGGTCTGCTCAGTGAATACTGGCCCAACTGCCCTGGTGCCGCGCGGGCACCAACCGAACCCAGGACGACCTCAGCTCTTCACCACTGCGGCCCGGGAGAGCACAATTAGAGAAAAAGAGAGGCTCAGCCCCACTCACCGGGGCTGTCCCTCGTTGGTCTTTGCCTCCTCTGGTCTGGCGGGAACTCTGCTCTTCACCCGGTCCCTCTCCTGTGACCGGGACTTCGGCAAGGAGCCTGCGAGGCTCCGGACATCCTGAGCTGCCCGCGGGGCTCCTCCCAACAACACGGGAGCTCCGCTCGGGCCTGCCGCCACTTCCTCACTCTGGCCGGTGCTCGTGGAGGCGGGGTAGGCTCCCGTCCTCCTTTCCTTCAATCGCGGAGGAGGCAGGCACCGACAATGTGCCTCGTGCCCCCTCCGCCGTCACCACGCCATACCGGCACCTCTCCCCTTCACCCGGGCCCCCTCCTGGGACCCGGGACTTTGCCGCGGTGCTCGAGGAGGCAGGGTAGGCTCCCGTCCTCCTCTCTTCAGACAGCCAAGCTTCCGGCCGCACTTCCGCTTCCCCTGCCGTAGCTCTGCCCCCAGTCAGACGGATACGCCTGACTTCCGCTTTTCGCCCGGGCTGCGGCGGTGATTCCTGAAAGCAGGCAAATAATGCGGGGTGGGAACCCGCCGTAAATCAGCACAATTGCGGGGTGTGCACCCGCCGATTTCAGCATTCATGCGGGGTGGGCACCCGCTGTAAATCCAAGCAAATGCGGGGGAATCCCTACGCTGGGGATTACCTTTCTGCATGCAGCACAGCGCTGCAGGACAGGCACGTTCCCCGCAGTAGGTGAAAAAGGCACAGCGCTTCTCCAACAATAAAAGTAAAGCGCTCCTCTAGGCGCTAGAGCCTTCCAGGGGCACAGCTGGGCCCAGGGAGGCCAGCACACAGGGCCCTCCAGCAGGGAGGCAAGCCCCCATGGCGGTTCCTCCTGGGCCCCAGCAGCAGCAAGCCCCCAGCACGTCAGGAACAGCACCAGAACAAGAACTGAACATCTTCATGGGGTCACAGCCCCTATATTTATATTAGCAAATCCCTTTGTGTCACAGCACAGGGTCTGGGGATACCAGTCAACTGGTTTAGGGGGGATTTGGAGCACTTTGTTTTGCCCAGCTCCTCTCCCCTTTGTCAGGTGGGGGCTCAGTGATCAGACACACCATAGGGGGCGGAGCCAGCATTGTACAGCCTGGGCACAGTCCTAGTCAGTCAGGGGATGTCTCCTCACACTACTCTCAGCCCAGGTGTCCCATTCAGCCTAGCGCTGACTCACCCTGCCCCTCCTGGAGCCACACACACCTCCCAGCCCCTGTCACTCACAAGCCAGACATGCAATTCACATCAGGCAGGCAGACACATAGCACACAGAAATGCCAACTTCTAAAAGTGGCATTTCTAAAATAGTTATAATAAATCTGCGCACACCATTGCGCAGCATTTATTATCACTATTTCAAATATACCAAACTTGACCACGCTGCGCCTCTCATATTAGGGTTTACCACTGAAACACTTATCAGGGAATCCCCAATGCATTCCTATGGGAGGGCAGCCCCACAGTAGTGAGAAACCAAAATGGCTGTTTGTCACTACCAGGACATGTCACACACTTAAGGTACATGTCCTATCTTTTACCTACAATGCACCCTGCCCATAGGGCTAGCTAGGGCCTACCTTGGGGGTGACTGACATGTAGTAAAAGGGGGGTCACGGACAAGGCACACTCTTTAGGTGCCACGTCACAGCGGCAGTAACACTGCGCGCACAGGCCCTGCAATGGCAGAGGCCTGAGATAGGTTTGAAAGGCTACTTTGGTGGGTGGCGCAATCAGCGCTGGAAGCCCACCAGTAGCATTTAATTTACCAGCCCTGGTTATAGGAAATACCACTTTACAAGGGACTCACAGGTAAAATAAATAGGCCAAACAGGTGTAGACCAATCTTACCACATTTATCACAGAGAGCACACACACTTTACACTGAACAGCAGTGCTAAAGTGCCCAGAGTCCTAAAACCACCAACACCATGTCAGAAAAATGGCTAGGAGAAAGGCAAAAAGTTTAGGGATGACCCTGCAAAAAGGCCAAGTCCAACACAACCCCTTCCAGCCAAAACGCAGGGTAGACCAATCACCACCTTGATGGGCTTCCCTGCCTTGGACAATAGAACACGGACGCGGGCCCGCAACTGCAGGGACACGCTCTAGTTCTACGCCACTCTGAACACACGTGGTTCCCTCTGTCAAAAGCTCTCAGGACCAACTAGGGTACCCCACTGGTACTCCCTAGCTGTCCAGGACCAGGCCCTAGGCCACCCAGATGTCACTGGTCCTTGCCAATCCACAGAGTGGGGGGGCGGTAGCCCCTGGCACATAGTAGCCATTCTCCACTCTTCCTCCCTTCAGGGCAGTTCCAAACTGCCACTGATCCTCTAACCTAGGGTCCGCACCCTCAGGCTGACCAGAAGTCACGGGTGAGGCTCTCCTCCCCCTACCTCTTCTTCTGGGGTTCCGTACCCTCCTCCTTGGAGAGGCACCCTCAGAACACAACTCTCCTTCCAGCTGAACTTCCGACAGGAGGACAGCTCACTAGGCCCATGGAAACTATTTCACTTCGGAGGTACACAGCAAAGTCCCTCTTCAAGCAGGTGGGGGGGACACAGCACACAGCAAAGTCCCCTTTCCTCTTCCTCAGTGGAAACAACAAACTGCAGGTGAGCCCCAGAACACACACACACAGCAAGGGCAGTCTCCTCAGTCTCTTCAGCTGATCCACTTTGGCAGAGATTCCTTCTTGACCTGGAAGTTTCCTAGTCTCCCAACCTAGGGTCTAAACCCTCAGGTTGCACCAGGGTCAGAGGCGAGGACTCCCTCCCTCTGCACCCATTTCCTTAGTTCCGCACCCTCACAACTGGAGTGGTACCTCTGGACACCAAACAGGTCAGGACACTGTTTATAGTCATCCTTCCCTCCAGGTCGGGCCGAACCTGAACCTGGCCTCCCCAACCTTGGAGCTCAACCCCGCGGCTGAGCACTTTGCTTGGCACGCCAGGACTTCTGGGGGTGCACACAGCACCCCCCGAGGGCAACACGACTCATGCGTTGCGTGACAGTCTGCCTGGCGCAGATCTCCCGACCCCTGTCCATCTGACAGTGCGCGAAGATCCCCCAGGACAGAAGTGGTGTCACCATGGTCACTTCTAGGAGACTCAGCCCTTATGGCTGGTCCCTGACCCACTGGTTCTCCCACTGGGGAACACATCCCCCTCTCACTCCTCACTCTGGACTTCTGCACCCTCCCAACTGGAGCGGTACCGCCAGACACCAGGACCGCTGGAGCTCTAGTTACAGACACTCCACGTCCTCTAGACACTGGGAGATCCTCCTCAAATGGCCTACAAGTACAGCCTAGGCCCCCGACCTGGCGCTCCCTTAGGGAACCCTCCAGGCCCTGAGACTGGGTTTCGGGCCACCGTGGGACACACCGTCCCACACTCACTCTGTCTCCACTGAGACAGGACGTGAGCCCCTACACCCCTCCCATTCCACTGGGACCTAGCTGGGCTACAGTGAACCTCTTCCACCACACAGGACCGGAAGATACCCAAGCCACTACTTTTGGAATCACTCCCCAATGCCTCTTCAGACCCTCTAGCACACAGCCAGAGGTCTGCCTCCCGTGCAAGCTCCCTGGTGTCAGAGAACTTACACCCCAACAGGTGTTGGCGCAACCCCGGAAAACAATTACTGAACAAGTGCTCTCTGACACACAGATTGAACAGCCCTTCAAAATTATTTGCCGTGCTAACCAGCACCCATTCGTCCAGTGCATCACAACATTCATCCACAAACTCCCCCCAAGACTGGTGAGACAGTTCCTTACTGCCCCTGAATCTCAACCTGTGCCCCTCTTACTGGGAACCAGGTACCATACTCTGGGAATGGGACTTCCTGCACTGGACACCATATTGCTGCCACCACTGGATCCCACCCTTACTGGTGAATCCAGACAACTCAACTGAGCTCAGGGGATAAACTACCCTCCAGAGCTAACGTTTTCTCCTCCACACTCCCTTTCTTCCCTCCTATCCACCCACTCCACTGGGGACAGGAAAAGGGATGGGGCACTGGACCCAGCAAGGGACTCCCTATCTATGGGATCCTCCCCACCTACTGGCGTCCCGCCCTGTCATTTTCCCTCTTCTGCCACCAAAATAAAAGCACAGAAAACCCCATTTAAAAATGACACTCTTGAGGAGAAAAACAAAATCAGAAACAATCCCCAAACGTGATTATCTAAATGCAGAGTTTGTAGTGCAACCAGTTGTCGCTGTGGTACTGCGCAAACGCAAGTCCTATCCTCACCACTGACCACCAATGTTAGAAATGGGATTTCTGGTTGGCTAAGGCTTGCGCCAAAGCCAGGCAGAAACCACCACTCTAGTCAGGGCAAGGGAGTTACACACCGAAGATAACCCCTGCTCACCCCCTTGGTAGCTTGGCACGAGCAGTCCGGCTTATCCCGGAGGCAATGTGTAAAGCGTTTGCGCAACACACTAGGCACACCACAAAGGAAACTCCACACAAGGGTATATAAAAAATAGCCTTTGTATTATCATAAACGCATAGAAACAGAATCACACATTTACACTGTGCCAACTGGCACGGGCAATATTCACTGGGGAATTATATACAGGACCAGGCCAATCGGGCCACGGTCAGAACCATCAGATCAGGTAAGTAAATGCACATATAAAACACAACCAGTAACTACTGGTACCATAATGACCTAAGCATTATCCTATTAGCATTAGACATAAACCCACATTAGGCCCAAACCTCATTAGCATAAACACATTACGCAAAGGGCCTCACCTGCATAAACACATTATGCAATAACCTCATGAGCTTAAACACATTACGCAAATAGGCACTACCTCAAGACATCATAACATGACATTAGGCAATAAATCACATTAGGCCCAAACCTCATTAGCATAAACACATTACGCAATGGGCCTAAATCATTCTTGGCAACATTCAGAGCAGGCATAAGTACATTACGCAATCCTGTAGAGCCTGGCGCTCTACCAATGTCACCAACCTGCCCCCCAGACCAACTGGCCTTCTCAGTGTCGCAGCCTTGAATCCTCAGGGTCGTATGTTGCTCGTTATGGTCCACCTCTCGATACCACCAAGGTCTGATTTAATACACAGACTCCATGGAGTGATCAAGCGGGGGAAGGGAAGGATGGGGACAGCGGGGAGGGAGACCTGCAAAACAATCACATTCAGGTAATACCTCGTAATTACATACAACCTGGTTTATACTACAAGTCCACAAAATGCTTTGCATCTGGCCTATATACCTGTAAAGAAAATAACATATCCCTCGTTTTCTAGTCCGCTTATATTGTCTATCATGTTGCTGCACATATCTAAGGAAATGAAACAACACATTAACAATGCGGTTGCGCTGATTCACCCGTACCTCTCTTCTGGCTCCCTTGACACCTACCCAGAGATATGCTGTATGGTGCCTTACAGGGGTGCAGGGCTGACTTGAGTGATTTCAGGTTCCCCTGTAGCAAAGAAATACAAAGAGGGCCCCCAGACATGGACATGTACACAGTGCATGAAATACGATGATCCTTAATTTCAGGACATTATCGATATCCGATTCAAAGGTTACAATCTTTTTTAAGTGAAAATAATGTACTCCAATTTCTGATAATTCTCAGAATATCGATGTTTGAACAGATTGTCATGCATCCGCCTCACTAACCACGTGAGTATAGAATAAATGCCAATAAAATATGTACCAGTGCTATATCCTTCTTATGAGCCGCAGACTCCCCGTGAAGGCAAGATATAGAGCAATTCACAAGGATACTTTAGGAACGTATCCGTTCATAGTCACAGCTAGGACACAGTACACCAAGCGAACTCCTTTTGGAAAAATAACCACTCCTCAATGAGAGAATGCCGTAACAAAAATAAGAAAGGCAAACAAAGCCATCAGCTGGCTCACATGGACAAACAGGCTCTTTCCGCTCTCCCGCACGAACCCAGAATGAGGTTCAGCCAACGGGATAGCGGTAAACCCAAACAGGAAACAGAAGTATGCCGCAACCGCTGAGCGGCTAAGAATATAGAAGATAAGGAAAGCGGTGCAATGTTGCACCCTTAATGTTGCACCCTTACCAGACCTCGAGAACTCGGCGTCTCAGCGGGTAGAATAACCGGCACCCGCAGCTCCCTCTGAAGAATCTAAATAACGCCCATCCGGAAGCGCGATGACGCCAGTAACGTGACCACCGCATGGAATCATGGGATTTGTGGTTCCTGTCACGGGCGTAAGCATTGTCAGTGTCTTCCCTGATGGAACCTGACACTCAGAGGGCTCGAATGCCCTATGTCCCAATGTCAGGGCGCTAAGCTGCCACTTGCAGCTAAAGCAAAAAGTGTGCCATTGCACCAGCCTAAACGTAGCAGCTGCCCTCTAATTGCTGGGCAGCTGGGAACATCACTGGCACTCACTGTGCCGCCTGAGCCCCTCTCTGGGACTCTCTAAAAACAAATGCCCCCAAAACGTTGCAGCTGCGATGTAGAACATGGGCTCGGGCACTCACTGTGCCCTCTGTCCCACTCAAGGACTCTGAAAACACATGGGGCCCAAAAACGTTGCAACTGCCCACTGTCCGGTGGGGCAGCTGTGTATGGATTAGCCCTGGCACCAACGTGTCCTCTGGGTCCCTTTTCTGGGGCCCTCTAAACCAATCGCTTCCATCGGTGCAGCTGCCCGCTCTGGTGCGGCGCAGCTGTGAATGAGCAAAGGAACTGGTACCAATGGAAAAAGGGGCACTGGCACTACACGTGCCCTCTGGCCCCCCCCTGGGGCCCGGCAAACAATGTGCCCCCAACGTTGCAAAAATGGCACTGGGCTTCTGAGGCCCCGCTCTGGGGCTCTCTCAAACTTGCCCCCAACAGTGGAGCGGCCCGCTCCGTGAATACTGGCCCAACTGCTCTGGTGCCGCGCGGGCACCAACCGAACCCAGGACGACCTCGGCTCTTCACCACTGCGGCCCGGGAGAGCACAATTGGAGAAAAGGAGAGGCTCAGCCCCACTCACCGGGGCTGTCCCTCGTTGGTCTCTGCCTCCTCTGGTCTGGTGGGAACTCTGCTCTTCACCCGGTCCCTCTCCTGGGACCGGGACTTCGGCAAGGAGCCTGCGAGGCTCCGGACATCCTGAGCTGCCCGCGGGGCTCCTCCCAACAACACGGTAGCCCCGCTCGGGCCTGCAGCCACTTCCTCACTCTGGCCGGTGCTCGTGGAGGCGGGGTAGGGTCCCGTCCTCCTTTCCTTCAATCGCGGAGGGGGCAGGCACCGACAATGTGCCTTGTGCCCCCTCCGCCGTCACCACGCCATACCGGCACCTCTCCCCTTCACCCGGGCCCCCTCCTGGGACCCGGGACTTTGCCGCGGTGCTCGAGGAGGTGGGGTAGGCTCCCGTCCTCCTCTCTTGAGACAGCCAAGCTTCCGGCCGCACTTCCGCTTCCCCCGCCGTAGCTCCGCCCAGAGTCAGGCGGATACGCCTGACTTCCGCTTTTCGCCCGGGCTGCGGCGGTGATTCCTGAAAGCAGGCAAATAATGCAGGGTGGGCACCCACCGTAAATCAGCACAATTGGGGGGTGGGCACCGGCCGATTTCAGCATTCATGCGGGGTGGGCACCCGCTGTAAATCCAAGCAAATGCGGGGGAATCCCTACGCCGGGGATTCCCTTTCTGCACACAGCGCTGCAGGACAGGCACGTTCCCCGTATTAGGTGAAAAAGGTACAGCGCTTCTTCAACAATAAAAGTAAAGCGCTCCTGTAGGCGCTAGAGCCTTCCAGGGGCACAGCTGGGCCCAGGGAGGCCAGCACACAGGGCCCTCCAGCAGGGAGGCAAGCCCCCATGGCGGTTCCTCCTGGGCCCCAGCAGCAGCAAGCCCCCAGCACGTCAGGAACAGCACCAGAACAAGAACTGAACATCTTCATGGGGTCACAGCCCCTATATTTATATTAGCAAATCCTTTGTGTCACAGCACAGGGTCTGGGGATACCAGTCAGAACTGGTTTAGGGGGATTTGGAGCACTTTGTTTTGCCCAGCTCCTCTCCCCTTTGTCAGGTGGGGGCTCAGTGATCAGACACACCACAGGGGGCGGAGCCAGCATTGTACAGCCTGGGCACAGTCCTATTCAGAGTCAGGGGATGTCTCCTCCCACTACTCTCAGCCCAGGTGTCCCATTCAGCCTAGCGCTGACTCACCCTGCCCCTCCTGGAGCCACACACACCTCCCAGCCCCTGTCACTCACAAGCCAGACCTGCAATTCACATCAGGCAGGCAGACACATAGCACACAGAAATGCCAACTTCTAAAAGTGGCATTTCTAAAATAGTTATAATAAATCTGCGCACACCATTGCGCAGCATTTATTATCACTATTTCAAATATACCAAACTTGACCACGCTGCGCCTCTCATATCAGGGTTTACCACTGAAACACTTATCAGGGAATCAATCCCCAATGCATTCCTATGGGAGGGCAGCCCCACAGTAGTGAGAAACCAAAATGGCTGTCACTACCAGGACATGTCACACACTTAAGGTACATGTCCTATCTTTTACCTACAATGCACCCTGCCCATAGGGCTAGCTAGGGCCTACCTTAGGGGTGGCTGACATGTAGTAAAAGGGGGGTCCGGACATGACACACTCTTTAGGTGCCAGGTCACAGCGGCAGTAACACTGCGCGCACAGGCCCTGCAATAGCAGAGGCCTGAGATAGGTTTGAAAGGCTACTTTGGTGGGTGGCGTAATCAGCACTGCAAGCCCACCAGTAGCATTTAATTTACCAGCCCTGGGTATAGGAGATACCAGTTTACAAGGGACTCGCAGGTAAATTAAATAGGCCAAACAGGTGTAGACTAATCTTACCACATTTATCACAGAGAGCACACGCACTTTACACTGAACAGCAGTGCTAAAGTGCCCAGAGTCCTAAAACCACCAACACCATGTCAGAAAAATGGCTAGGAGAAAGGCAAAAAGTTTAGGGATGACCCTGCAAAAAGGCCAAGTCCAACAATACAGATATATAAAAAGAATCTATCAAAAAGCCCCTGTTTGGGCAGGAGAACTTAGACGCTAAGTCAGCTACGTTCCAGGATTATAATTTTGGTTTGATGGGACAAATAAAAGATGGCATCGCCAAAATCAAGTGTTTCAAAAGCTGAAGGGGGCATAGGGGGGCACCGATCATAACTGGAGGGAAGATTACATGCTCCAGGCGAAATAGTATCAAAACTTAGGGAATTAATAGAGGATGGCCCCGCCTTGATGAGATGTATCTTAGGTTTGGGGTCATCCCATGCCTCTACTAGCCTAATAACAGAAGGTTCGCTGTTTCTGATAGACAGTATTGGGTGTCAGTCTATACCATCCAAATTTGACGAAGGAAGAAATCTATTAGAGGTCGGGACTGAAAACCCATCATCAACAACAGCCCTTGAGGATAAGGACCCGAGACCCACCCTTTGCCTGGGATGTAGATGTTTGTAGAAGGAACCCAGGGGGACACGGTTGATGTCCTCTCTCATCATACAAGCACTAACCCCACTCTTAACAAGACGCTGGGCCCGACCAGGGCTCCTACAATTAATAACCACACAATCCCTCTAATGTTTTCCGGCAAGGAGCCAACCCATCCCGCCCTCCTTACTAACAAGATGTCGTCATATTCAGATATTTTAAAATCCGTATGACGGGTCAGCCAATGACACACCTTGTTTTTAAGGTGCACATAGGATTCTTCGCTAGTGCCCTGGGTGGAGGAGCTCCAGTAAAATAGCTACATAGGGGCAAAATATGGGGAGGGAGGGGTAGTTGGTTCAGCTGAGGCTGAGGGTGGGAAGCTTTTGCCTGGATGTTGGTCCCTTTGCCGGTGCACCTGTTCACAGTCCCTCTGCCTGAGGTCTGCCCACGTGGACCTCCTACCCTTCCTTCTTCTGATTGTGAAGGACACAAATTGCCTGGAGCTCATGGTGGCCGACAAGGCCCTTCACCATCAGGTGGCCTTGAGGAAACTACTGGAGGGTTGATACTCCAAGCAGTACTAGTTAACTGTGATTGTACAGGGACCTGCTGACCTGGAAAATCACTTGTAGATTAAATCAGCTGACTGATAATAATCTCCAAGGAACGCATCTTATCTGCCAAAGGGGACATACATGCATGCACTAGTTCCTTTGATCTGTCCAAGATTCCATCTCATTCAGTGGGTAAGGGTATGCCATTCTCAGCTGTAGACTCAGCCAGGTCCAGCCCAGTCTGCAACGAGAGAGGATCTACAGGCTCTTTATGTCTGAGACTTTGCCTGCGTCTGGTTGGTAGTTTAGCACGGCCCCCTTGCTTCGTTTTGTGCTTCCTTTTGGCACAAGGTTCACTGTCGCTAAAATGTGTGACATCAGAATTACAAAAGGAAGTATTAGCAGGCAGAATAACGACCTGTTCTGTAACTGCGGCAGGCGACAGACCCGGAGTGCTGGATGAAACTGTTGTGGTAATGCCTATGGATGGCCCTGCCAAGGACTCTAAGGGGCAGCCAGGGGCCGTTCCAAAGTCCCGAGAGAGTCGCCTCTTGGCCAGTTCTATCTCTTTGGAGTAGGCTCACCAAAACCAGCGACCAGCCCAGCCTCTTCTGGCCAATTACGGCAGGATCCCAACGACAGTAACAGCAGGATCAACAAACTGCAGATGAAAGAGAATAGGCCTGGCCTCTTCTGGGCAATGATGGGTGTAGACGGGCCTGTCTTGGCCCGGTATTCTCTCGGGCGCATGTCGCGGTGCGGTATCATTTTGGGGCTTATGCAGCACGTGGATGCCTTCTAGCCCCGCCTGCAGCAATGGTGACTGGGGGACGTAGTCCCACCCCAGTCACAAAGGAAAGATAACGCCTGGAATGTGGGCCAGGGAAATCACTGTTGTGCCACCTGCGCTGCAGGATCCATGTGGCGCTTGTACAGCACGTAGAAGCCCTCTAGCCCCGCATGCAGCAATGGTGATTGGGGGACGTAGTCCCACCCCAGTCACGAAGGAAAGGTAAGTCCTGGAATGCGGGCCAGAGAAACCACCACCATTGCCATCTGTGCTGTGGGATCCATGGAGCTTATACAGCGCGTGGAAGCAGTCTGGCACCGCCTGCAGCAATGATGACTGGGGGACGTAGTCCCACACCAGTCACGAAGGAAAGGTAAGTCCTGGAATGCTGGCCCGGGAAACCGCCATAGTTATCACTGTATTCTAGTGGTCAATATTCAGTAATACAACCATTTCAGTAGAGGATACTGGCCTCTGGGGAACTGCTGTTATCACCTTCTCTTAAATCTTACAAATGAGCTTCAGGATCTGAGTATGGAGGAAGTGCATAAAGCAACATCCTGTGCCATGCCTTCTTATCATAAATGCATCCACACCCCACGCTCCCTCTTCCAAGAACCTGGAGCAAAGTCTATGCAGAAGAGGATTGTTCCTCGATGCAGACCGTTCCAGGTATAGATTTCCAAATCTCCTGCGCATTTTCTGGAAAATCACAGGGGACAATGACAGATTCTGGGATGAAGGGAATATTGAGCTTAGGTGATCCACCTGAACATTATTCATCCCTTTGATGTGAATCGTGGATAATACCTTCAAGTGATTTTCTACCCAAGCTCCTTGTTGTTTTGCTATAACGTTTAATGATCTGAATCTAGTACTTCCTTGATGGTTGATTTAGTAATGAGTTCGAACTCTCTCCACAAATAAACTAAACTCTAGGGGGTCTCCCGGGCTGTGTCATGGCTCCATTTTTGTTTTTACTCTATATCAATGGTTCTTCACCTTTTTGACTTCGGTGAACCCCCACGTAATCATTACTGGAACCTGGTGACCCCCACTTAATCATTATTGTTATCCGGGGGCTCCCACTGAGTAATTACTGGAAGCCAAGAACCCCGGACTCAGCATTTTCAATGATTTGAACCATAAAACAATACCAAAAAATACAGAAACAAGCATTTATCAAACAAACAAATACACAAATGATGAAAATTTTATATAATTTGCAAATATATATTTTAAAACATCTACATTTTAATAGGAAGGTTTGAGTTTTTCTAAATTCAATTGAGGTCTCATCGTCCATATTATGTTCTGTTTAATACGCTTGCACTGCTCCCAAGAATGAATCTGAGGATACTAATTTAATTTTTAACCTTCACAATTTTCAATTGTACATTTTTGTTTCTTTAGCTATATACACTTTATTAATCTGTTAATAATAATTAATTTTCTAAGCAGTTGTGGACCCCATGAGTACGCTAACAGACCCCCAAGGGTCCCTGGACCACAGGTTAAAAACCACTGGCCTAGAGAATTTTCTGTGCTCAGGGGGGAAAGATCTGCCCAAGTTCAGCTCCCCCTCAGTCGCAGTATTGCTATATGCTGACAACGTGGTGTTAATGGCAAGAACCACTAATGGGCTACAAATAGGGTGACCAACTGACATGGAATCACATTCTGGACATGACTGTAAAAAATTCAGGACAAGGGGTCAAAATTCAGGACAAAAATTCACGACAAAGGATCAAAATTCAGGACAAAAGGTTAGTTTTGCAGACACCTCGAAGGAGAGGCCATACCTCACTATTCTATCAATATGTTTATTTACTATTTTCTACATAGTAATATACATTCACTATGGTGTAATCGACTCCAGTTGTTCCTCAGTGCACAGCCGGTCATTCAAGCCATCTCCGTGATTAAATAGAAGGGCTGTCTTGCAGGCTTTCGCTCAGGTGTTGTAACCCCCACAGACCTCGCCATTAGGAGCTAACAAAGAAATGGTCGGTTAAGCAAAAACAGCATGTGGGGAGGTTAAGCAAAGGTGACGATTAATGTTTCTGTATCATGCACTTACGCCATATCTTTACTTCACAGGAAAAAATAATTACACCCAACACAAATAATCTGTTACCGAGAATGATTTCAAAGAAATGCATTTCCGTTTTTATGTGTCACTGGGCCGGAGTGTCTGGGCATTTCACACAACTTTTCAAAACGCCCTCTGTTATTGTCTGTCAGAGAGTGAATGGGCTGGCACTTCTGAGGATAGGGAGAAGACAATCAGCGCAGTCTTGTTGAAAATCTTTTTTACCTGTGAATATTTCACCAATATTAGACACTGGATACAGGGCCAACTGCAATTCAAAGCCATCTTAAAGTTATAGGCTCGCGCATAGCAGATGATGCCTGTTATCAGAAAGTTTCAAGTGACTCCATCAATTCTAGGAAATACCGGCTCCAAAACAGCCTTAATATTTGCTAATTGCACACATTTGCATTTCTTTGGGGAAGCGACACTCTGGGGCTCCTTTCTTTTTAGCCGTCTGCCCCTCTCTCCGGAATGCAGCACAGGAGACTCCCTCTCTTCAGCTGGGGAATCACAAATGGGCGAATTAACTTTTGTTTTTTAGTGCAGAGGCTAAAATTACGGACAAATGCCGCCCATTAACACACCTATCACGGACAACGGACATTAGGGCTAATTTACAGGCAGTCCGTGAAAATTACGGACGGTCGGTCACCCTAGCTACAAACCCTTCTTGATGCCTTCTGCACTTTTATAAATAATCTGGGGCTGAAAACGAAGTTATCAAAGTCTTTTGTCATGCGATGTGGGCCTAATTACTCTAAATCTTAGAAATTTCACATGGCTGGGGAAGAAGTGGATAAAGTTCAAAACTTTACTTACTTGGGCATCCCAATAGTTGTGGCAAATAACTGGAAGTTTTTATTAAATGTCATTTCCTCTACGTTCCAGAGGTCCATTGATCTGTTTTCCACTTTGCAACAAGACTGGGCCATAAGCTAGTGAGGGAGATAGTGCACATTTTCAAGAGGAAGTGTGGCACTATTGGTACCCTATGGTGCTGGAGTATGTGGGCATGTAGATGCTGAACGAATACAAAAGGTGGAAAATAGATTCCTACGTAGACTCCTGGCTCTACCACAATCTGCATCCACTTTTTTATGTCCTGCCGAAGTTGATTTATGATTTGCGGATGATCTTATTAAACTCCATTCCCTACTCCTGTGGATGAGGGTTTGGAGTAATCCTGAAGCCCCGTTCACTAGATCTGTAATCTTTGATTGCCTAGCCCTAGGTCTGCACAGCTGATATTCCATGGCTGGCATGTATGAAGCAAACCTTTTGTGATCTGGGATCCCCTGAAATATACACTAAACCAGAGAGCATTTTAACTCATTCAATAGATGTGGTGAAAGGTGAGTTTTTTAATCTATGCCAAAAGACTTGTTTGGAGGCAAGACAAGCTACACAGTCTGGATAATATTCCAGGATGCCAACCGTTGGACCTGCCCCCGAAGTTTATCTAACGCTCATTACCAATATTGGGCACAGATTTCTCCTCACAAGGCTGCGTTTCAATCTTGTATTTTTTTATTTTGCTGGTCTTTCCCAGCCAGCGACTTTGTTTTTTAAATCTTCCCACATTTCCCGTGACGATTCCTTCAGTCAAAGTACCACTCATTTAATGTTGTTTTGCTCTCTTTACACTTCTCACCGGATACTCTTCTTAGCTCAACTCATACTTGATGCAAATATTAAACAATATAAACAAGTTATCTTTTTCCAACAACTACTGGGCAGTCCGCAAGTTTGTTATGGCATGATCAATTTTATAATCTGCTCGATGGCAACAAGAAGGATATATTGACCTAGATTATTCGCATGCTTGGCAATGCTTTTTATGCTTGCTCGTATGAAGCCTTTTATTGCAATCAATATAACACAAGATAGTCCTGAGCTGTGTAATGTTTTGCTATGATTGTTTTTATTGGAAGTATATTTCGCTTTTTACTGGCTTTTTAATTGTATTTATTTATGTTTTTGCCGAATAAAGTTGATTGGACTGATATAGGCCATAGTGACTGTATTGTGAGTTCTCACAAGGATATTTCTTTGCTGAATTTGCCTCTGGAAATGCTGCAAATTTTCCAGACAGCTCTGAGCATCCTCCAGTTCGAAGACCTGTGACTCTCGTGTCGACCACTTGAACTGACAAGATTGGGGTTTCAACTTTGCTCCCCATCTTAGATGACTGGCATCTGTAAATAGGACATGGGGGGCGGACTTTCTTATTCCGCTGGCGGAATTGGAGGAATTTATTAATTCCGTGTTATTCTCGTGACACAGAATTACTAATAATTTCTGCTGCTCCACGGACGTAATTAATCAGCATTGATTGGTTTTTAAACAGGGCTGTAAATGGAGAAGTCCCTCTAGGTTTAAAAAACACTGCAGATTAAACATTAATCTGCAGTGATTTTTAAACATAGGAGAGCTCCCTCTTCTGGCTGTGGCGGCTAGTAAGATTTGAAAATGGTGAGGCGTAAAAGTTGAGGCAACAGTACTCCAGGTGAATATTCCGTTTTATTTTTTTGCAATTTTAGATATTGTTGAAATTGGCACAAGGACATTCAAGCACTTTACACGAGCACCAGATTACTTTACAGAAGGACAGATTTTTTTTTTAAGGCAAGGGTGGATTAAGTGGTGAGCTCAGACTCACAGGATGTCTATCCTAGGCCGTGACTCAGCAGCGCTGGCTATTAGGCCACATGTCCCCCAGAGAGGTTTACAAACTGCAGATGTATTTTGGAAACTGAGAAACATAACTGAACATTTATACACCCATCCACTAAAATGCAGAACTCCATTTATAGAATATATGCACCATCCACAGATGCCAAATACTTCCACGCCCTCTCGGGCAACCAGCACAATGGTTTCTGGGTCTTTGGGTGCCACTTTTAAAAGTACAGGTCTGGCTCAACATCCCAACATGTAGCATTCCCAAAATGCTCTTGGCAAACAGACAGGCCTTGTTGAGTCACACATCAGAAGAGCCTCTTGGTAGGTTTGTACAAACCCAGAAGGAAGTTCTCGTTAGTAATATTGGCTTTTATTTTTGTGTAGTGCCGAATATCCCAGTTTTACTGTTTCTAATAACTTCAAATAACAAGCGTTACTATAACGCAGTTTAATCGTACCATATTATTATCGCCGCTGAAGTGTGAAAGGCTGAATTGGCCATGTCAGTTTCTGCCCCTCTGGCATGGTCTGGGCTGCAGGCTAAGAGGCTGCTCTCAGAGCAGTGTGGGCTGCCTGTTGCCCCTCTGGCATGGTCTGGCCTGCAGACTAGGGGGCTGCTCTCAGATCAGGGTGGCTGCCATGGCACACACACAGAAGCCCTCGTAGCCCATCCTAGCGGAGCCCTCCTGCAGTGTGGAGCTCATTTCACCATGTTTAAAGGGCTGCTTTTTGGTTTCCTGTCCGGCCCTGGATACCACTCCACAATGTTGATCTCTGGGTAAAAGGGGGAGGGGAGTGGAAGAGAAATGGGGTGGGTGAAGTGTGGGGGAGGCAATAAACAAGGGAAGGAGAGTAGTGAAACAGAAAGACAATTGTAAAGAAGACATGGGTCACGAGTGATTTTAGAGCGTTCGTGCGGGGGGAGGCGTGCCACAAGAGCTTGCATTTGTACTCTTGCACTGTGCCCTGGTAGCCTTCCTCTCTGACGTCTCCTGTCTCCTGCAGCAGCATTCATCTGTGCATTTACCCCGTGCCAGGGGCCAGAGTTTAGCCCTTGACACACACAGTGTCACTGGCTTTTTCAGTGGCATGATGGTGTTATTCTCTGGGAATTGTGATCTCTTTGGGAAAATGTTAAAGTGCACCTCCCAAGAAATATTTAGGGTGCTTGATCCGCCAGAAATGTGCGGGGCCTTCGCACATCTCTCTCCACAGACTCCCATCATCCATGCTCTGGGCACCCCGCTGCTGCTCGCTCACATGAGTGGCTGCTCTGACTTTAAGGGCACAGTTGATGTCAGCACACAGAGAGCGCCCCCTTGAGTCTTCTCCTTTGCATTCCATTACTTTCTGTGTGATGTTTCTGGGTATTTCTTGGTTGTTCGGTTAGTGGTAAACACTGGTTAGGGAGTTGGAAACTGTGAATACGCAGCAAGTGAGAAGGGGGGTATACAGACGTTCTTTGGCAATAAATGGCATTGAGGGGATATGGAGGCGGATTGAGGTAGCAACACATACACACCTGAAAGCATGGGGCAGACTGCAAAGAAAGAGGTGCGGGGGTATGGTGGTAAGAGGTATAGTGCAGATAGGCAACGCAAAGTAGTGGGGGCAGTGGCGGTTGGTCACATTGAATAGGTAGAAGGCAAAAAAAAAATAAGTACAAAGTTTCACTTAACTTACACTGCACGTTCTCGATGTTCCTGGCTCCAGACCGAGCGCGAGGTCAAACAGCCGACTCCCTTAGCCAATCAAGACACTTCTCTCATGCAGCATCAGTGAAACGTCTGGATTGGCTGGAGCAGGCATGCTCTACGCTCTGAAAGACACTGGAGACCTGTGCCTGCTCCCAACCCTGCTGTGTGAGACAGCTGGGTTGGAGGGGTTTGAATTGCGCATGTCGGTTTGTCATAGCAAGGTAGCTGGCCAAACCCACCTGCGCAATAATACTGAAGGGGCCACTCGTCACTGCTGCCAATCAGCAGCTGTGACGCACTGGGCTCGCCCCCACACTGCGTTTGCCATCATAGAATAAAAATTAAAATGGTAATAAAATCATTTTATTAAAATTTTTTGTTTTCACTTTCTGCGCAGATGTATGTGGGGCGGGCGATGCTCCTCAGCTCATATGGAGGAACATCTACCGTCTTCTGGCCCTGTTTAAGAACCACTGACTGCTGTGCTTACCCCTTGGCGCCCTTACATACTCGGAGTATATAAGGTTTATATTATCTGAGTATGTAAGGTCGCCAAGGGGTATGCACAGCAGTGCCAAATACTAAATGCACTTACAGTGAATACCTGTCGGCGCCCTTACATGCTCTGCAGTAATCACTGAAGAGTATGTTACGGCGCTGAGGGGTATGCACTGTAAGTGCATTTGGTATGTGGCAGTGTTATTTCTTAGCACAAAATGAATCATCTCAGCCATTTATGAATGCGAGGGTACATTTTGTGCTAAGAACCTGGCGCCAAATGCCCACTCCGCCCGCTGCAGAATTCAGCTGAATCTCTTGGAATTTTAATGTAATTCCGCAGACTCAAATTCTACTCACCCCTTATTAGGACTAAAGGTTCTTGATCATCCTCCGGGTCGGTCTTCAGTAATTGGACAGTTGGAGACCAGAACCTCTGTAGCTGCCACAGTAGGGGGTGTAAGTGAAGGTTCACCAACTGGACTGTAAAGATACAGGCTGCCATGTGCCCTAGTGTCTCCATGCACTTCCTGGATCGAGACTTCATGTTCCACAGACCTCAGTCCAAAAGGAAGCACCTTGAACTACCAATGATGATTTTCCACGCAGAAGTGTACAAACTTCTGCTGCCTGTCTATAATAGGTTTATGGAAATAGGCATCCATTAGTTCTACAGTGGCAAGGAAATGATTTTTTGTGATTGGAAAAAATGATTCTCTGTAAAGTCTCCATTTTTAATTGGATTTCCTGAACAAATCTATTCACTCTTGAGCTCTTTGACCATCTTTGACCTTTGGAACCAGAAAAATTATGCAATACACTCCTGATCCAGCGCGACTCCAATATTTTATCAGGGATCAATACTCTATAACATCATAATACAATGGCCCATACACATTCACCCAGAATCCCTGATGCGCTGGGGTCAATTTATATGTACGATCAATTCTTTTCATAGATTAAATTATGGCGTCACAGCTAACTTTTACTTCAACTTTCCTTCCACTTGGTCGATGGACCAATTAGTTGAATAGTTGATGGCAATGATAATTTCTATCTTACCAACCATTTAATTTATTAAATGATCACAGACTCTTGGTGAAGTTAATAATGAATTTTATCTCAAATAATTAAGGAGAATGCTCAACTGCATTTGGTCACAAAATACAAACTCTGAATCTCGCGTAAGGAGAAGTTTTACATATGCAGCCCAAATGAAGTACAAACTCATCCAAACGTAGCAATGACTTTATGCAATGAAGGAGTGGATAGAGTAAGAGACAAAAGTTTCAGCAAAATGTGTGCGAAACATCATATACCAGACGGAGGGGATAGATGAAGAGACAATAGTTTCATCTAAATAATACATATCATTGACGGAGTGGATAGGTAGAGAGACAAAGGTTTCAGAGACATAATACATCAATAAGTTACATTCTGAGAACGAGTTAGACTAAATACAAACCTATTGGTCTGTAAGAAAAACCAACCCCTCGGCCTAGGAGATGGTGGGGGTTCCCCGAAATAGGATCAGGGAACAAAGGATAAGAAGAAACCGGATCGGGACAGGTCAGGAACAGTTAGGCCTCTCTGCAAACCGACGGACAGCGACACATCTCCCCTCTTTCTCTCCTGCCAGCCTAAGCTTAAACCACACCCCTAAAGGCACCCCAATTATACCCTAAAACTAACATGTCCGTCCCACAATTGTTGCAAACTTTATTAAATCTGGCAAAGGGATTGGTGAGCTTGGGAGGTGGCGTTGTCACACCACTGTGACTTCATCTTTATTTCAACTACTTCATTGTTCACCATTCGTTCCCAGGGTATGGTTCTCAGCTTGTTCTCACTTTATTTCATGGGATATAAATTTTAACATTTTTCATTCATTTTTTAACATCATCCGCAGTTTGTCTCCGGTCTCACGCCTGGGCACTTCTTTTGGCAGTCGTTTGACACTCTGGCCTTCACCCTTCTCATGGCATCTGCGGTGCACTGCGCGTCTGTCTTGCTTCTGACAGAGCATACTCGCTCCTCGTGTTTTCCCCCTCCCACTTTAGCCAAGTTTAGAAAGATGGCTGCTTTATCTAGCACACTAAAGTAAATGAAAATGAACATTTATAAATTATATGATGATGAAACCTTCACTGTTTACCACCCACCTTGCACTATTCCCTATTAATGTTACCTAGCATAAGCTTTGTGCAAAGCGGCATTATTTATTAGTTCAAAACCGGATGCAACATGCAAATTACTGAAGCATATGCAGCTTATTCATCCAACGTATCTCGTTTTTATCAAAACACAATGTTATTACAATATTATTTTGTTTACGTGTTAGTTCAGACATGCGCAAAGTAATTTCCCTTGTGTTCGTGTTGGGTGTACATTAGTTTTTCAACAACTATTTACTGTTAGTATGTATTATGGGGGTATTAATTCGAGCAGGTTTCAGTTTTGCGAAACCCTGCTCCATCAATTCCCCCTCTGATGGCTTATAGGAGCCATCATAAAATACATACCATACCAAGTGCCATCTTTAATCATTTATAACTCCGTATTCTTCTCTCTTTTTATGGCACCCTCATCTAAATCTTTCTTCAAGTCATAGTACTCTCCTTTCATTTCCTCTAATTCTATTTCTTCTCTTTTTCTCTTTCTTGCTCTTCGTTCATTCTTTTATTCTGTCACTTCTTTTCTTTCACACTTGCACTTACAACACTTATATGTTGTTATTGTTACTAAGATTATTATTGCTACTGAAACGATTGGCATTATTATTTTTCCTAATCAACTACTTCCAAAAGTAGAAAACCATTTATCTATAGAGGAGAAACTCTTACCAAGTCTCTCCCAAACACCATCAACCTTCAGTTGGGTCAAATCTTCATGTAATTTTGTAATATTCTTTGTATATCCCTCAATTCCTTTACTCTTATCAGGGACATATGTGCAGCAATGTTGGACTTTCAACATACCACAGACTCCACCCTCTTTCGCCAATAAAATATCAAGGGCAAGTCGATTTTGTAAAACCATTGACCTGATTATAACCATTTCCGTGTCAATCATCAAGAACCCACCAGCGGTATCTGTGGTTAAACGATGAACCACTGTGGACAATTTTCGAATTTTATGTGAATTCAGAACGACCCCAACTGAGGGTATCAGTGCACCAAAAATATCTCCTACTATTTATGAGAAGCTTGTTCTTTTGTTACGTGTTAGTCCTTGCTTTACTTAGTTCAGTTTATGGCTGCTTCGGTCCATATGGTAGACCTTCGGAAAGACAATAGCAAAATAACAACTACCATACCAATGTGCAGGCAACCTATAGTAGGCTTTCTTACCACACACATAATAGACTCCTGGAAAAACAGGATCAGTTCCACCTTTCAATCCCCAACCTCCAGTGATTTGAAAAGTATGCTCACATTCACTAGAACCAATAAAATAATTATTATAGTTAGTTTTCGTTCTAAGCAAACACGTTTTTCCCTTCTGTGACCAGTCCAGGGACATTTCAGCGTATCCTTCGCCTTTCTCATAATTTCCTTCTCTAAAATCCCATGGTGGTACCCGTGACTTCTGTTCAGCACCTTTCCTTTTGAAACTTTCTCTTCAACCCGCAAACTACAAGTTAAGTTGTTCTTATAAGCATATTCTATGTCTAAGGCTTTAGTAATATGGAAAAATTCTCCCATATATCGTGCATTCTTACCACTTAAAACCTTATTTAGTTCTTTAATAATAGGAATTTCGGGAAATACTAAATCTATATTGGAAAAGTAGTACTCGAGCTTTCCCGTCACATATAACAGGCTTGTAAGTATACTGCAAGACACACCATAGGTTAACGGAAGGTGGTGATAGGTCACCCCTTCTGAGACAGATGAAGGTAATTGCATGCACACGTAACAATCACTTACATTCATTGTATTAATATACTCGTAAAGTAATTTAGTGAAGACATTTAACGAAAAATCACCAATTGATTTATCATGATGGAGAATGCTTCCATCCATCGGTTCTAATTTAGTATTAGGAGTTTCATTAGTGACATCTCTCATTCTTTCTTTTGTTACATTATTAGTATTGTTTCCATCATTAGTTGCCATTAGAATAGGTACAAGGACAGTTAATAATATCCACATAAATGTTAACATCAAGACACTACATAAGCAAGCTTTAATACATCTACGTTTTAGACTAGATTTTGGAAGTTCAGTCACTTTTGCTTCAGTCATCTTGTTTCTAAAAAAATAAAAATCTATCTAATCCTATAAATTCTAAGCTATTCATAAAATCCTAAAAATAGTAGTGTAATCCTACACTTCAAGGCTTTCGTCTTTACCCCCTTTTATTCTTTTTCTTCAGTTTTCTCTGAGTCTTGGTTTCGTTTTTCTTTTGATAAGCAAGGTTGCACCTTTGTTTTGTCACAATTCTTTAAGGGGGTCTTAGTTTGTTTTTATCAACTTGCTCAGTGTCAGATTTATCTTTTCCTTCACTTGGCTCTGAACTTTCAATTTCTTCTAAAATGACGTAGGTCCATTCAGGTGCTCTGTATTTCTTGTTTGGAATTCTTACTCTTCTGGTTTTTCGTATTAATTCTTTTCCTGACTCTATTTGTTCTGTTTGACTTGAGACTTTATTACTTTGTTCTGGTCTTTCTCTTAACCTTCTTTTCACAAGAGTGTATTTCAGTCTTTTCACTCCACTTGGCCAATGTTCACCTTGTCTTGGTTTCTTAGCTTTGTCCACTTTCTACATTTGTTTCACAGATTCCTTTATTTGCTCTCACTTCTGACTGTTCTTCTTCCTGAGTTTCAGCTTCTTTGGGTTCTTCTGATTCGGCAATAACTTCTTTTTCAACTGTGAACTCACTTCCTTCTGGTTCAAGAACAATCTCATCTGTTTCAGGTTCTGCTGGGAGTTCACTTCCTTCTGGATCAACAGTAAACTCACTTCTTTCTTGCTCAATGGCAGTCTCTTGAACCCTGGAATCTTGCGCCCACTCTACTCGACCTGTGCTCGGCTGTTCACCATCTGGTTGTTCGTCAGAATCTGTCACTCTAGATTCATCAGCTTCACACACTTCAGGCACTGGTCTTTGTTTTTCATTCACCAGTTGTTGCTCCTTCGGTCTTTCAAGTGGATCTAGGGTTCGTTTGGTATGGCGCACATGAATCCAATTTGTCAAGCCAGCACACTTCACTGCCGTTGTCGTCGCCAGTATGATTTGATAAGGTTCGTGCCACCTGGGTTCTAAACACGATTTTCTTTTGTGCTTCTTGATAAAAACCCATTCACCAGGACTCAGATCATGAGCTTGATTCCGATGTATCGTTGTGGCTTCTTCTCCAACCTGGTGAGACACAGAACGTGCCAGTTCAGCCAATCCTCTGCAATAGTCAAGCACTAGATCATCATATATACTCATTAGTTTGTTTGCTGGTATATATGCTTGTCTCATTGCTCTTCCCATGAGAATTTCATGGGGACACAATTCAGTCTTTTTGTCAGGAATACTTCTTAGACTCATCAGCACAAGGGGTAAAGCTTCAGGCCATTTCAGTGACGTGGATGCACATACTTTCCCTAATCTCGATTTTATAGTGCCATTCAATTGCTCAACCACTCCAGAGGCTTCGGGTTGATAGGCACAATGCAGCTTCTGCTCAATCTTAAATGCTGCACAAATCAGCCTAATTATCTCATTATTAAAATGTGTTCCTCTATCTGTCTCCAAAGTGACTGGAATTCCGAATCTAGGGATCAGTTCTCTCAAAAGTAGTTTTGCCACAGTAAGGCTATCGTTCCTTCTCGTGGGATAGGCTTCTACCCAGCAAGAGAACAAACAGACAATGACCAGTACATATCCCAGCCCATTACATGGGGGAAGCTCAATAAAATCAAGCTGGAGTCGGGTAAATGGACCTCCTGCTCTCCCAATTCGTCCCCAACTTACAACTGTCTTTCTGCCTGGATTTTGTTGCTGACAGATCACACACCTCTGGCAAAGACTCTCTGCAATGACCCTAAACTTTGGATTATACCATGACTGCTTGAAGAGTCTGATGATTGCATCTCTTCCGACATGTGCAATTCTCTGGCCATATGGGAAAGTAAGGAATCTGGTAACACTGGTCTCCCATCAAGATAGACCCATAGTTCATCTTCTGTTCTTTTGCTACAGCCTGTTTTGTTCCATCTTTCCTTTTCCTCATCACTTGCTTCTTCCTGCATCTGTCTAACCTCTTCCCATGTTTCAAATGTTGCTGTAAACAAAAGATGGCATTCGGTATTTCCCCTTTCAATTGATCTGTTCAAAGCCATTGATTTTCGTGCACAGTAACGTGCTATTTGGTCGGCATATCTTTTGCCCTTCGTCACATAATCATCTCCTGATTTATGTATGGCACATTTGACTACTGCAATTCTTTTGGGCAATTGCAAGGCATCCAATAGTTCCTTTACAGTTTTACCATTTCTAATAGGGGAACCTGAAGAGGTCAGAAATCCCCTTTACATCCATAGCTGGCCAAAATCATGGACAATTCCAAATCCGTATTGGCCGTCTGTGAATATTGTTACTTTCAGGCTTTTGGCATTTTTGCATGCTCTAATCAGAGCGATTAGCTCAGCTATTTGGGCGGAGTTTACTCCTTTCAGATAGGATGCTTCAAGAACCCCTTCTATGGTGCAAACAGCATAGGCAGTGCACAATTTACCTCTTTCATTTCTCAAACAGGATCCATCAACAAACATTTCACAATCTGATTCTTCCAATGGACAATCTTCTATGTCTGGCCTAGGTTTGGTGCATAATTCGGACACATCCAGACAGTCATGATCCGCTTCCTCTCTCACTTCCTCACAACGAGAATTAGGCAACAAAGATGCCGGATTCACAGTAGTGCACCTTACCACAGTGACATTTTCAGCACCCAGAATCACTCTCTCATACTTAGTCAGCCGACTAGAAGTAAGATACTGTGTCCTGGTACGAGTCAAAAGAATCTCAACAGAATGTGGCACATACACTTTAACTGGATACCCCATCACAATCGGTTCACTCTGTTCCAGACTCATGCAAGTAGCTGCTACTGCTTTCAAGCATCCTGGCAACGCTGCAGCAACTGAATCCAGAGTAGCAGACGAATATGCTACTGGACGTCGTGCCATTCCATGTTTATGTGTTAGGACTTAGAGTGCACACCCATCTCTCTCACAACAGTACAATGCAAATTCTTTGGAATAATCTGGCATTCCCAATGCAGGTGCATGACACAGACTGCTTCTCAATTTTACAAAAGCTTCCATACTTTTGTCATCCAGAACAATCGGATCTTTCACATCCTTTCGTGTTAACCTCTGTAGAGGTTTTGCAATCAGTGAGAAACCACAGATCCACTGACGGCAGTATCCAACCATTCCCAAAAACATTCGTACTTCTTTCTGTGTTTTAGGTGGACTCATCTGTTTGATCACACTGATTCTTTCTGGAGTTACTTTTCTAACTCCCTCTTCTATTTTGTGTCCAAGGTACTGTACTTCCTGTTTACAAAATTGTAATTTTGCTGGGGACACTTTGGGGCCTATTAGGATGGCGGGCGGAGGCACCTCCGCGGTGCTGGCGGTGGCAGAAAATGTCATTTTCGGCACGCCAGCAGCAGTCCCAACGCCTGCCATATTAGTATGACCAAACATAGCCCATTTCCCGTCCGCCGCGGTGCGACACGAACCGCCATCAAAATACACACGCCACCGCGGCGGTGGGAGCCAATGGAGAACCACTGCCGTGCGGAATGACGTCCCGACCGCCGTACAAATCAGGATGCCCCAAACAGCCAGTCGCACCGCAGCGGAGAAACCGCCCAACCAGAGACGGTGGAAGCACGACTGCGGAGCGTGAAACCAGATTCCCGGTCCCGACCGCAATGGATCCAGCTCTACACGTCTTCCCGGTGCTGTACCTGATACACCACCAGCAAGTTATGCACCGTCGCGGACAACGCTGCAGGTACGCAATCAAACACCTCCGCACACAACCACAACACACAACTCATGGGCAGATATACTGTTCCTGTCCACACCAGACACCCGGGTGGGGACAGGAACACATCCACAAGTGTACCCACCCATGTCCTACCTGTCACCAAATCACCCCTCCACATCCAGGTCACCCAACAACTGCGATATCAATGCAATGTCCCGGTCACGTCACCGCATCTGTGAAGACACGGGAAGACATGCGCACAATGTAGAAGGCAGGGCCAGCGCCAGGCATGGGCAGTGCACAAAGATCATAGGGCCACACCTCCACCCTCCACACAATAGGCCCCCCACACACATTAAGGGACATGCTATGTGCCCCTCCTGTGCTCCCCCATGCACAATAACCAGCCAGGTGAACCCACACCCTGCACCACACACCAAACAACTAGGGAGACAGTCTCAGCATGTGGGGCTGCAGAGGAACACACAGCACAGAAGCTCAGGGCCAGGGCAACCCTCGCACCACACCTACACCACACTCATGTCAAGAAAAATGAGTCCAAGCACAAAATGAACACTCATACAGAATATGAACAATCACTCAACTGGACACACAGCCTGTCCAGTCACACAGACATACCCCACACTGACACATACACAGACCAGATGTCAGCAGCAATGCAGGACAACAAATGGGCAAGACCAAAGTGAGGTGGACACAAATGGAAAGCCAAGGAGCTAGCCACAAAGCATGTGTACATCACATGCAAGAGAAGGAACATATCACAACACCCCTAGGCCATCAAATCACACATGGCTGGCACAGTGAGTGAAATCAAACCACAGTTACCCCTGTCCAACAACTCGGGGAGTCAGCAAGGCAACCCATGCATAGGCACAGGGATGATTGGAAGTCTCTGAAGTCAAACAGTGAGCAGCCACACATCTGTAACCAACAACTTGACAGGTGTATTTCATCACCACAACACACGGCCCATTGTCACACTCCATGACTGTCAAACACAAGTTGGATCCTTCACACATCCCCCTCCCCCACCCACATCACACCTGCAACACTAAACACCAGTGTCAAACCCACAGAATGGTGCAAATAATGTCCAGAGAATACACTGACAAACAATCACACTACCGGGGGGGCATCCACAAACATCATACACACACACTCAGTGATGCCTGAACCAATGCTGGCACAAAAACAGACAAACCCAAAACTCACCAACAACATACACAGAAGTACAACAAGCACAGACCTGTGCAGTAAAACAGTGGAAAGGCAATGGGAGCCCAGACAGAACAGGAGTACCCAACATCATCACTCAGGAAACACTGCACAAAAAACGTACCCCAACACAGACAAGAAGTGCATCAACTCAAAACAATCATGGACACAAACTGGGAGCAATGGGCCAATAAGAAAACACAGTCAGACATACCACACCACCCATCAAGTCAACATGGTGTCATAGTGTACCACATGCTTGCACATGCACAATCCTGACAAGTGACAGGTCAAATATAAGAGGAGAAAACACCAAGGATGCACCCAAAACAAGCCCAGGAACAAGAATAGCCCTAAGTGCATGTGGCAAACACACAAGTAATGCACACTACACCTGCAACACACACCTGAATGTATCACAATGCACAAACACACACAATGACATGCAAATAGAACATCACACACAGCGTCTGTCAGCTGCAAGAGACAACACAGGCCAAACACTGCACACATCCACATCAAACACACAACAGATGCACATGCCTATCCATCACATTGCAAACACAGCTGGACATCAGGGGATGCACACCAGGCAACGACAAGGCAACATACACTCACAGCACTGCATGCACGACAAGCAATGTGTGCACACCAAATATACCAACTCCACACAGACATGAGTGCCACACCATGAACACCCACAACACCAATCACCATAGCACACAGACAACATCACACTCCGGAAGGGAAGAGGTACCTCAGCAAACGCACATACAGCACACCCATCACCCACAGATGCACAAGTCTGGGACACCCAGGTGAAAACCACATGACAAGAGGACTGTGCAGCACAAACAGTAGAACTGCATATGAGCAACCATGACTGCAAAACAGTACAAGACAATCACATATAACCAATTGGGAAACTGTCCTGAGTGGCACATCGGTCCTGTGCACAGATCAGCACCACAAAGCATAGTGTAACTAATAAAGTGGTGGGGATCAACAAAACACAACACTGACTTGCCAGTCACACACTCTGCATACTCACAATTGGCACCAACAACAAGTAGGTGTCCCCCAGAAGTGCAAGGACACACCAACACACCGCACAGTGCACAACCTACAACTCCCACATGTGCACACAACCACAAGCACAGGGCTGACCAATCAAACCTACAGGCACTCCATTCCAGGTTGACACATGTGTGCAGTTTCCATCGCAGGGGCACACACACATCAACACTACTGACAAAGTCACCCCATTCACACTGCACACTTTCTTTTTTTTTTTTTAATTCTTTTTATTGAGTTTCAAAGACAAAGCCACAAAAAGAAAAAGACACCAACAACAAAACTCAGAAGTGCAATGTTACCAATCCCAGTACATGCAGAGAACCCAGTTGGTATATACTGTAGCCGTAGTGAAGGCAATTCAATAACATCCGAACCACAGTGGACCCTGTTGTACACATCCCACCCATAAAATGCAACCGTCAGATCCTGGGGCACTGCCCGCTCGCATACTATTTAGTGCCAGGATAATTTCATCTTTCTCTATATGCCGCATGAGGAACTCACGATGGGTGTCAGTGAGCCACCTTAACTTGATATGCGCTAGGTAATCTAAGATGTCTTCTTCGGCGGCAACGGTCCTAGAGGAATATAGCTCGCTATAGTATTGGCGGAAACGGTCCGCCACATCTGCTACCTCCGTCAGCAACTCACCCTCTGCCGCCTTAACCGCCACTGCATTTAGATTTATCCTACGTTGCCTGAGGGATTGAGCCAAGACAGAACCCGGTCTTTCGCTCTCTCCATACGCTCTCGCCGTGGCATATTTACCTAAATGTTTAACCTCATCGTCTGCGGTTGAATGAAACTCTGTTAGTAACTCTGCAAGCTCCTCCCCCAAGGAGTCCTCACTATTCGTCAACATGCGATGCTCCAAGGCCTGGATCTTCCCCTCTAAGTCCACTAATCGCTTACGAATAGAACGGAGTACCCCCAAATGTTTAGAAATCGTGACCCCCCGAATATACACCTTAAAGGCCTCCCAGACTATCTGATAGTCTTCAACTGATCCCACATTAACAGCAAAATATGTTTCAATGGCAACCGCCATTTCTTCCTTGAACATCCCATCCAATAACGAATAGGGAGGAAAGCGCCACGTGAATGGCGGTATATGACGACCAGGCATGTCAATCTCTAACAGGAGTGGGGCGTGGTCTGAAAAAGTTCGCTGTAGCACCCGGCACGAGCGGACCCCCTCGCAAAGCTGACGGGCTGCCATCCAATAGTCAATGCGTGTGTGCAAATTATGGTGCGCCGAATAGTGTGAGTAACCACCCTGACTTGGATACTTCCAACGCCAAACGTCTTGTAAGTCAAACCTGAGCAGCACCGTGTCCACCATCCTAGCAGCTGCCGTGACATGTCTTTCTGGCCCTCCAGACCGATCTAAGCCAGGATCACGCACTAAGTTAAAATCACCCCCCATAACTGTAGCCCCCTATGCAGCTAGCCACTTTACTCGCTAATACATTGAAAAAAACTGGGCAGTCAAAGTTGGGGCCATATACATTGACTATAACTAAATCCATACCCTTCCCAGTGCACCTGGTTATGACATACCTGCCATCCTCGTCCGTATGTAGGGGGACAAAGGAAATCGTTGATTTAGGATTGACCCAAGTGAGCACGCCACGGGCATGCGTGGTAAAACCAGCCGCATGAACATTTCCAAATATGCCCCTACATCGCAACATGGGGGAGCCTAATGGGAGATGCGTCTCCTGCAATAGAGCCACGTCTATATCATGTCTAAGCAAATACGAATGTATTTTGCGAACCTTCCGATCATTTAGACCTCGCACGTTCCACGTGAGGGCGTGTACAGTATCAACCCTGGACCTCTGTGAACCCCTCAGCTCATGTGCCCGCCCGTGTGTCATGCCATCTGTCAGCGTCGCCATTCAGTCTTCAAGGAAGAAATAATGCCCCTGCTGTACTTGTGATTACTTCGGTAACTGCATAGCCTGTAACTTCTGAGTCTTAAGAACCCCCAACCCCCCCCCCCACATCAAGGCCCCCCCAACCTGGACCTGACGAAATTTGACCCACCCATCTGCCTTAGTTAACCTGTACAGAACATTGACGTGACTTTCGAGGCAGCTGTCCCACCCTTCAGTAAACCACATGAAATCCCACCTGTTGTGTGCTACACTCGTAGGCGGAGGTTACCAACTAATCACTTGCAACCTGCTAGGTTTCAACAAACAATTCCCCCCCACCTCCACACGCTGCTATTTAGCATAAAACCAAAGGACTGTTTATACCCCACAATTCTCTTCATTGAGCGCATCCAGGCAATGTTGCCCGCCGCACTAGCAACACTATACTCAACCCACCCCCGGCCGACAATCTGCAAATCCCATTTCGTATATGTTAAACTGTAGCAAAGTGCTGCATCAGTCTTCGCTTTATGAGAACCTCCTTATCTCAGTCCGGCATGCTGCAGCCCCCTGTTAGTCTAAAAAGTCTTATCTGCTTGGTGATGGTGCTGTTGTCAGTCCTGCTCATCCAGGGACCCTCCAGCCGCTCCTGCAGACTCCTCTCTATCCGGACTTTTGCGTACAACCTTGGACCAGTTCTTCATCGCTTTTTGTAGCGCTTTTGGGTCTGTAAAAAAGTGCGACCTGCCCTGGTAGTTAACCCTAAGACGTGATGGGTATAACATAGCTAGTCCATGTTTCTGTCCCTCAGTTGTTTCTTGAGTGGGCCGAATTGACGGCGCGCCTCTTGTACTTTCATTGTGAAGTCGGGATACAGGGCGATCGCTGAGCCTTCATACTGCAGGACTTGCCGCTCCCTTGCAACTCGAAGCGCCGCGTCCCTGTCGCGATAGTTGAGTTATTGGTCTCGGCGGAGCGCCAGGGACAGGACGCGGGCCCAACGAGCGATGCGCCCGTTCCACTACAAACATATTTGAAAAGGTCTCAGAGCCCAGCAATGTCGCCAACAATTTCTCGATGAACTGCTCCATGTTACCAGTTGTGGTTGCCTCCGGAAGGCCCGTTATGCGTAGGTTGCTTCTACGTGATCGAGCTTCAAGATCCTCTGTCTTATCTTGTAGCATCTGCATCACTTTGTCCATTTGCTGGCGCCCTGTGTTCAGATCCGTTTGCGATTCCTCCACTTCCGTGAGCCGTCTTTCGGCCATATCAAGCCGTTCTGCTTGCTTATCAATCCTTTCGGACATCCTGTCCACGCGGTATGAAAGAGAGTCAATCTTGTTACCTAGAGTTGCAAGTGTATTCTGTAGACCTTTTTCCATCGACACCAGCATGGTTTTTATGTCACCATCGTGCGTCTCCGGCTCTCGTTCCGAGCCGCTGTGACGTTCATCCATAGATTGGGCCCGATCCCTGGGTCTACGCTGCTCAAAAGAAAATTTTTGTTGCGTCTTATCTGTGCGCCCCATTATTAGCTAAGTCTATGCAGCACCCCTCGTTAGAGTTGCACCCGGTCTTTCTCTTGCCTTGGCTGTTCTGCAACGCCGGACGGATTCCTCTGTAGCTGTCACCAGCTCTCTCCACTCCCCACTGGGCCAATACAATGCCCGTAGGCTCCCTTCAGACTCACTTTCAGCGCCCACAAGCCTCTCTGCAGTCACTGGGGTGACCCCCCTTTCCTCCTCAGGGAACACTCAGATCTCCACCACTGCTGCAAGGATTAACTCAGCTCCGTCGCCCAGTCGCTTTGATCCCCCTGTCAAAGAGAGCACTGCCCAGTGATCTATAGGCCACAGTTCCAATGCGCCAACCAGAAGTCCACGGGTAATCTTATCAGGACACCAACCGTGCCCCCCTGCTGTAGCAGTGTCTTAGCAGTTGCCTCTCAGCTGCAGCATCACACCATCAGGGCCTTCATACCTTCTGTGGGCTCTCCGTGCTGTATCGTTGCGCACCCGGGCCTCTGCCGACTCCGTATATCGCCAGTGCAACCACCGTGTCAGCTGCTTTGTCCCTGCCGCCAATCGCTTCAATAGCGCAGGTTCCGCGCTGTTACTGCTACCACCGCTGTCCAGGGCACCGCTCAGCAGTCCGCACGGAACCAATACTGCGAGCACCCGATACCGGAGCACTTCCGGTCGGGTGAACAACTAATCTATGCCGGGGATTTTGCGGCCCAAATGACCTGCCGCTCCTCCACCCCCGTGACCGCGCTGTTTCACGGTCCACTGCGTAGCGAGACGGCACCCGGTGCAACCGATCCGAGCAGGCTTCTTACGTTGGGCTTGTACGCGGCCGGGCGCTATACTTGTAACCCTGTATCAGCTGCGTCACCGAGGTTTACTCACGGCCGCAGCGACGTTCCCTCCGAGCCGCTTTGCTTACTGTATGCGCTCCATTTGGACGCGCTGTGCACCAGAATCACCGCTTACTCCTTCCTGCACCAGTGCGATCCTTGTGGCAACTACGCTGTCCCCGCCGCCAATCCGCGCACCAGCACTGACACACTGCAGATTTCTATTCCACTCCTCGCTGCTTCACTTCGCGTCGGGCAACACAGCTCCCACGCTGCAGTCGGGACTCAGATGCAGCATGCACAAGACTCCGTACCAGCGGTCCGGGCGGCTGCCATTCACATATACGCCCGTTACCAGTGCACTTCCGGCCAGGCAGTCTGCTAATTGAGGTCAGGGATTCTGCGGCCCAATTATCCAGTCTCGTCGCCTCACTCTCGGCAGCTCTAATTCTCCGCTTCCAGCGATACAAAAACGGCTCGCCGTGTCGCCGATCAGCACGGGAGTCTAAATCTTCAGTTTACGGCCGCCAGGCCCTGGTAGAATGCCGGATAATTAATGAATATCTTGCGTGGATGTGAGGAGCTCCTCAGCTTAGCAGCCATCTTCGGCGCCGGCAAGCTCCGCCCCCCCATTCACACTGCACACTTCATGACCACACAAGTGCACACATTGAAATCAACCATGTGACTGTGATGACTGACCATCACGAGATGAGCATACATCAACACTGCTGGTCACACATCAAGAAAGATCACACAGACATGATGGACCCTGGTCAGCCTGCCTGCAATACTGTGGATAGAATCCCACTCTGTGATGGCAGTGCATACAAACATGACATGTGTACAATTTAGCTAACATCACCATAGATTGATTAGGATAACAGTAGCTCATCACAAACAACCATCATTGCACACCCAAGGCTCAGAGTCAATAAGAACTGAAGTGCCTGTCACCTCTAAAACCCTGAAAAAGTCAAGAGCCATTTGCAATGTGAAAGTGGCATACAGAGCATGTGTCACATTAAAGCATACCCACACATAAAAACCTTTATTTAGCAAGGACACTGACAAAGCAGACAACAGGAGTAACTGTCTTTATTCACATATTACACAGATAGGCATCAAAAGGAGACAACAGCAAGACCAGTGGCCAGTACACAGTGCAAAGTAGGTACATGAGAACCTGCACAGGGAATGGGCAAACACAGCAAGAAACATCAAGGCCAGTCCAAAGTGCAGAGTAGGTACATGAGAGGCTGCACAGGGAATGGGCAAACACGGGGACAAACTGCAAGGCCAGTGGTCAGTCCAAAGTGCAGAGTAGGTACATGAGAAGCTGCACAGGGAATTCGCAAACACAGGGACAAACTGCAAGGCCAGTGGCCAGTCCAAAGTGCAGAGTAGGTCCATGAGAGGCTGCACAGGGAATGGGCAAACACAGGGACAAACTGCAAGGCCAGTGGCCAGTCCAAAGTGCAGAGTAGGTACATGAGAGGCTGCACAGGGAATGGACAAACTGCAAGGCCAGTGGCCAGTCTAAAGTGCAGAGTAAGTCCATGAGAAGCTGCACAGGGAATGGGCAAACACAGGGACAAACTGCAAGGCCACTGGCCAGTCCAAAGTGCAGAGTAGGTACATGAGAGGCTGCACAGGGAATGGACAAACTGCAAGGCCAGTGGCCAGTCTAAAGTGCAGAGTAGGTACATGAGAGGCTGCACAGGGAATGGGCAAACACAGTAATGAACAGCAAGGCCAGTGGCCAGTCCAAAGTGCAGAGTAGGTACATGTGTGCATTAGATCATGCACAGGGAATGGGTGAGACTGTACCCAGCCATGGTCAGCCACACAGTTGGGGGGGAAAACAATGGCCAGTCCAGGCACTGCTGTGGGAGAGACAGGTGTGTGAGGGGGACTTTGACTCAGACTTGGCTGTCAGTCGGATTGGGAGGTGGCTGAGTGTCTCAGAACGGTTGGAGGACTGGACCGGGGAGAGAGAGGACCAGCTGAGGTAGAGGCATCAGTGGCTTTGGAAGCTGGAGGGCTGCTTGGACCAGGTGGTGTGGTGGCACGTGGAGGTGGAGTCATGCTGCCGTGAGACACAGTGAGGGTGGGAGATTGTGGTGGGGTGCCTTTCCACTTCTTGGGGACTCGGTAGGGAATCTTGGTAGGAGTGGTAAGTTTTGCGGGCACTCCAGGCACACTCACCACCAAAGCTGCATCAGGTGCAGCCGGTTGGCCTCCCTCTGGGGACCTGCTGGATCCGGAGGCACGCTTGGCCTTGCCTATTCCCCTCCACCACCTGTTTACCAGGTGAACCCCCTACACTGACCTCCTTCCCCTGCTTCACAGGGCTCTGGATGGGAGTTGAGGTTGTGGGTGAATCTGCCTTAGCGTGCTTTTTCTGTGGACCCTTAGCTGGCACCAGCTTCACAGCAGGAACTGGAACTGACTGCTTTTCTTTGCGAGACGTTTTGGGACAGGAGAGTCCTTGGCTGGGGATGCCTCTGAGGCATGTGACCCTGAGGCCTGCTTCTTGGCTTTATGCCCCTGAGTGTCGCATGAAGGGCTTTTGTGTTTGCGCTCTGGGGTGGCATTGGTTTTTTGGGGGGATGGTGTCTGTACTCTGGCCCGCTTGGGCTGCTGCTGTTGTGTGCTGCGTGTGCTGTATCTTGAGCCTGAGGTCTGTGGTGTGTGGTCACTATCGTCAGAAGTAGCCACTGGCAGGGGGGTGGCCAAAGGGACTGGAGCTGGACTCTGAGACTGTGCCAGCTGAATGGCTGCCGTCACTGCGGAGGACAAAGACTGGACAGTCCGGTTTAGCCCAGCCACGTCTGAATGAATGCCCTCCATGAAAGCAACTACCTGTGCCAACTTTTTGTCGTGGTCTAGGAAGGCGTTGGTGAGAGTTGTCTGGCCCACACACAGCTGGCGCAAAAGGTCCACAGACTCAACACTGAGGGCAGCAGGGGAGACGGGGGCAGCGGTGCCTGGGGTGAAGGACACACTTCCCTTCTTACTGGTGCGAACACGGGCAACACTAGTGGTAGTAGCTGGGAGTGTGGGCACTGGACGCTGTGTGGTGGAAGAGGAGGCAGAGTTTCCGCTCCCTGTGCCCGCCAAAATAGATGTTTCACCGCTGGCGTCAGATGATGTTGAGGTTGGTGTCTCGGGCTGTGATTCCTCAAGCAGACTCCTGTCCCCCTCCGAGGCGCTGGTCACATCAGTGTCACTGTGCTCATGTGTAGCAGTTGTGCTTGATGCCTCACCACTGGTGTCCGTCCCCTGTCCTTCTGTGTCCATGGTAGATGCTGCAAGAGACAGAGACGTAGGGTCAGTTCTGTGGCATTAACACACACATCCTATGCAAGCAAAGCACAAAATAAGATGATGATATCCCCATGTTGCACACCACCCTGTGCAGTAACACTGTGCAACCTCATTTCAAAACTCGTTTTTTGCGTGTCATCATGCAAACGTGGCATACGTGACCCATGTGATGCCCACACAGCCAAATAGCCTGCCGGTGGCCCCATGTGACCAGACACACAGATCCCTCTGAGCATACCTCGGGCCCTGAGGGTGGAAAAGATGTACCTCCCAACATGTTGCCACAGTCACATCTGGAGGCAGCAGAAGGGGACAACACAGATACAGACTCCTAAATATCAGTCCACAATGGCCATGAGCTCATGCCATCCACCATGTCGTACTTTGGGGCACAACAACAGTTGCACATTGGTGTCAGATGTGTAGTCCACACAATTCTGACGTCAGGCAATGCACACATTGATGATAGCACACTCAGATGATGCACACTGCCGTTCCCTTCCATGGGATGTCCCTGACTACCCCAATGCAGACTGCCAGAAGGCCACAACTCAGAATGCAATGTCGAGGGCCATTACTCCAATGACATGAGAAAGTACAGCTAGGGAAAATGCATGACAGCTGCACCCAACACAGAGACCACTTACAAGCCATTGCATCACACTAGCAACATCACAGCCCAGCACTGGCCCAGGCTTGGAACACATGCAGCCACTCCCAACCAAAGTCACCCTTCCCAGAATACTCACCCCCAGCTTGCTGCTGATGCTCCTTCAAATGTGCATCCAGCTCAGGCTGTGTCACAGCTAAGATGCGGGCCATTAGTGGTGTCATGCTCCTGCGCGCCAACCTTCCAGTCCGAGGGAGCAGCCCCAGCGTCATCTCTGCCACGTTTTTGCTCAGCCGGCAGATGTCATCCCACCTCTTGTGACAGTGTGTGCGCCGTCGGTTGGAGACACCCAGAGCCCGCACTTTGCGTGCAATGGACCTCCACACGGCCTTACGCTGGTAGACTTTGAGCTGCAGGCATGGGAGACAAGAGGGGGAAAAATCAGTGACACAGGGTTATGTACCACTATCTCTCAGTACAGGAGCATGATACTAACTCAGCACTACTTCACAGATATGTCTAGCAGAGACAATACAGCAGCTCACATAGTACATTAGCATGGGATAATCATACGAAAATGCATGCAGGTATGAGGGTGGACACAGTACCTGCCCATCTCATACACATGCAGGATGCCAGCACAGAAAGCTATGTGTAGAGTGCCCACATCTACTATCCAGTTTGTGGGTGAGTAAGACATGCATTACATTGGAAAATATGTCCCGGGGCAGACTCACTGTGTCCAACACTGCGCAGCCCTCAATGTCCTTGCCCTGTGAATTGCTCACTGTGTCATGGAGGTCACATTTAGGGACATGAACTCACACTCTCACGCCCTTATCACAAGGCCTGTCGTGTGCAATCTACAGGTCTGAGATGGCTCCTTGATGGATAGTCTAGCAGACAACCCATATGTCTCACTCCGTACATTCAGTGATGTGTCTTTGTCAGATTGGGCAGTGACTGTGCAGGCCAGGTGGGCTCACACTGAGGTCCAACGTGGAGCATCCGAAATGTCGCATGAAGGGACAAATTGAGAGCGTAAACAGTGCCTACGCATGCGAGTCAGTACACATGCTTGTGGAAATGGAAGGGGCTCTGTACAAAAGTACAACAATCTGCTGTGTCATAGGTGAATTACCACCAAGAGTGTCACCCTCTGGCATTTAAGTTCTGAGCATAGTGCTGACCTATACATTGTCAATTTTGAGTCAGACAAACTTCCATGTGTACCCTCTGGACGTAAACCCTTGGTAAGGCCACAGATGAGCCTGTAAGAACATCAGGGACCCACACATCCATTCATACAGGCAATTTCTGTGCCTGACTCCTGCATAACCGACTTTCTGCGACACTGTATGGCTGACAAAACAATACATGTCCCTCCAATTCTGATGTGCAGGCAGGGAAACGTGCAAAATAGGCTTAACACCCCTGTCCCATGTGGACAGCATGCTAGGCAGTGTATGACAACAACCCACACTCCCAGGCACATACTGCAGCAGATCAACTTCATGTGTGCACTCCATGCACTCTCACTTCCACTCAAACACTTACCATGATATCTGGAGCACCATACAGCCTTGCATACTGTGTGAGCACCTCGTCCACCAGGACCTCCAGCTCCTCGTTGGTGAAGGGACGGGCCCGGATCTTCTCAGTCCTCGCCATCACTGGGTCCAAGAGACAAGAGCAGCAGCAGTAGGTGGTGAGGGGTGTCAGGCAGCAGGCTCTGGAGACGGGAGCAGCAGTAGTTGGTGGTGAGGGGTGTCAGGCTCTGGAGACGGGAGCAGCAGCAGTTGGTGGTGAGGGGTGTCAGGCAGCAGGCTTTGGAGACAGGAACAGCAGCAGTTGGTGGTGAGGGGTGTCAGGCAGCAGGCTCTGGAAGCAGTGGTAATGTGCGGCTCTCTCCCACACATATATAGCCCCCTGGGGTATTCTCAGTGAATCTGTGCTGCTGCAATTGGTGTTCCATGTCAGCTTTTTTCAAATGCATCCAATGACCGGCCCCACGGTAGCGGAGCACGCCTACCGCGATTTTCAAAATTGCAGTAGGCTACCGCGATTGCGGTTCCCATTGGCTGTACGCCATGGGCATTGGCGGTGACGCATCGCAGGGGCCAGGCGGTCGCTATCGCGGTTGTGCATCTTTCAATTGCATCCAATGACCGGCCCCGTGGTAGCGGAGCACGCCTACTGCGATTTTCAAAATTGCATTAGGCTACCGCGATTGCGGTTCCTATTGGCTGTAAGGGTATGGGCATTGGTGGTGACACGCCGCTGGTGCCAGGCGGTCGCTACCGCCATATGGCTGCCATACATCTGAGCCAGTGACCGTGATTTGGGTGGCGTAGCATGCCAACCGCCATTTGGCAATACACATATATCTATCACCAACGCGAGTGTGGCTAGGGCATTGGCGGGGACACACCGCTGGTGCCAGGCGGTCGCTACCGCGATATGGCTGCCGTACATCTGAGCCAGTGACCGTGATTTGGGTGGCGGAGCATGCCAACCGCCATTTGGCAATACACATTTATCTATCACTACCGCAAGTGTGGCTTGGGCATTGGCGGGGACACACCGCTGGTGCCAGGCGGTCGCTAACGCGATATGGCTGCCATACATCTGAGCCAGTGACCGTGATTTGTGTTGCAGATCACTTTGACAGCACATATGGACACGTCATGCTGTGTGAATGGCCAATGGGCATTTCTCAACAAGGCACAGTAGACACATGATTCATGGCACAAGATTGTGCACTCCATGCCAAAGTAACATTTACCCCACTGCTGACTACACATGCCATGTTGGTGTATATGATTGAAGACATTGGCATGTACCCCCTCAAATGTCACTTGTGATTTTGCTGGTTATGTACACAGAACAGTGTTGTGATGGACTCTCCAATGGGTACACATGTCAATGTGTGAAAGGGCTGAGCAACTCACAATGATGAATGTCTTACTACGCAATGTGCAGATTTGACTGTCTACTTTTCTAGGCTCATGCACAAACTTGTTAATCAACGCACAGACTGGGCACATTGTGTGGTTGATGTGTACCCTGTTTGACTTACGCAAGAAGGTGTTGCAGGTACAGCAGCTAGGTAGGAGACAGTAGTGTTGCAGTTTCACACATATGCTGTTGGAATTACTCTCAGTGCTGCTCATGCAAGATGTGGCCATATCCCTTTGGGCATTCGCATAGTCTGATATTGTTTTGGAGGTGCTAGCTGTGTGAAAAGTGGACAGGTGTACGTATGGTGTAGCTGAAGGTGTTGCTATATGTAAGTTGTGCTGTAAGCTGAACTGTGATGCTAGTCATTGTTGGCGTTGTGTCAGTCAAAACATAAGATGTGGGACACATCTCATGGTGGATTGCATTTACATGTGTCCCCTTTCATCTCACCTAGGAGGAGACCAAATGTGCATCGTCCCTTCACAGTGCTGGCAGACATGGAGGATGAGGAGGTCATACGGAAATTCCGTCTGGATCGACCCACCCTACAAGACCTATGTGCTATGTTGGAGCCCCCCCTGCAGCCTCGCAGGACATATCCGGGTGCTTTCACACCAACGTCTAAGGTGATGGCGGGCCTGCATTTTTTTGCTTCTGGATCATTCCAGTACACTGTGTCCAGTGCAGGTGGGATGTCTCAACCTATGTTCAGCATGGTGCTACGTGATGTCCTGTCCGCCATGATGATCTACAAGGACAGATATGTCCATTTCCCCAGGAGGCATGAATTGGCGGCTGTGAAGGGAGATTTTTATGCACTTGGGCACATCCCCACTTTTGTTGGTGCCATTGACTGCACACATGTTGGCCTGGTTCCGCCACAGGCATGTGAGCAGATCTACAGGAACAGGAAGCATTTCCATTCCATCAATGTGCAGGTGGTGTGCCAGGCGGATATAATCATCTCACACGTCTGTGCCAAATTCCCTGGCTCGGCCCATGACTCGTACATCATGCGTAACAGCATTGTGCCACGACTGATGGATAATCTACTTCCGGAGCATGCATGGATTGTGGGTGAGTATGAAGTGTCAGGTAGCGTGCTGTGTGTGTGACATGCTGTCCTCTGCCACAGTGACATTACAAAGTTGCTCTGTGTATCTCACACCTAGGTGATTCAGCATATCCCAACCGTCCTTGGTTGCTGAGCCCACTGCGGAATCCCAGGACACCAGCTGAAGTCTGCTACAATGATGCCCATGGGAGGACACGTCGTGTGGTGGAGCGCACTTTTGGTCTCCTGAAGTCACGTTTCCGCTGCCTGGACAAGACCGGAGGTGCACTGATGTACTCGCCCAAAAAGGTGTGTCAGATTGTAGTTGCATGCTGCATGCTCCACAACCTGGCCTTGTGTAAGGAGATCCCCCTGCTACTGGATGCTGATGATCAGCCAAGGCCCCCGCCTGCAAACCAACCCATGTCCAGTGACGAGGATAGTCGAGAGGAGGAAGGTGTCGACCTGCGTCAACAGCTCATCAACCGCTACTTCACTTGAAGGTGAGTGACAATGTACAACCGAGCCATTGTCTGCTGATGTTGTTGTTGGAAAGGTGTATGTATGCTTTGTGACTGCAGCCTGTTGTTGACTCCGTGCTGGCTGCCAATGTTTCGGGGACAGGGTAGTTTGGCACAGATACAGGATGTATATGTTGGTCATTGTAATGTGTGCAGATTGGAGTACCCTGATGAGAAGTGTTGTGTGATGGCTGTTATGCCAACACCTGACTAGTGAATATTGTTCTGTTGTGTTTTCCTAGGTCACTTCAACCTCTCCTTGCCTACAAACAATCCATACTCCAGGTACATTGTAATCATGGTGAAGACTGCACATCCAGGAATAAACACGGAGCAGACACAACAACATGTGTGTGTAAGGCGTGTTTATTTACAATGGGACATGTGACAGCGGGGTGAATATTTACAATAAGGTGAATAGTGAAGCAGTGAGTTGTCAGTGATGGTACATGAGACAATCAAGTATTCCCCACATTGATGTGGTGACCCAGTCCAACAGACGGATGCCATTCACAAGGCAGTGTGGGGAAGGACAGTCAACAAAGTCAATGCAGAAGTGAAGAGGGTTGCCATCATGGCTGGCTCCGTGACTGGTGTTTGGCAGGTGCTTTGCCACGGGATCCTCCCTGGGATTTCCTTGGACGGCCCCTTGATCGTTTGGCGGGGGGGCCTCTGCTGCAGGGCCAGTGGGCTCTGAGGAGTCCCCCCTCTCCGTGCCCACAGGGAAGGATGTGGAACTGTCATCCTGCGGGACACCGGAGGGAGGTGGAGGTGTTGGTTGTGCCGCAGGCCTGTCCCTCAGAACCACCACTAGCTGGCCCAAGAGGTCCACGATTTGGCCCATGTGGGTGTCTATGGACCTCAGCAGCAGGCAGAGCTCACGTGAATCTTCCAGAGCCTGGCCCGTTTGTCCCTGGGCCCGTTCATAGGCCCCAAGGACTCTGGTGATGTTGTCCAGGGCTTCGGTCCCAGTGTCCGGTTGGCTTAGCCTCCCCCTTGCCCTCCCACCTGCCCTGCTGCCACGGACCTGTTGCCTCGCCACTGTACGCACCCGCCTACTCTCCCTGCCCTCCTCAGTTGGTGGGGTGGTCATCCTCTGGGGCAGGGAGAGTGTTGCAGGCAGCACTGGTGGTGGTGGAGGCCGCACAGGTCGTTGCAGCAGGGGTCAGCGTAGATGTTGTTGCTGCAGATGTGGTGGGGGGGACATTGGGGTCCTGGGACCGGTTGCACCCTGGCACACCAGGTGGGCCGGCTTCGAGCTCCGCGTCCTCAAAATCCAGGGAGTCCTCATCCGAGAGTCCATGTTCCGGGGGTGGAGACTGGCTCTGCAGGTTGATGTTCTCGTCCTCTGCAGTCAGTTCTTGGTCACCTCTGGGACAGAGGGGACATGGTCATTGAAGTGCACACCTCAAGCTTGGTGTTAGATGTATCTTGTTTACAGGTTATACACCACACAGTTTACTAGTTGTCACATTGTATGTCTGCACAGTACTGTGCATCATGAGATGATGTGGAGGTACATACATTACTTGTCCATGGTGTGACATGTCAACAGATACCATGCGCCACGTGCAGATTTGGAGATCACAAGGACATGTCATCTAACGACTAGTGGAACAACAACTTTATGTGAGGCATCTTTGTTGATTACTCTACCTGGCAGACATTACATCTGAGCGTGCACTAGCCATTGTTGTCTCATGCATGCCTTTGTCATGTCATGTGCATTTCTTTATTTGTACTACAGACCATGCTTGATTTCTTTTCATATGGTCCTTGATGCTCTGCCCCCATGGCACTTACACATAGCATTCAGTGCTGTGCATGATTGTGCACTGAATTTCTTCAACATGTGATTTTGTGAGTCACACTTTGGTTGCTGTGACAGTTGCATACACTTAGCTGTCTGCACACTGTAACTGGCAATTGGATATGTGTCAATTTTGGTGGGATGTGAGGGCTGGTAATGTCATATGGCACCATGATTTTTGAGAGGAATGGCGGGGTGCATGCACTCTCTACTTACCTGTTCTGTTGTCATATTTGGGTGTAATTTGTGACATCTTTCTGGGTGTGTGGTGGAGGGATCCATCCTGCTCAGGGGTGGGACAGGAGAGCATAAGATGGCTACCAACCTGTTGGTTTAAAGTGAACAATGTGATGTCTGCCAAATGCTTCTGGGTGGGAGGGAGTGTTCCATCCTGCTCAGGGGTGGGACAAGGGGGACTGTTGGGAGTTGTTGTGCTGGCCTCACACACACACACCTCCCTGTTAAGATGGCTGACTACCTGTTAGGTGAAGGTGAACATTGCAATGGCTGCCACATGCTTCTGGGTGTGAGGGAGTGCTCCATCTTGCTAAGCTGGGGCACAAGGGAGCATGGTGGGAGTGGTAGTGTAGGCCCCCCGTCCCCAAACAGCACAACCTGGGAAGATGTCTACCTACCTGTAAGTTTGTTTGTTGTGATACAATGGCTGATGCATGCTTTTGGGTGGGAGGGTGTGCTCCATCTTGCTAAGCTGGGGAACAAGGGGGCATGGGGGGAGTGGTAGTGCAGGCCTCCCACCCCCAAACAGCACAACCTGGGAAGATGGCTACCTACCTGTTAGGTGAAAGTGAACAATACAATGGCTGCCACATGCTTCATGGTGGGTGGGGGTGCTCCATCTTGCTAAGCTGGGGAACAAGGGGGCATGGTGGGAGTAGTAGTGCAGGCCTCCCACCCCCATACAGCACAACCTGGGAAGATGGCTACCTACCTGTTAGGTGAAGGTGAACAATACAATGGCTGCCACATGCTGCATGGTATGGTGGGTGGGGGGTGCTCCATCTTGCTAAGCTGGGGAACAAGGGGGCATGGTGGGAGTAGTAGTGCAGGCCTCCTACCCCCATACAGCACAACCTGGGAAGATGGCAGACTACCTGTTAGGCGAAGGTGAACATTGCAATGGCTGCCAAATGCTTCTGGGTGTGAGGGAGTGCTCCATCTTGCTAAGCTGGGGAACAAGGGTGCATGGTGGGAGTGGTAGTACAGGCCTCCCACCCCCCAAACAGCACAACCTGGGAAGATGTCTACCTACCTGTAAGTTTGTTTGGTGTACTACAATGGCTGCCACATGCTTCATGGTGGGTGGTGAGTGCCACATCCTGCTCAGGGGTGCCTGGTGGGAGTTGTAGTGCAGGCCTCCCACCACCAAACACCCCTCCTTGTGAAGATGGATACCTACCTGTATGTTTGTTTTTTGTGATACAATGGCTGACACATGCTTCTGGGTGGGAGGGTGTGCTCCATCTTGCTAAGCTGGGGAACAAGGGGGCATGGTGGGAGTAGTAGTGCAGGCCTCCCACCCCCATACAGCACAACCTGGGAAGATGGCTACCTACCTGCAAGTTTGTTTGGTGTACTACAATGGCTGCCACATGCTTCATGGTGGGTGGTGAGTGCCACATCCTGCTCAGGGGTGGGACAGGGGTGCCTGGTGGGAGTTGTAGTGCAGGCCTCCCACCACCAAACACCCCTCCTTGTGAAGATGGATACCTACCTGTATGTTTGTTTGTTGTGATACAATGGCTGACACATGCCTCTGGGTGGGAGGGCGTGCTATATCCTGCTCAGGGGTGGGACAGGGCTGCCTGGTGGGAGTTGTTGTGCTGGCTGCCTGTACACATGCAACCCTGGGAATGTTGCAGGCTACCTTTGGGGTGATTTAGATAGAGTGGATGTTACATCTGTGGGACCTGTGTTCGGTATTGTGGTGCATATGAATGGACTTGGGCCTAGGAGGTGTAGCTTTGTAGTTGTGCAAGACAGTACATGGCAGTGTAATGGTTTACATTTGTTTTGTCCTTACCAGCCTCCACTCCTCCGGCTATTCCTGTGAGACTCTCTGGATGAAGTATGGCAAGCACCTTCTCCTCTCATGCAGTGAATGTTTTGGGTGCAATGGGAGGGCCACCACCAGTCCTCTGAGCCAGCTCACGGTTCTTGTTCCTCATTTCTTTCACAACCCTCTTCAGGTCATGTCACCGCTTCATGATTTCCTTTTTGGAGCGCATTGACCTTGTCGACTATCCTTGCCCACATTTGTGCTCTTGTGGCTAATGGTATCTGTTGGACCAGGTACCAAACACTTGTGGTTCTACTCTGATTATCTCATCTGCCATGACTGACAACTCACTCTCTGTGAATTTGGGCATTTTCTGTGGTGCCATGGTGTGTGATGTGCTAATGTTTTGGGGTGCAGTTGTGAGGGTGGTGGGGGTGGTGTGTGTGTGTGTGTGTGTGTGTGTTGTTGTGCTGGTGTGATGTGTGCAGGTTTGCCTCTCCTTTGTGCTCTGGTGTTGGGCCCTTCAGTTGTGGAGTATTGCAAAGGATTCTTGTCGGGGAAGGGGCTGGTTTTATGCTCAGCTATGTGGGTGTGTCAAAATGGAGTATTGCTGTCAGGTGTGTTGTGTGAGTTGTGCTGGGATTTGTATTTTTGAAGTTGCCATGGGGGTGTGTCATTGGGATGTGTTAGGTGTTTTTGGGGGCAGGGCTAGTTTGCTGTGTGCACTTGGTAGCCGTGTTCTGATTTTTTTTTTTTTTTTCTTCGACCGCCATAATTTTCACGGTGCGTCCGCAGCATTGGCTGTGCTACAGCCCTTCCGCCGGCTCTCCCATTCATCACTGTTTGCGACTGCGGCGGTCGGAAACAGCAGAACGTACCGCTGTCACATCGGGGAAATCCTAATATTCCATGCGGTCTCTCCGCTGGCCTGGTGGCGGGTTGGTGTGTTTCCGCCGCCAATCCGACCGCCGCATACGGATTTTTGCCTGCTCCGCCCGCTACGGGCGGTATTTTGTGGCCTCGTTCTGCCGCGGTCTGATTTTTTTGGGGGTTGATCCTAATCGGACCGCCGGTTTTGCCGCGGTACCGGCGGACGGTTGATTTCAGCTACCATGGCGGTCGGGGTGTTTTTCCGGCCACCATCGTAATGAGCCCCTTTGTGTCCTTTTTCTGCAAAATGGCATGACTAGAGTCACCAGACATTTTTTCAAGATCTGATTAAAGATTGAGGGGCTCTCTGTAAATCCTTGAGGAACTCTGCACCATGCCAAAACACGGTCTCCGAACCGGAATACAAACAAATATTGGCTTTCCGGATGCAAAGGAATTGAGAAAAAGGCTTGGCACAAATCAATAACTTGTACCATTCAGCATCACATGGGACCTGATAAAGAATCACAGCCGGATTTGGTACTACTGGACAACAGGGTACTACAATTTTATTAATTTTGCGCAAATCCTGCACTTCCGGTACTTCCCACTGGGCTTTTTGATACCTATGATAGGTGAATTACAAGGACTGCTCATTATTTCTTTCAAAATTCCTTGTTCAATCATTTGCTTAATCACAGGAGCGACTCCTGCAATTACCTCTGGACTCATTTTATACTGTGGTGGTGTTTGGATATACAGCACCATCCTTTACTGTAATGTGAATTGGGTCTACATTTGTCATTAAGCCAATCTACTTTCCTGAAAAATCCCACACATCAGATCTCACTGCACTTTTTAATTCGTCAGGCAAACTTTCTTCTGTGAGAAGTGAATACAATTCATCCACTTCTGTTCCTTCCTTTGCTAGCATCATTTTAAATTCAACATCCTCATCCGGTGTCTGAAATGCAATTCCATCTTGTGTACAATAGATGGTGTAGTTCATCTTGCATAACAAACCTCTTCCCAAAAGATTTACTGGGCTTGAGTCGCATACCACAAACCGATGCATGTCTTTGAAGTTACCAATGTGAACTTCAATTGGATTTGTAACAGATGTTCTAATATGCTTATTTGAGACTCCTACACCTTGGATAGTTTCTCCCGAGAGGGGTATTTTTGGAATTTGTGCTGCTCTCACAGTAGAACGGGTAGCACCAGTGTGCACCAAAAATGTAATAGCATTACCTTCCACCTTTCCGTCAACAAATGGACCTGACTGATCTACCTCCAAGGATGCGTCAGGTAAGCACTCTTCCTCCCCCCCCCCTCAGGCACCGTCATTGAGATGAGTCTGAATCATTCCCACCGCACTGCACCCAATACTGCGGAATCACACCTTGATTCTTACCAATTTGGTCACCTCCGTGATATCCAGTGCTCACACTGTACCTCTGCACTTGAGCATTCACATTATTTGGCATGGGAGCTTGCGGCACCTGTAACTGTTGAGCAACTATCTGCTGCTGTTGATTTACACCCACCTCATTCTGCATCTGTGGAATTAAATTTTGATTTCCCCCATTAATCTTTTTAGCGGATCTACACTCATTCTTCCAATGTCCAAGTTTTCCGCACGCATGACAAGGAAATTTCTTCATAGCTTCCTCTTTATTCATTCTTCCCATTCCTTTTCCTCCACTGAAATTCTGTTCATTTTGAATTTGACCACCCGCCTGATTACTGGTTTGAGGATTATTATTTGCCTCTTGCTGTTCTGCCACTTTCACCTGTGCCCACATCATTTTCTCTTTTAACTTTTTACGTCTTGATTCAATGTCATCACTACAATACTTTGCATACCTGAAAATTTCGTCTATCGTTTTACTCTGCCAGCAAATTAAATGCTGTTGAATCATATTACTAATGTCTGGTTTTAATCCGAACACAAAACGATACACGAAATGTCCCATATCTTTGTCTCCAATATTTTCGAATCCACTATATTGTTTGAATACCTGCAACAACCTTTCATAGTAGGCGTGCACTGATTCTTTTGGTTCCTGTGTAGTCCTGTCAATTTTAACCCAATCTGTTTCCTTTGGGGAAATTTTTCCTTTCAGAAACGTGATTACCTGGTTGTACTTTTTCATCACCTCCTCTGATGGTGCACCTGTTTTAGCGTCTCTAGGATATTCATCCTTTGGCCAATCAACAGTGATCTTACACTCTGTCCACAAGTCTGCCGGAACAACAATTTCAAACAACCCATCTAAATCCTCTAACAAAACCTTCGAGACCTTCACAAACCTTTCTACCTGTTTGTACCATTCTACGGGTTTCTCTCTTAGTCTGGGGAAATCATTCGTAAATGATAATATATCCTGCCTTGACCACGGAACATGAACGTATCCGCCACCTGGTACTTCTCTCATCGTACACGCCCTTTCAACCTGTTCTGTTTCCTTTAACGGGAACATAGACACTCCTTTACTAGCTGCTTCTTCCTTCTTTCTTACCCATCTATTTCTCCATCAATCTACATCTCCCCATTTCTTCAAAATGTTAATCAACTTTTATCTGTAACCTTTTTCCAGACGCATTCAAACTCTCCAGAGCCTTTTCAGTAAATGCCAATCTGTACGATTTCTGCAACACCTTTGACTTTTCTATGTCTATTCCATACTCAGTAGCAGCTTCAGATATTTTCTCATGAAGATTCTTCTCTCTCCAAGTAATGCTTTTACACAAGAACAATAATTCATCATCTCGATAAATCCCTAATCTGTCTGGATTGATCGTACCAATAATAATTTCTTCCAAATCTACCTTCAATTGGCTCACATTTATACTCTGTGGTTGTTTTTCTTTCTTTTCCCTTTCCTTTATCCAATCATTCAATTCTTCTGATGAAGGACCTGCTGAACTCCCTGTCATTGGAGTGTCATTTGTTCCTATTCTCCTTGGATTTATTTGTGTATCTCTTCTAGGGGTTTCTGTTATTTCACAAACTGGAAGATCTAACAATGTAACATTTGTGTCAGCCTGTCTATTCTCATTGACTGTCATCTCCATTCCGCACCTGACATTACCCATTGGAACTGCTAATGTATGTACTTTAGGTGTATTTGGGTTTTCTCCAAACAAAGGAACTACAGGACCTATTGTAACCGGTACCGTCAACGCTTCTGCATTTAAACTTAACTGATTTATTTTCTGAATTTGCTCTACATTTGCCTTGTTTAGCATCTCAAACTCTTTTTATCTCATTATCCTAGCCATGTCCGCAATCTGTGGAATCCATGGATTTCCCATAAAGGGTACATTCGGAGTCACTTCAACTGAATTTTCTTGATATGGCGGTGGTCTTTTGGTCATAATATCCTCTAATAACTAATCATCAGAATCATTTACACCATCTCTTGCACTTGAGGTTTCTATATTTTTCTTTTTCTCTTTACATTTGCCACCTGCCTGCTCATCAACTGTTAAAACTGGGTATAACCCTTCAGTTACCACAGCTCTCCTCCATCTTTTCAGCTTTTCTTCCCTACTCTCAGGAAATCTGAACATCATACTCCTATAACCTTTGTTACCAATTCTATATTTTTCTCTCTCAAAGGCCTCAACTTCCCATTCTTCCAAGGCTTCGTACTGTCAGTCTAGGGTTCAGTTCTAATGAATTCATTCGATTTCTCAGATTCTGCAATATCCTTACATTAAATGTACCATACTGAGGAAAAGCTATAACCCCATCATCCTTTGTATACTCCACCCAATTTTCCAACCACATACACGTATCATATCCTCGCTCCAACATCATAAAGGAAGCAGGCGTCTTTGGAGGTGGAATCGGAATTCCCTCTCTAGTCACAATTGGTTTGTCCTTTTTAAAGAAATTCTTTATTTTCTGCATCAACTTCATTTTCTGACTCTTTCCGCTAATGGGTCTTATAATGTATAAATAACAACAACCTTTCCGTATTTTTCTTATTCGATTGGTAAACTTTCGTCCTATACTAGCGCGACTCACACCAACCAACCAATCACAGTACTGCTACGTAAGCAAAATCTCAACCAATACTAGCGTGGCTCACACCAACCAATCACCGCTCAATGCACGCCCGCTGCCTGACCAATGCCAGCGCGGTCTTTCTGACGTCCGTATTACTCCTTCTACTGACCCTCCCTTCACAAAGTATTTCGGCAACATTTTCTAAGTTTCTTAATCAAAATTTCTGTTAGTAACAACACAAAAACAATGCTACCTTGTCTGTTCCACTAAATAAAGAGATAGTTTTTCACTTTTTCAAGAGGTTTTCTCACTACGAGTCCTAATAACGACCAGCGCTATTTTACTCTTCAAACAAGTTCCGGGTGGACCTATTACTCCTCTAGGGATAAGGCCAAGATTTCACAAGAGGACTTTTTGGCGTGAAAAGGGGTCTTGTTACTCTCCTGGGGATAAGGCTAGAGTTTCGGAAGCGGATCCTTCGCTATTTCAGTCACTTCCGTTTTACACAAACTTTCCCTAATATAACACCTACAGCACTCCGTAGCTTTGAGGTATTATTACAACAGACAAAGTACTTCTCCAGTGTGGCTTCGTTACCACACTCTTCTTCTGCCTACTTCATGCTAAATTCCATTCCCGGGATTCCCAGGTATCTCCGTACCTGAACTTCTAGACAACATAGAACATGACACTAACTTTTCATGTTAAGAACATACAATCAATAATCATTACCAAACTAGTCAATAATTAAACCGTCCTCTGCTACCAAGAAACTGATCCAGCGCGAGTACAATATTTTATCAGGGATCAATACTCCATAACACAATGGCCCATACACATTCACCCAGAATCCCTGATGCGCTGGGATCAATTTATATGTACGATCAATTCTTTTCTTTTCATGGATTAAATTATGGCGTCACAGCTAACTTTTACATCAACTTTCCTTCCACTTGGTCGATGGACCAATTAGTTGAATATTTGATGGCAATGATAATTTCTATCTTACCAACCATTTAATTTATTAAATGATCACAGACTCTCGGTGAAGTTAATAATGAATTTTATCTCAAATAATTAAGGATTATGCTCAACTGCATTTGGTCACAAAATACAAACACTGAATCTCGCGTAAGGAGAAATTTTACATATGCAGCCCAAATGAAATACAAACTCATCCAAACGTAGCAATGACTTTATGCAATGAAGGAGTGGGTAGAGTAAGAGACAAAAGTTTCAGCAAAATGTGTGCGAAGCATCATATACCTAACGGAGGGGATAGATGAAGAGACAATAGTTTCATCTAAATGATGCATATCATTGACGGAGTGGATAGGTGGAGAGACAAAAGTTTCAGAGACATAATACATCAATAAGTTAAATTCTGAGAACGAGTTAGACTAAATACAAACCTATCGGTCTGTAAGAAAGACCAACCCCTCGGCCTAGGAGATGGTGGGGGTTCCCCGAAATAGGATCAGGGAACAAAGGATCAGAAGAAACAGGATCGGGACAGGTCAAGAACAGTTAGGCCTCTCTGCAAACCGACGGACAGCGACGCATCTCCCCTCTTTCTCTCCTGCCAGCCTAAGCTTAAACCACACCCCTAAAGGCACCCCAATTATACCCTAAAACTAACATGTCCGTCCCACAATTGTTGCAAACTTTATTAAATCTCGCAAAGGGATTGGTGGGCTTGGGAGGTAGCGTTGTCACACCACTGTGACTTCATCTTTATTTCAACTACTTCATTGTTCACCATTCGTTCCCAGGGTATGGTTCTCAGCTTGTTATTTCGAAAAGGATGGACAGGGAGCTAGTTAGGAGGTCCTGCACACAGGCTCCCGGGTATAGCTGAATATTCAAAGGGGGTGTGCAGTTCCTGTCTGGACGTGTGGAAAAGACAGGTCTTTCTTTGTGATGCCCTCACACACCCCGAGAGGTGTCATGCTTCATCATCGGGCGGTTGCCCCTCGTCAGGCCGGCGCTGCAATGCCTGACGGGCTCCCGAAACCGGGGCTCTTTGCCGGGGATCTTTTGAAGAAGAAGCCGTAGGGTGCGTGCGGGTGTGGGAGTTAGGTAGTGCACAAGGTGGTAGGAAAATTAAAATAGGTATAGAGCAATCCTATTGAACCAATTTTTAATTAACTAGGTAGCTCTAGCCTAAATAAAAAAGTGTGTGTACCCCTGTGTGGAAATAATGTTCCTCAAGGGCAGTCTAGGTGCGTGTGGTCAACATGTTTCGTGCCTGGTTCGCCCCTAACGGGTCGATTGGCACTTCGTCAGGACCGATAGAGAGAAAGGGTGATAAAGTGCACTACCGTCTGGTATTCAGTACAGTAACATAAATTACCAGGACCGGTAGGAAAGCCCTAGTAGATGTGTACTGGGGAATACTGTAGACCCCTAGTCACAACGTCTAAGGCTGACTGGGATGGCCAGAGCACGTCGTTGCTCCGGTAATAGGCGTAGATGGGCAACTAGCCCTCGTCCTACCCTTGCTCCAGGCTTGTTCTCACTTTATTTCATGTGATACAAATTTTAACATTTTTCATTAATTTTTTAACATCGTCCGCAGTTTGTGTCTCCGGTCTCATGCCTGGGCACTTCTTTTGGCAGTCGTTTGACACTCTGGCCTTCACCCTTCTCATGTAATCTGCGGTGCACTGCGTGTCTGTCTTGCTTCTGACAGAGCAAACTCACTCCTTGTGTTTTCCCCCTCCCTCTTTAGCCAAGTTTAGAAAGATGGCTGCTTCATCTAGCACACTAAAGTAAATGAAAATGAACATTTATTAATTATATGATAATGAAACCTTCACTGTTTACCACCCACCTTGCACTATTCCCTATTAATGTTACCTAGCATAAGCTTTGTGCAAAAGCGGCATTATTTATTAGTTCAAAACAGGATGCAACATGCAAACTACTGAAGCATATGCGGCCTATTCATCCAACGTTTCTCGTTTTTCTCAAAACACAATGTTATTACAATATTATTTTGTTTACGTGTTAGTTCAGACATGCGAAAAGCAATTTCCCTTGTGTTTGTGTTGGGTGTACATTAGTTTTTCAACAACTATTTACTGTTAGTATGTATTATGGGGGTATCAATTCGAGCAGGTTTCATTTTTGCGAAACCCTGCTCCATCACTCCTATTCCTTGCTCTGACCTTGGAACTGGAATAATTGCTCCTTTCTTCACCAGAGCTCTTATTCCTTCCAACATGGCTTCTTGATTTGGTACTTCAGAAATGGCGTAGGTTTGGTCCCTTAGAATGGAGGTTGGGACAGAAATTCTGTTTTGTAGCTGTACTCGATTCTATACAAAACACACTTATCTGAGGTTAATCTTTGTCACTCTAAAACAAAATGGTGAGTGCGACCACCTTGCAACCAAGGTTCATCATCTTCCCAATTCCCAGTGTAGTCAGGAGTACTGTTTTTTTATTAATGAAATCCTGCTTCTGTTTTATAGATTAACAACTGGCATAAGATTTGTCTTGGAACTTAAACGTTTACACCAAGTACGGTTGACTTTTGGGAGATTGCTTAATTTGAAACTGCTGGGTTGATGACCCAGTTTAGGAAGATTGTCTTCGGAATGACGAAGAGTTCTTCCTCTCCTTGAGCATCCAATGTAATTTATCTCTAAATCCTGTCCAAACAGAGGGAAACCTCCAAAAGGCTTGCCGAAGGCTGTAGACATCTGGACTGAATCTGTATTCCAGTCTTTTAAGTTTAAAAAAGAGAATGAGCAGTAATGGAAGCTCCCCTAGCCAAAGCTGATGATCTTACGCTACTTGACGTTCCACACTCTTTATAAGCTCAGAACACTCTTTGGCTTCCAGTGCAGCTTTGAATACTTTCTTAAACTCCAAGATCAAGGATTGTGCTGTATATGCTCCATTTATACCAGCACACACTGCCAAATGAGATCCTGACTAAACCACCTTTTAAATCCGCATCAATTTTCTTCTCCGCTGAGTCTTTCAGTTTATTCTCCTTAGCCATGGAAGATCTGCATACTAAACTTTCCATCAGTGAGTCAACATGTAGAGTAGCTGCAAAAACGTTGAATAGTTCAAATTAGTAAATTTAGCGTCTCAGGAACTTTTTAAAATCTTGGCAGAGTTAGCTTTTCAGGATCTTTCTTAAATCTTGGCAGAGTTAGCTTCTCAGGATCTTTCTATTCTTGTTTGACTACCCCAAGGATGCGCTGGTTGGTAGGAACTCCAGGGTTAGATGGTCTTTAAAACTGCCTAAGTAGAGTTTCATCTGAGGTAGCTATGGGGGGAAATTACAATTACACCAGCATAATTTGCGTAATTTCGCACTATGTTAATTGAAATTCTCAAAAGGACTTCAATACCCTATGTTGCGTCATTGACGCTGCTGTTTGGGGCAAAATTGTAGCACGGAGCACAGAAACAACATGAACAACCAGAACACGAGCGTCTGTTGTTCGCGGCATGTCTATTTTTCGCTGTTTCGTTTTTTTAGTCCAAAATGTGTGAATCAACGCATTTTGCACTACATTCCAGCCCTAAATAACAGGTTTGTATTTCACATATTTACACTATTTAATGTAATTTTCCTAAAATGTCACTTAATTAAGCAGAAGCAAAATATATACATTTTGTACACTGCTAATCTGAGGTACAAGGCTTCTTTTTGGTTGGAAACCCCAATAGTTTCTCCAACTGATAACAATGGCAGCAATCTGGCTTCTGGTCAGAGAATGTCAACATAAACATAGAGGATAAAGAGGCGAACCAGAGGACGGTACTAGAAAGTGTTTGGTAAGTGGCACAATACAGCGAACAGTAAAGGAAATATCTAGGCTAGGGATTAATATGCTGTCCCCATCATTTGTTACTCCCTTGCTGTAGTAAAGATTCCACTCAAACCCAGCAGGAAAGATTCAAAGACTCATGAATGAGATCCAAAACTTCCTTTTCCCAGCATACACAGGAAATAAAACAGGAGGATGGTGGCGAATACCAGCCCTTTCGTGGCACCCAGTTTGGTGGAAGGGGCTTACATATTTAGCTCTTCTGATATTTCTTGTTTTGGAGAAATGTAATGAGGACAAAGGACATAGAAGTAATGGCATATATCGAAAATCTAATGCAAAGCACATCACCTATTTTCTTCTGGGCTTTTTCTGTGATGTGTATTTTCTACTTGTGTCAAGAAAATATGAATGTTGACTTACTGTGCCTAGCAAACGTTGGCCATACTGCTTCTTGTGCTGTATTAGAAAGAAGCCTGTCCTGTGCCACATATAGGGAAAGTTTACTATACCGCTGCACTCGCTTAGTAACTTATAACGCTGACATGTTTTCTATTGGTGATTAGATTTACTTGGTGCCGGTTGGGTGAGGTGCGAGGTTTGGGACTGTGGAAGAAGCATAATGCATCGAGAGATCGCATACGTTTTGTTGTTTGAAGCTTTCATTCTTAATGCTCATTCAGTTGTGGCGGAACGTTTGCCGTGTGTGAATGACACTTTTCCTGCAACTATTCATTCATTCGGGGAAAGGGGCGCTTTCTGCGTGGATGACTCTGCCCCATTACTGCTCATTCATACGTTCATATTCTTTTTCCCTTCCATTACCGTTGACTGCTACTGATTTACAAAACTCCTTGCTCTAACCTGTAATACCTTAATCCAAGCAAAAAAAGTGGCTCTGTATATACTGAACGAAAGTAAGGTTCAGTGTGCACAGAGTCCACAGTCCCCAGAGGTTTGGCAGAGGTTAACGTTGGATATAGCCTTACTCTCTAAAGTGGTAGCTTGGTTGAGCAGTAAGGCAGTATCAGAGGACAGTGTAAAGCATTTGTTGTACACACTCAGTCAGCAAATGGTCTCACACACTCAAGAACTGAACTCTAGGCCAATGGTTTTGTATCAAAATATATAGTTGTTTTATTTTAGCACCAACAATAGGTATCAAAATATACTTTCTCAGAATGAGTTACTTTAGTTAAATACTTTTCAAATAGGCAATAGACTTTTGAATACACTAGTTACAGTTGTTGCAATAGGCAACACAATTTCAAACACAATAATACATTGAGCTCAATGGGAATTTCTAGTTAAATGCAATAGATTACTTTTTGGATTACTTTTCTTACCACAGGACTGGATCCTAGATTCAGTCCTGGGACATCTCCTGTAAACAGTTGAGTAAAAACGTTTTGGTTACAGTTGTGATTTTTAAGGAATATTATTGTATTTTAAAAGTTGACACCGAAACTTTTTCACATAAAATCACCAATGTTATCCTATGGGAGGAAATTCACTTAGCAGGTAAGTGTGGTTATTGTTACTTTTTCTAACTCAGTGTTGGATCCTGGATCCAGCACTGGTGCATCTCCTGTAAACAGTTGAAAGAATGTTTTTGTTATACAGGCGATTTTTAACGAATATTTGTAAGTTTGCAAAATCGACACACACTTTTTCAGCAAAAACCAGGCAATGTTATCCTATGGAAGGAAATTCAAGTTACCGATAAGTACAGTTATGATTACTTTTCAGGGTCAGTGCTGGGCAACAAGATCCAGCACTGGGATCTCTCCTGATAACAGGTGAGTAATTTTGTTTTCGTTGATCAGACGATTTTTAGTGATTATTGTAAAGTTTCAAAACTCGACACTTAGAAGAAATTTCAGTGTAAACCAGTCAATGTTACCCTATGGAGAAAATGTAGGTTATCGGTTTTCAGGTAAGTACTCGACTGGCAGAGTTAAGGTTCTGGGCATAGACTCAGGGGTCTCCCAGGGTTAGTGATGCACTGTTGTTGCACCCTCAGCGGCGCTGGGGCCGCCGGGTGCAGAGTGCTGTTTTGGCGTCGGGTGCCCTGTTGTTTTCAATGGGGATTTTCGGTTTTGGTTTTCAGCTGCAGGCTCGGTTCAGGAAGACTTCCAGGAAGAACCAACAGCTGGGCAGGTAAGTTGGAGGGCTCGGGGACGTAGGTGCACCTCGGGTTCCTTTCTCCAGGGCAGCTGGATGCAGGGGTGTCTTTTGAGGTCGGATTTCACCTTACAGGGCCACTCGCGGTTGGGGGGGGGGGGTCTCGTGCAGAGGCTGCAGGCGACGTCGGGGAGTCCTGGAGGGATCAACCCACAGTGGACTCGGACTCTGGAGCGCTGGGGGACCTCGCTGGGACTGGTGGGCCACTTGAACTCGGGCTGTAGGCGACGGGTGCAGTGGTGGTTCCAGGCGTCGGGTTTCTTTTCCTCAGCAGGCTCGGAGTCTTTGTTTGGTGTTTCTTTTGAACAGAGCTGCTGTTCACAGGAGATCCGGTCTTTGTTGAAGGCAGTCAGTCCTCCCCGGGGTTCTGGCGGTCGCTGGCTGCAGGACAAGACGATTTTTGGCGCAGGATCTCTGGAAACTGCAGACGGGCCGGTAGGGCTGGGGCCAAGTCAGTTGTTCTCTGCAGTCTCCTCTGCTGGGCGTCTTCTTTCATCCTTTTTCTTCTTAGGTTGCGGGAATCTGAGGAAGGAAGGTCCAGGGTGCCCCTAAATACTAAATTTAGGGGCGTTACAGGTAGGTAAAGGGCAGGGACCAATGGGTCCCTTCCCTGGGGTGGCTACACCCCCTATCCTGCCCCTCTCCTGTGGGAGGGGGGCAGTAGCCTAGTCCTGATTGGGCAGGGCTCCCCATCTTCAAGATGGCGAGAGCCCGGAGTTGTGCTTCACCTCGCCTCCCCCACCTGAGGGGTGGGGTTGGCAGAGGCTGGCACATCCCCTTTCCTCCCTTGGGGTTTCCCGCCAGTCTTCCCGCCAGAGAGGGAGTCGGAACCGGTGGGGGCCAGTTGCTGAGTACAGCAAGTGGCCTGGAGAAGCTCACAAAGGCAGCATGCCTTTGAAGCTTCCCCTGCCCATCCTGGGGGAGGAGACCTAGCACCTCGCCCAGGATGTGCATTGTTGCAGGCCCAGGAGAGCGGATGACTCTCCACCCAGGGGTCCAGCAACATGTCTGCTGTGTGGCAGCCGGGGCAGCCCCTCAGACAAGACTTGGATTGTAGGTTAGGTTCAGGGGGCAACTCTAAGTTGCCCTCTGTCGTGCATTTTACATTAAATCCCACACTGGCATCAGTGTGGGTTTAATGTGCTGAGAAGTTTGATACCAAACTTCTCAGTCTTCAGTGTAGCCATTATGGTGCTGTGGAGCTCGTAATGACAACCTCCCATCACCATATACTCTTAATGGCATCACTGCACTTACAGTGCCCAGGAATGGCCCTGGGTACTGTAGGGGCACAGGGCTCATGCACCTGTGCCCACACCACTGGCATAGTGCACCCAGCTAGAGGGGTGACTGAGGTATGCCAGGGCAGTGTGTTTGTGGGCATGGCACACAGGGATGTGTGCCATGTCGACTCTCTGTTTAGTTCTGCACCAAGACACTCAGCCTGCAAAGGCAGATTGTGTGTGTCAGGGTACATGGCCTCTAAGGGTGGCACAATAAGTGCTGCAGACCTTAGGGGCCTTCTCTGGTCACAGTGCCCTGGGTACCTAGGGTACCATTTACCAGGGGCTTACCTGTGGCCAGAGATGCCAATTGGGTTTAGGCTTTAGTACAGTTTTTAGGGAAGGAACACAGGCCCTGGGTACCTGATTGGCAGGGACCCAAGGGCACACCAAGGAAAAGTGCATCAGTTATCAGGCAAAAAGTGGGGGGGGGTTACTGCAACAGAAACCCACTTTCCTACACATACATTTTGTTGTTTGAAGCTTTCATTCAGTTGTGGCGGAACTTATGCCGTGTGTGAATGACACTTTTCCTGCAACTATTCATTCATTCGGGGAAAGGGGCGCTTTCTGCGTGGATGACTCTGCCCCATTACTGCTCATTCATACGTTCATATTCTTTTTCCCTTCCATTACCGTTGACTGCTACCGATTTACAAAACTCCTTGCTCTAACCTGTAATACCTTAATCCAAGCAAATCAATGGTGGTCTTACTGTTTTTTTTTTTTTTTAAATCCTTCACAGACTTCATATAGGAGGCCTTCCCTTTACTTATTCGGACACTTATATCCTTTATGCTCTATTTGCTTCATCAGTTCCTTTAGTTCTAATTTTTAGGTCAAACCTAGGCAGCATGCATGCGCGGTCTGCAAGACATGTAGTGTCTCCTCTGGGCTTTGGCACGCCCATCAATTGCCATTCATTCATTGTTGTCATTCAGAAATACAGGGTTTTTATTGGAGCATTGGTTCTCATTCTCCTGCCTTTGGGTGCTTAGTTCACGCCCAGGCGATTTCACTCATTGTTGCTTTGGGTTGTCCATCCCAACACGTCAACAGTTCCTCCTGATCGGCCATCGCAACGGATGGTTACCAGATGGCTCCACAACTTTGCACGGCCCTTGCTCTTCCTGTGCCGTCCCCCACACCCCTCTCACAACACTTGCTTGCCCGCCTCACCCACCTCTTGGCAACAGCTCTGCTGTACACAAACTGTGTGGATATTCCTTATATCACAAGATCACAACGTGCAGTCTTGCGGCTCTTGACCTGCCGTTTTATTGTATAACCTATTAACATCGTTTTAGCCTTTCAGGCCATTTCACGGAGCAATGGTCTGTTCTGCATATTTCCCCGATAATAATCTCTGGCAGTCTGTTTCTTACAGTCGGCATTGGAATACGACTTGTTACCACTCCTACACCAACATTCTTCCCTTCCCTGCACAGTGCTAACCTCCATCTACAATAGTTTCCTACAGTCTCACCTTCTCCTTCCCATTCACTACAACCACCCCTCCGGCACCTCAGCTAACCACAAGCTATCTCAATATTACGGAGATATGAAGAAAACTAGGGACACCCTGTCCATTGGAAATGAAATTTATAAGTAACCCTCCACCATTATACCTTGATACGGTCACAATAGACATGGTTCTTATTAAGAACAAGTGATACACTGTGTTTAAAGTGCAATCTTTGCTTTGAAATATCTAAGTTGCAGTCTAAATCCACTTCTTACCACACTGTAAAAAATGCTATACTATCTTATCAATTTATCTTGATACATTTGATTATGCAATGCTCGCGAAAATATCCAGTTGACAAAAATCCAAAATGGCTTACTATTGACAGAAAGTCAAAAGACTTGGACTGCTCTGGAAGTATCTGCCTCATCATGGTATGGAGATTTAAATTAAAGCTACCTTAGACATGTATGTTCTTCGTTTGTGTCTCAGTTTTAAAACAGGAAGTTTACAAAAGTTGACCCCATGTGGTCCAATCTTTCACTCTTCACACCAAGGGAAGAGCATTTTTGTTCACTTAATGATTCGGTGCATGCACTGTTTGTCTGTCGGGCCTATCCTCTAAGTGACAGTCATATAACTCCAAAGCGGGTTAAACGTGGGATTGAAAACTGGTCCGACGCAATGACTTTCTATTATTTACCTAACACACTTAGGGGCCCATTACGATGGCGGGCGGAAGCACAACCGCCGTGCTGGCGGATGCAGAAACCACCAGTTACCGCCGGCACGCAGCAGTCCACACGCCCGCCCAATTACGATGCGAAAAGCAGGCCAAACACCGCCGGCAAGCCAGCAACACCGTCCGCCATCAAAGTGCGCCCGCACACGTAGCGGCGCAGCACAACTGACACACACCGTCCGACGAAACACGTCCCGCCCGGCGCATAAATTACGATGACGCAAACAAACGGCTCCCACGGCAAAGAGACACCGCACGTGAAAGAGAGGCGGAAACACGGACGCAGAGCACGGACAACGAAGAAGCGGCACCCGGGCATGAATCCAGCACTGCAGGCCCTTCCCATGCTTCTGCTGATGCACCACCAAGGACGCAACGTACCGCGGAGACGCAGGTAGGCACACACACAACAAGTGCACGCAAACAGCGCACACAGTGCAAGGGCGGAAAAAGCGGACAACCCCCCACCAGCGCGTGTACACTACACATCCACCATCGCATCCACATATGACACACAGGCCAAATCGTAACATCGCAGAACACATGTGTACACACCACCTGGGACTAGGAACCAACCACCCCGTCCACGGCCCCAAAGCGCCGATGACGCCGCCACAGATGCGCACAACGCAGAGGCCAACCGCAGCGCCATGCATGCGTCGCACACAGACACAGGGACACAACCAAGCAGCACACACATCAGCCCCACCCCGAACGCACATGACACGTGACAGGCCGGCCACAGACATGTCCCCAACGCCCAATTCACGGACAACACCCAACGCCACACAACCGACGCACACATGTCAGTGAAGACACGCAACAGCAGGACACACCCCAGTGTAACAAACATGGCGTAGCACACAGCCGCGGCAACACCAACTAGGAGAAGCAGGGCCCCTTCGGGAAGAGGAACGCCAGTACCACACTGAAAAACCCATACCACCCTGCACATATGAACAAGACACATGAAACGGAACACCAAAGAGCCCGGGGACCGACAACAGGTGGCCCAAGAATTACATCCACACACAAGGCCCAACGCAGAGCGGAAAGGCAGCCTGCCGCCCACACAAGGGAGAGCAGACAGCACTGAATGACCTTCCATTCCAACACCGAAACCACAGCCCTACGACAGAAGCCGGTGAATACAGCCATTGTCCAAGAATAGACCAACACAGGCATGCCGAGGAGACCGACCACAGGGCAGATAGCGCATATCACAGAAGCACACAACGGACGGGGAAGAAAGAAGAAAACACTCCCCATGTCGGCCACATGCAAGTTAATTGGAAGGAGTCACACAGCACTGACCTTGAACTGTCTGAGAAGCATGTGGGAAGAGGGCCCGTGTCCTCCAAACAAGCCAACAGAACACAAGTCCTGTCTCCCCACGACTACACAGAGCTCACAGCAACCCCGGAGCGTGCACATTGCAGACTGCACACACAGCCGGAGCACGCCACCTCTACGAACCGCTGCGAAATGGCAACCGCAACACACCTACCCAACTACGCCGAACAGCTCAAGCTGTACCAAACCAACACGATACATACATTGGGATGCGATCTCCTGTCCCTGCTGAACGTAAGTTACCGACTGACTTACCGCATCACATTGTTCAGCTGCGTCATGCCCGTCTTCTACTGTCGGAGGTGTCCCTACCAGCATCCCGTGGAGATATGCCTCTCCAACCCGGCATGTCTGAAGGCGGACCTGCTACCACTACTCCTCCCTCTGGACGCACACGACAGGGCCTGCTCTGCCTATGGGGGCATGGCGTATGTGGCCAACATCGCACGCGCACTGAAATGGAACCACTGTGCCTCCACACGACGGATCATCGAGAACAGCTACATCGAATGTCACCCAGCATGCCCCATCATGGTCCTCCAAGGGACAACCTACGAACAACACCTTGACAGCCACCATCCGCTTCATTGGCTGGCAAACATGTACACCACCAATGACATGGAAGCCCTGCTGGACGGCATCGCATACCTGACAACCTGTAAATACGTCGGACCACAACGCAGGTTCCCGAGTGACCTATGAAGTCCAACCCCGCACCAATGCTCAGCTTCCGCACGGACTGGCCAGTCACCACCACAACAGCCATACCAAACGACCGGCAACTGTAACCACCCCATCAACGACATCGCCATGACATCGGATATGACCGGGACATGCACACTGTTCCCCATCACATCCAGGAACACCGCATGCATCGTGGGAGGCAGTGGCATGGGCTCTGTGCATCGCACCCACATGGACGGAACTGCACGAACAACCAGGACACGACATGGATCCAGCGCCCATGGACACACACACCGCTCAGTGGACATGAATAGGTCGCCTGGAGTCTGTGGGTGCTGCACCCCTCCCACCCCCGCCCGGGAATCCCATACCAGGACCTTTGCATGGACGACAAGTGCATACGACAACAACACGACCCCAGTGACTGTGACATGTCCAGTAACCACCACAGTGCAACAACAAGTGGCACGCCGCTGCATGCACGCAAGCACATGCCCTGATGTCATCTCACATGCACGCGTGCATGAGGAACAACCGCAGCAAACCTGTCACATGGAACTGAGATGGACTGTGCCCATGATGCCGAGCGGTCTGGTAGGCTACATGTATACCGTCTGTGTCAAAGTCCGCAGCTCCGCAGCTATACGTAAATGTACATTAGCACAGCCTTGGCCAAGCAGATGTAACCCCACACCCTATCCCATTTGTTATCATGCTCAGTATATCCTCAACATGTATTCCGCTGCCAGTAGTGTCCACAATACTGCATCACAGAGGACAGAAGACTCAATATAATGTTTGAAACCAGAACTGTCTCCGCTGACTCATTTCACAAGTACGAATGAGAGAGGATGAGAGTATGTGAAGTACACGGCAGTCGTGACATGACCATGTAGTCCACTGGTATTGGATGTCAACGCAAATGAGTAGCACTACTGTGGAAGACACACGTGTCGTGTGAAGTCGTATGGACGCAGTGCTCAGGTGGGTGGGTGCGACGGGTAGATGCGCACATGCCAAGTTGGAGCACGCCGTGTTGGGAGGGGTCATGTACAGTACACCACCGCTTCCCTGGGCATTGTGAGAGGACACCTGTCGGGGGGGGAGTGAACACGTGTGTGCACAGCAGCCGGGCACACGTACAAAGCGGTACCAGGCGCACCTCAGCCCACCCTCTGTGGACAAGCTGGATCCTGTTGTGCGCCCGCCATGCCCCTTGACAGGGCACACACAGCCCCAGTCGACCAGGTGTAACCCCAACATAGTCAATCCGCACAGGCGATACAGGGCACGGGATGGCAGTGGAGCATGGTGTGTGAGAGGTCTCCTCGCGCTCCTCCTGGTCATATCACGCAGGCAATAGAACCTCAACGTCTAGCATGGCACAAGTCAAATGGAAGTGTAGGGGGACGCACCACAGCACGAGCAGCACTGACGTCACGGGAGGTGGCTCGCACCATCCCATCCATTGCCCATCATACCAACCACGCCACATGCCATTGCGACTAAGTGCAAGCGCGTGCGCCACCACCCCCGAGCCCTCCCCAGAGAGGCCAAAGAGTGAATGTGTGGGCCATCAGCCACAGACGGACGCGGCCTGGCCGAAGGGCAGCCACAGCCACTGGGTGTCGCAGGTGGCGGATCCGGAAGGCGAAGACTGTGATGCATAGTCCATGCAGGCCGGGTCTCCATTTGGGGCACCACGCAGGTGGACGGCGTCCCGCCACACATCATACCCTGACACAGCCCACTCGTGCAACTGGACCCACACATACACTCCTTGCCCTCTCTGGTGCGAGCTTGGGGCTGCCTGTGCAAGCGCTAGCCTCGCAGGTGAGCATGCATATTGGGGGCGAGGGAGGACATGAGGGCTGTGGCTCATGTGCTTGCTCAGTCATGTCAGTGATGTGTATGCGAAATTGCTATGTGCCGTGTTGCTTTGACATGTGTCCTCTGCCATTTAACCCAGGCGGAGACCGAACATTGACCGCCCATACCAATTGCTGGCGGACATGGACGATACAGAGGTAATCAGGAAGTTTCGGCTGGACAGGCCAACTCTGCATCGACTGTGTGCCATGTTAGAGCCCCATCTCCGTCCCCGCAGGGTGTATCCGACTGCTGTCACCCCCACGGCTAAGGTGATGGCCGCCATGCATTTCTTCGCCACTGGGTCATTCCAGCACACAGTGGGCAGTGGAGGAGGGATGTCCCAGCCCATGTTCAGCAAGGTGCTGAGGGATGTACTGGCAGCCATGATGCTGTACCGGAACAGGTACATCAGATTCCCCAGGGCTCGTGAATTGGCGGCAGTGAAGGGTGCATTCTATGCCCTTGGCAGAATCCCACACGTCGTGGGAGCCATTGACTGCACTCATGTTGGCCTTGTTCCACCACAGGCCACTGAGCACCTGTACCGCAACAGGAAGCACACGCACTCCCTGAATGTGCAAGTGGTGTGCCTTGCGGACATGGTGATCACCCACGTGTGTGCCAAGTTTCCAGGCTCGGCCCATGACGCACACATAATGCGCAACAGCATCTTGCCACGACTGATGGCCAATCTGCAACAGGATCGTGCCTGTATTGTCGGTGAGTATGTGGAGTGGTGTAGCGTGCTGGTTGTGCGATGCTGTCCCCTGTCCAGTTGGAATTGCAACGGTTCTCTGTGACCCTCACACCCAGGTGACTGCGTATCCGAATGGGGCATGGCTGCTCAGTCCATTGAGGAATCCTCGCACCCCAGCAGACGATCGATACAATGAGGCACATGGGAGGACCAGACGTGTGGTCGAGCGTACCTTTGGCCTCCTCAAGTCCAGGTTCAGGTGCCTGGACCGCACCGGGGGTGCACTGGCGTACTCCCCACAGAAGGTGTGCCAGATAGTGGTGCATGCTGCACAATCTGGCCATTCGGAAGCAGATCCCCCTCATTGTGGATGACGGAGATCAACCAGGGCCCCAGCCCGCAGACCAGGACAGCTCGAGTGAGGTGGACAGCGGAGAGGAGGAAGCTGGGAATGTGCGCCAGCAGCTCATCGCCCGCTACTTCACTTGACGGTGAGTGTCCATGTACGACGGATGATGTGTCTGTATCTGTGCAGGTGTGTGTGTGCTGTGTCAGGGTGGCCGTATGTTCACTGCGTGCAGTGTGTCAACGCTCCATGGCCAGGGTAGTATGCCACTGTTGGTGACTGTGGCATTGTGCCCTATTGCTCTGTGCGATGTGTGTACATTGCTTGTAGTTGTTGACATGTACTGTGTGATGGGTGTGTGACACACTCATTGAATGTGCTCCTGTTCTGTCTCCCACCCCTAGGTCCCTACAGGTCCCTCCGGATTCCATTGCCATGCCACGCATCAGGTGCCTTTCCGCCCAAGGTGGCCGTTGTATTCCGTACAAATAAAACACAGGGCACAAACAGCAGTTAGTGAAAAAGGTGCATTTATTACAAACTGTGACATGTGATTGTGTGTAAGGTGATGACAAAAGTGGTGCGTGCAGTGACAATGAGCTGTCGGTCATGGCTGCGTGATGATCAGGGTGTACCCACTGGTTCTATGTCCATAGTCCAACACACACATGCCATCCAGCTGGCTGTGTGGAGTGGGATCGTAGAGCAAGTCAATGCAGTGGCTGGTCAAGGAAGGCTGGCGGAAGGCTGGCTGGCTGCCTCACTTGCGACTGGAGCGTGCGAAGTCCTCCCGGGAGATCTGTTTCCTCTTCGGACGGCCCCTTCCACGTTTGGGAGGGGGGGTGTGTGGTGGCGACCTGCTGGTGGTGGGTGAGGTGTGCTCACTGGCTGTGGACGCAGGGGAAGTGGACACTGCTGCCTGCGCCCTAGCAGGTGGTGGCAGAGGTGGTGTTGCTGGCCTTGCCTGTGACCCCACCGCCACCACCAGCTGGCCCATGAGGTCCACGAGTTGGTCCATACGGGACACGAATTGGCCCATATGGGCGTCCATGGACCTCAGCACCCCCAGCACCTCCCGCGTGTCAGTAGCAGACCTGGCCCATTGTCCTTGGGCCTCTTCATAGGCCCCAAGGACTCTGGCCATTTGAGGCAGGGCATGGCTCCCAGGGGAGGCTGGCGTTTCCCTGACCCTGCTCCTCCTACCAGTCCTGCTGCCACCGGCCTGCCCACTAGCCACATTGCACACCACGGTCCTCGCTGTGGCTCCCAGGGTGGATCCAGTCGGCCGGGCCACCACCTGCGCTGGGGCTGGTGCCAGCGAAGACGTGGTGGTGGTGGAGGCGGTGGTGGTCGGTGCGGCGATGGTTGCGGCAGTGGTAGTGGCCGCAATGTCCGTGGGTGTGGCCGCAACGACAGTGACAGCAGGGGACTGGGACTGTTCAGCATCCCTGGATGATGGGTTGGTGGGTAGGAGGGGTCCTGGGGAGCGGCTGGGCCCTGCCACGCCAGATGGGCCAGCTTGGTGGTCCGTGTCCGAAGAGGAGGACAGATCCTCCAGATCCGTGTGTCCTCGTTGGGGGCTTGTAGGCTGGCTGTGCTGGCTGCTGTCTCCATCCCCAGCATCCAGCAGTTCGTCACCTGTGGAGAGAATGAGATTTGTTATTGTGTTGCACCTGGCGAAGTATATATTAGTCGTCTGACATTGGCAGTTCGTGCAATCTCGTACATGGGTTTCCCGGAGGCGAGTGTGTGGCTGTGGCATCTGTAGTTGTGTGTGCTAGGCAATGGGACTGTGTGCTGTGCACATGTGGCATGGGACGGATTGGCCATGCCGATGGGTGTGTTGCTGTGCCCCTACTCATTGTGACTCTGGTGTATGCGGGCTCCTGGCCCATCCTGGGTCTGGTTTGTACTTTGCTTTTGGAGTTCATATGGAACGCTTAGGAACGCATATGGCAACATGGGGGCCATGCCCCAGATTCGCATTTGGGAGGGGATATGCTTTTGGGGTACATGCTGTGAGCCATGGGTGCCGAACGTGACATGTGTTGTGGCAGCATGACAGTGCATGGTCTGAGGTGTGTGCATGCCTGACATGCCCTGCATATTTGCTGTCTGTTGTGGTTACTGGACATGGCATTGGACGCATCGTTATGAGTGAGTGATGGTTGTGTGCCAGCCAACGTATTGCAGTTGTCCCATCTCCTTGGTGTGCGTGCTGCCCTGTGCCATGTGCATCACTGCACTGCTCGGGGGGTGTGGCCCATGTTGTGTGTTGTTGCTCACAGTGTGTCGTGCGCTTAATTGACTTCTGGCACATGGTTGGTCATGGGCATGTGTCTTAGCGTGACTGCTGTATGTGTGGCAGCTGTGCGGATGACATGCCTTTCATGAGACTGGGGCTGACGGATGGGATGGATGGTATGTTGTATGTGCATGGTGTGTCTGTGAGTTTGATGGGTTCAGTGGTGTTCGTGTGCATTTCTGTTGTTCCGCTCTGTTGCGTCTAGTGTTGTTTGTCTTACATAGGCGTAGTTGTGGGGTGTGGGGTTGACAGGCAGTGGGGGCTACATGGACAGGACTTCAATGGTGTTTCGGTTGTGTGTGATGAGTTGCACAGTGGCTGCCGTGTGGGACTATATTCAGTGTGGCTTGTGCATGCAGACGTGGCTCCTTGGGTGTTGCTATGTCTGTGATGGGTCATGTGGGGTGTGAGTCTGTTGTTCATGTCCGTGTGCACATTGTTCACTTGTTCGTGACGGTGGGCGGTGCTGCGTGTTCGTCTGCTACGTGACATGTCCCATGTGTTGGTGGTGTTATGGTCCTCATGCCTCCAGTAATCCAGCCCTGTCCAGTTTCCCACCTGCAAGTTGTTCGTGCGTGCACTGTACTGGATGCCACATGGCTCTAAGCGGGGGTGCTCCATGTTGCAGGTCTGTGGGGGTGGGGGGTGTTGTGGGTCGTGGGGTGGCTGTACACCCACTGACACCGATTGCTGTGGACCGTGATGTCTGCCTTTCGGCTGTCGTTGTGCACTGCGGTGGCTGACACGTGGCTGTGGGGTGTGGGGGATGCTCCTCCTTGCTGTGCTGTGGGACTGGGGCCTGGTGTGTGTTGTACTTGGGCTGTCCACCGTCCCACCCACTGCACTTTGTGTTCCTGCCACTTACCTGTTACTTGTCGGTTAGTGCAGCTGTGGCGGACACATGGGTGTGGTGGGTGCTCGTTGTGGCGCTTCTGGCATATTTGGGGACCTGTTGGTGGTTACGTGGCTGGCTTAGTGTACACATGTCCCCACGCATCTTACAGTTGTTCGGTTTGGGCTGTGTGTGGTAGTGTCTGTTGCATGTGTGTGTGATGTGTTGTGTATTGTGTGCTGGACATGGGGGTGTTTGTCCCTGGGAGCTGTGGCATGGTAGTTGCGCATGTGAGTACATAGCGGTGTGCTGGTATACATTAGTTTGTACTTACCAGCCTCCACTCCCCCTGCTAATCCGGCGAGGATCTCCGGATGGATTACGACTCGCACCTTCTCCTCCCTCGCTTTGAAGGTCTTAAAGAGCGCGGGATTCCCTCCGCCAGTGACGGCAGCCAGCTCTCTGTTTTTGCCCTCCTTCTTGACCAGGCTCTTGACGTCATTCCAACGTTTGTTTATCTCGACTCTGTTTCTGGGCAGGGTCCCGACTGCATTGACCTGGTCTACGATCCGGTTCCACATTCTGTTTCTGGTGGCTAGTGGTGTGTGCTGGACCATGTTCCCATAGATTTGTGGGTACACCTTGATGATCTCAGTCGACCATGACCGTCAGCTCCATGGGCGTGAACTTGGGCATCCTTTGTGGTGCCATGGTGTTTGTGGTGCTGGTGCGGTGTGTGTTGTGTAATGTGCAGGGGGTTTGTGGTGCCGGTGTTTGGTGGTGGTGGTGGTGGTGGTGGTGGTGGTTGTGATGTGTGCGTTTCTGTGGTGTGCTGCTGTCCTTGCTGTGTCACTGTGTCCTCTCCTCTCCTCTCTGATTTGCAATGTAGCAAGGGGTTGTGGTCTGTGGGAGTGCTGCTTTTGTACTCACCTATGTGGGTGTGTCCTCATGGTCTGTTGTTTTCAGGTGTGTTGTGTCTGGGGTTCTGGCCTTTGTATTTTTTGTTTGTCCGGGGGTGTTTTCGGGATGTGTACTGTGCTTGTGTATTTGTGCGTGCCTTGCTGTGTGGACTTGTTGGCCATGTTGTGTGCTATTGGTTTTGTGTGCGGATGGTTTCTGTGCAGGTACGTTGGCGCCATGGCTTCTGCCGTGTCGATTCTCATCGGCGTTGTTTGCGCTGGCGGGCGGTATATTTGTTGTTTTTCCGCGCTCATGGCGGTGCGATCGTAATTTCACGTGCGGTGTGTCGGCCGTGAGGGCGGGCGGTTTTGTGTTGTCGTGCGTGTTTCCGTCCGTGGCGGGCGGTTTGACTCCGACTCGGACGATGGCGGGCGGTATTTTGTGTGATTTTTCCGCCGATGGCGGTTTTCGGTTTGTGTACTCATAATGGCGTGGTCGGTGTTCAGGCGGTGTGTGCGGGCGGATTTTTGCCGCTTCCATGCCTGGCGGATTTATTTACGCCGGGTATCGTAATGGGCCCCATAATGCCTGCTATTGATTATGTAATTTTTGGGAAAATCCTTTTAAATCATTTAAGATTTTATTGTACAGTCTGTAGATTTAACAATGTAATACAAATAAAAACAAAACCCTTCCCCATGATAAACACACTGCCCCTACAGACATCCCGCTGTCCACCCGGCATGTCTCATGGGTGAATTGTACATTCCATCACGGGCTTTGCCCGGCAATAGGTTGCAACATGTTCCTCCCCCATGTTACAGTAAATCATAGGAGCCCAAAATGGCGGAACCGCATAATCTCATCTGTACAGCCCTGGCTGGACCGCCCACCACCACCTTGGCAGTAGCTTAGATCCCGGAGGCTGCATCCACATCAATCTCACCCCGGGAGATGCCTCCGCCGCATCCCCAGTTACAGCAGCCGCATCCCCACTCCCACTCACCAGATCCCCATTTTGCCAACAACATGCGGCTCTCTGAGACCAAGGGCACAAGCCCAAGTGCGTGAACGGCAAGGGGGGCACACCGGCAAAGCCTGGCGCGCAACCACACTGTTTCCATGTTATTATGAAATACCGTGAGCGGTGTTCAGATGTGGCATAGGAGAAGGTGAATCCAGCTTTTCACGTATATTAGAAGGGGCTTAAAGCAACGCCTTTCGGGAACTTGTCGGCCGTCCGGATTCGTGGCCTTGTATGGTGTAGGTGCTGAAAATCTACAAATGCGCTCACTTGCTCTAACCGATGCTTACAGTTTGTCAGTGTACCCCCATGTAGACTTTATATTTTATGTGCTTATGTGGGGGGCATGGGAAGGGTAATGTATTTTAATGTATCTAGTTTACATGTTGTGTAGCCTGTTTGACAATTCCTAGAGGCTGTAAGTCATAAGAAATGCAGTGCATTTACAGGTGGGTAAGCCAACAAAGAAATAGGGAGAGCAGGGGCACAGGTCTGGCTCGGATCTTGGATCCCGTGCACAAGCCGAGCCTTGAAATGTTTATTCTCTAATAGCGGTATATCTGTACATTTCTATAATGCATGGTGGAACTTCTGCAATGTAAAATGGAGAGACTTGCATAGCTCAAAATTGCTTGCTTTATTAGTCTATCTTCTATGTCAATTCAATAAAGCTTTCTTAGCTTTTTGCAGAAAAATCATAAAAGCACATAAAATAACACTATTTGTAATAAAAAAACAGCTTTAGTATATCGTAACTGAAATACAATTGTCAGTATAATGTTAAAAAATAGCTTACTTCGAACATGATCTAAAAAGATTTTGTGGTATTACATTTTCATATTAAAATAGTATTTCTACATTTGATTACATTTTTAAAAAACAATGCTAATGACCTTGTAAAATGTTCATTATACAGAGATTGCAGTAATGAAAATTCAGGCGACATTGTCTGAGACCAGATAACCTTAAAATTGGTAAAATCCACTTCCATCTTTGTACAACATAAAATTTGCAAAATAAAAGAACATGCATTGTCGACTGCTGAGACATATCATCACATGGGCAATTGCTTAAAATGCTAGACTAATCATTTATAGTGGGAAAACTTGTTAATCTATGAAAGATCCCTAGTCTAAAGCAAGTCAGTACAAATCTTTCATGTCCACCTAGTGTGTTTTTAAGGGAAACCTCAATTACAGCGCAGTCATTACATCGTAATTCCTTTACAACGCAACTTTTACAATGCAGGTGACATTACATCGCATGCCATTACAACGCTTGCCATTACAATGCATGCCATTACAAAGCATTGTAAGGTAAGTAATGGAGGTAAGTGAGGTAAGTTTTTATTTTTGATTTATTTTTTATATTTTGGTATTTTAGGTAAGTAATGGAGGTAAGTGAGGCAAGTTTTCATTTTTGATAATTTTTTATATTTTTGTTTTTTTATTTTTGGGGGAATTTTTATATTTTATTATTATTATTTTTTAAATAAAATTATTATATATCAAAAAATTGAATAAAAGGGCATGGCAAACATCCCCAGGTTTTAAATTTAATTTTTGTGAATTAATTCATATTTAGTTTACAAGTTTGTATTTTTTTTTTTTTTAAAGATATAGATCACAACAATTAATTAAAAAGGATAGGTTTTGGGTTGGGTAGTGTATTGATACTCCGGTGTTATTTTTAATACTTGAATATTATTAAAAAATTAGTTTCGTTATTTAAAAAAAATATATATAGCTGTAATGTATTTATTTAAAATATATTAAATGTGCTTTGCACTTTTTCCTGGGACGGGATGTATGGGAAACAGGGGGTTTGGGTGGGGAGTGTATTATTACTCAGGTATTAATTTTAATACTTGAGAATTAATTGATATATATTTATAGTGATAGAAAATTTTAATAATATTTATTAATACTAATTATTATTAAAAAATGATTAGGCACCTATCCTATGGGATGCATGGGAAACAGGGGTTTTGGGTGGGCGAGTGTATTAATACTCTGGTATTAATTTTAATACTTGAAAATTAATAGAAATGTAGTTTTACTGTTAGATAATTTTAAAAATAATTTATATTTAAATTAATAAAAAGGCTTTTGCACCTATCATCTGGGACGGGATGCATGGGAAACAGGTTTTGGGTGGAGGAGTTTATTAATACTCATGTATTAATATTTTTACTTGAGAATTAATGTATATTTATTTTTAGTAATAGAATATTTTAAAATAAATTGTATTCTAAATTATTAAAAAAGGCTTTGGCACCTATCCTCTGGGACGAGATGCATGGGAAACGGGTTTTGGGTGGGGGAGTGTATTAATACTCGGGTATTAATTTAAATACTTGAGAATTAATTGATATTTAGATTTACTGATAGATAATTAAAATATTTTTTACAAAAATTATTAAAGGCTTTTGCACCTATCCTTTGGGACTGGATCTATGGGAAACAGGAGTTTTGCGTGGGGGAGTGTATTAATACTCCGGTATTATTTTTAATATTTGAGTATTATTTATTACTTAATTCATAAGTTAATTTATTGTAAAATTGTTACATTTTAATTATTAAAATTTATAAAAGTGATATGCAGACAAACTCAGGGTGTTTTTGGGTAGGGGGTGATTCGATATCAAGTTATAACTATAACCTATGATTAATAAATTAATATACATTTTAAATTTAATTTATAAAATTAATCTTTTAAAAGTATTTTAATATATTTTAAAAATTAAAAAGCATATATATACAATATGAGTTTGCATAAATAGATATATAAAATGTTTAAAAACATAAATTTAAGTAATAATTTTTTTAAATATTTAACAAAACAATTGACACAATAGTATTTTAGGTAATTGTATTACATTTAAAAAAATATATAATACAGTTAAAACATTTTTTGTATTTTTAAAAATAAACACAGATTTTTAAATGTATTGTAACCTACAATTGTTATTTTCTTTGTAGGTTTTCCCACGGTTTCCCTTTTTTCCTTTTTACGGAAAGAGATGACGTTGCCGCTTGTACGTAAAATTTGTCATTGCGAGGATCAACGCGGTCCGGATCAGAAGCAAGGAAGAGCTGTGTCCAGGTAAGGCAAATTTAAAATAATAAAAATAGATTAAGGGTGGTATAGTTTATTGTAAGGAGAGAGGAGGAAGGTAGTAAGAACTAGAAAAGTTGTATTTTGACATTTTAGTATGTTTTAACTTAAAAATGTTTTCTTAAACAGGTAGCAGTTGAAGGTCCACGTCGGGTTGATTGCTTTCGTAACACTTTTTGTTTCATAGAATTATTTTAAAAGAATGATTACTTTTTCTACTAAACAATAGTGTTATGAAAGCAATATTTTTAGAATTTATTTTGATGCAACGTGTTTTTAGAAATTAAGTTACTCCGTCGTCGTGATTTCCCAGATAGGACGGAAAACGTAGACAAAGACTTCATGGATTGCAGAAATACTTTTTGGGACATTTTTAAAACCTGGATATATGGTTTTTGGGAATTATGCTGGATTTCGGTTGAGAGCGGAATTCAACGATGGATTTTTTTGTTGCGATTTTTAAAAAAACGTTTTTACTTTTTCGAGGTTCTTTTAACTTGAATTCTATCGAGAGAGTATTGCAACGATGGATTTCTTGTTGTGTTTTTCGCCAAACAAGTATTCATTTTCTGGAATTTTTTTGGGGATGCGTTTTTTGTAGGTGAGCACAGTACAGTTTTCAGCACAATTTTTGCTGTAGAAAAATGGCTTTGCCAAACTGTGTCCATTTTGGTTAGTTTAACTCTGGTCATGGTTTACATCACAGATTATGGATTATTTCCTATGGATTAAAGGACTGCTCAAGACTCTTGGTGAAATGTGGGATTGTACGCAAGTCCAAGAGTTGAAAAAGAAGACAACTGAAGGTAAGAAACCCGACTTTTAATTTATAATTACATTCTTTTTAAATAAAATGCCAATTGAATTAGGGAAATTTATTGTCAAAACAGGCAAGTAAGGTGGTTTAGGTGTTAGTGTAGATTAGAAATGTAGGATGTGTGCAATATTATCTAGGTCGTTTGAAGCCACCATCAACGAAAATTGTTGAATTGCACCCAATAGTCGCTCGGACATTTCTTTTGTTCTTTTAGAAATTCGTGGGTTCAGACTACCAGTTAATGATTGCGCAATTCTCATTTCTTGGAAACTTTGCTCCTTCTTCAAAATTTCCCAAAAATGATCGAAGTTATGATGTGGTTTACCTATAGATTTGTTGAAGGAGTTGTGCCATTCCTCTATGGCATTATTTGTTTTTGCTCCTCCCTCTAAGCAGGTAGAGTAGCAGTTCCACCACTTCACATGGAAACGTGGCTTTCTCCTGCGACCTGACCTGCTTAGATGGCCAATCCATGTGTCTTCAACGTAATTTAGAAGGGGTGCCAATTTGTCCTCGTTTGCAGTAAAATAGTCAGATTCAGTAATAGATGTGTAGTATTAATCTACACTGTCGGGAGGAACAAAGCAAAGTGCTAATAGTTTCTTCAATTCAAATTGCAATTTACTGTCTGATGTGTAATCCTCAACTAAGGATGTTTTTTAAATTTTTCGCCAATACGCCTGTGAAAAGTGAAAAAAACATCCTTGAATTTGGGTATCCGTGTACATTTTGGTAATTGTGTTAATCATAGGTAATTCAAAGTCAATTAACACTTTTCTAGGACTTTTGTTCCTAGTTTTAGCTTTTATCACTGACAAAAATTCAGTGTATGTTGAGGTCTGTTTATCAGGGAGTAAACTGTACACTAAGGGCACTACTGTATGATTAATGTAGGCGTGACTAGTGTATATTTGGGTGAATGGATGGGGTGTGGATTTAAACGTCCCATCCATCATCTAAATATCACTACTCTCTAACTCAGAGCTTTCCAAACTGTGTGTCCCGACACAGTACTGTGTCGCCTGCAAATGGTGGGTGTGTCGCGGGATGACACCGGTAGTTTGCTTATTTCAAATGCGCAGTACTGACACCGGTAGTTTGCTTATTTGAAATGCGCAGTACGTACCAGACGTACGTGGAGAAAGGAGGAGACCGTTAGGCGAGCGTGTGCGCGCCGCGCGCGGCACATGCGCAGTTCGGTCTCCTCCATTTCGGCTGCAGTGGTGAGGCGATGGGACCACGTTGCGGCCTGGTCCACCTCTGCCCCGTCCGAGCGGCATTACACTTTTGCTGCTGGGGGCTGCAAGGCCGAGCTGCAGCCCCGCTGGAGCCAGAGAAGCAGTGAGGCCGGTGCCTGGATCAGGATGAGCCTGTCTGTTGTGACCATTCCCGGCAGCCGCCTGCAAAGACTGGAGGAGGCTGCGTATACACAATTATTTGGCAGGGTTCAGGTATGTGTCATAATGCAGCACACATGGTAGCAACATTATTCCACTATTTTCTCCTTTTAACACATTAATGTTGCCGGCAAACGTGTGCCCTCGTTAGTGCCAATTTAACACGTGCAGACAGCAATTTGCAAACAGAATGCGACCAATTAACTTTTGAAAAGGGTGTCTCACTGTGTGGCCAAATGTGTGGCCTTTTTTGTAACTTTCGACGTGTTTCCGCTAGAAACATTATTTTGTTGAAGTATGTAAATTATGCAGCAGATGCCATGTTATGTGGTAAACGTGGTAAATCTATAATTATGCGAAAACGCCAAAGCTGTGTAGAACTACATAATTCCAGATGGCCTGCTTGTAATTATGGCAAGTACACCGAACACATAATACACATCCCGCATGCATGGTAGATCCCTGGCCACCCGAATAAGGAAAAGATTAATTCACTCCCTACTACACTGCTAAAATATCCTTTTAAATCAGCAAAATATAGAAACTTTGCTGTTCGCCCTGACACTGCGCCTCGACATTGGCACCCGAGCTGATGCCCAAGCATTATTGATTGATAGATGAATTCTCCACAATCAGTTTGTTCTTGTTCATAGCCAGAACATAAGTTACCGCTCACACCACTATGATGGGTTTTCTCTGCCTTAGTTGTTAGGTCCAGAACTTAATCCCTGCCTAGCTGGTGAATTCCCACCGCCACTGTATGTTCCTGTTGAAAACATGGGGGTCTCTCGCTCATTCGCCTGAACCCACAGTGCTTCTTTTGTCGACGTCCAGTTGTAGATGAAACTGGAATTACCAGAGGCCATGCAGCAGCCCATACCTCCTGCTTCAAGTTCACAGCTGTGCTCTGGTCACAATAAATATACCACCTGCTTCACATATGTGCTCTGGTCACTTTAAACATCAGCTGACTGACATCTACCAGCTGAAACCTTTGCTGCTGCAGACACCTCGCAGTTACACAACTGCCAGGGTGCTCTGGTAGCGAGCTCACAGGCTGTCAGCAGCTTGCTCTACCAGATTTCTCCAGCTTCGCCTTAAGAGACAGTGCAGCAATTAAAGCGAGAGTCAGTCTGCTCGCTATTGGTCAGAACACGGCACTATCACCTATGAGGGGATGCGGTGTGAGCGGGAGGCCGACCGAGGCACAGACGCATCCATAACTAAGGTAAGGCCGACCCAAACATCTCCCCTGCAGTGACGGATTTTCCAACGAAGAAGGTGCTTAGATTGACCTGTAGTGTTAGGCAAATACATTGGGCCCGCTTTACATTTTAATTTGACATATAATGCATTTCACCATATTTTACAGAGATTTATATTTGCTTGCTTTTGTTCACTTTCGTTCTATAGTTCAGATTGAACGAGTCCTAGGTGAACAAACAGTACATGTTAAATGCCTTTTGTATTCAGTCCTACCATTCCCATGTTTAATGTTATACCATGTTGGAACCAATTGCATCCAGAGACTTTTCCATTGTCATTCCTTTCCACCTGTATTGGCACCACACCATTTCAGCAGTTATTTTCTGGAATTAATTATATTGTATGTGTTATTAATTATATTGTATGTGTTCTAGTTTTGTTGCCGGAAAAAATGACTGTCTGACATAAAATGTCTGGCACCTCGAAGGTTTGTTAAGAAAACCCTCACACACCAACCTGGTTGGTGTCATGCTTCATCATCGGGTCCCAGCTGGGTAGCCGAATGCTACCCGGCTGTGCTACAACACCTGTTTACAGTGGAGCGGGTTTCAAGGTGAATGTGAGTGTGATGAAGTGAGTGAAATATAAAAATACCTCCAGAGTACTACCCGTTACTTTTATTCGTGGTAGTCTGGGATATAGTTAAAAAGAGACATGAGAGTGGATAAGAAACTACTAATATTCTGCGTAGTTGGTTATATTATCCTTAGGTCGACATGTTTCAGCCCTTAACAAAAATATATACGGGCTTTCTTCAGGACCTCTCAAATAAATAAATGTGAGTGATGTGAAAAAGTGTGATAAAAACTATTACCACATGAGATGCATTTTTAACACTCACGCTAAGGAGTGCTATTTATGCGGCAAGGACTGGCGATGTGTAGGTCCTTTTTAAAATGTAGAATACATTAATTCATATGTAGACGTTCTTATCTGGTCCAAGAGGGGGGAAGAGGCACCTCTCTTATTTCACATATTTATGTGGCGGCGTCTCCCTCATACAACCTAGAGCATGTCCCCTGGAGCAGAATTAATGTATTCTACATTTTAAAAAGGACCTACCCAGACTACCACGAATAAAAGTAACGGGTAGTACTCTGGAGGTATTTTTATATTTCACTCACTTCATCACACTCACATTCACCTTGAAACCCGCTCCACTGTAAACAGGTGTTGTATCACAGCCGGCTAGCATTCGGCTACCCAGCTGGGACCCGATGATGAAGCATGACACCAACCAGGTTGGTGTGTGAGGGTTTTCTTAACAAACCTTCGAGGTGCCAGACATTTTATGTCAGACAGTCATTTTTTCCATATTTCTTGGCCGTCTTCTTTGGTTATATTATAAATTTGCAGGGACAAGGACGGCCGTCCTAGAGTCCTAGCTCTTTATCTTGGTTTTGACTAGTTTTGTTGCTGCCATTTGTTTTGTGAGCTGTATCGTTTAAGCTGCCCCATGATCATTAAAAGTCTTACGTTTTGTCAGTCAACATAAGAGTTGGTGCGCTTTTAGAAGGAAAATCGCTTAACATCTTGGGTTCATCGAGTACTTTCCTTCTCCTGTAAGTGCATTACTAGCGTATGTTCATGTTCTGAATGTTGCCATCCGTTTTTTTGCTTTCGCCCATATCATTTTTCAGAATGCATTTTATGTTATTTGCCTGCTTGGGTGATGTCAATCCTTTGGTCTTAAGCTGTGTAGCAAAGAAGCATTTTTCCTCTTGGATTTGGATGAGGATGTCAGGGGTAGAGCTTGTGGAGCTGTCTTGTTATGGTAATACGCCACTGTTTTGGTATATATGTTTTCTGGAGTATTCTTAAGTGACGGCTTCGGTTGACAGCCAGGTCACTAGGGTGAGTTTGTTTTGTTTGCGAGCATCGCCAGGGGATGGAATTCAGTTTTTATGATTTCAGATGTGATAGTTCATTGTGAGCCATTAGTTTAACATTGTTCCTCCCATTTTAAAATAAGAAAACTTGTACAGACCTTTATTAAGGAGATATTAGTAGATTGTTCGTACATTTCTCTTTTTCTCATGCAATGAACCATTCAATTTATCTTCTATTGTAGGCCCTTGCTGGTATTGTGTGGGGGCCCTGCATGCTGGAAGGAACTATTATAACTTGTTTTCCGTTTCAGACATTTACTGTTAGGATTTGGGAAGTTGATGCACAAACCTTTGTGATCTTTTTGACCCAGACTCATCACTTGCTCCGTATTTTTATTTGGGTGGAGTTTTATATAGCGCAAACTAGACCCGAAGGTATCAGAGCGCTTTACATGAGCACCAGTTACGTTACAGACGGACACATTCATTTTTTTGTTGGGCACGGGGAGATTAAGTGATTTGCCCAGAATCACAGAATGTTGAGCGTCCCTGCCGAGACTCGAACCCTGTTCCCCAGCTCCGAGGTCGACCGCCCTAGCTGTTAGGCCACATTCTCTCTCCGTATAACTATAGAAATGGGGACATAGTGATCCTAATGTACAGTGGCTATGTCTGACTTAAGTGTTACAGCAAACAAAGGATGGACGGAATGCTGACAATGCAAACATTCTCCCCCAGTCAAAATATCTGGGTTAAATCCATCGTTCTTTTGCCCACTACGCCAGCCCAGTTTGGACCCAGCCATAAGCAAATCAGTCTTGACCCTGTGCTCCCATGGGAACAGTCCAGACCGAACTGCCAGGCCCTCCCTGGACCGGAAACAAGCATCCTGGGACCGGTTTCATGGTATGTCACCCTTCTTCAGCCAGGCTAGCTTGAATCCAGTGGCACAGTGAGGAAGGGACCGTGTGTCTTTATCTAATATGCCGCCAACTATTGACCAGCTGTGTTCATCCTATCAACCTCATTCATCTCAATAAAATAGTAAGTGCTGTTGTTTTTATTAAAAGTTTTGTAATTCTTGCACATATTTACATATTGTTACTCATAAAGGACAACATGTTTTGGAAATGTATGTGTGTTATATTACAAATCATATATTTAAAAAAAAAATCAATGAAAGGTTTTCGTGAGATGTTGTGTCCCCATACATTTTGATATTTACAATTTCTATGAGATATGTATTTGTCCTTATTTCTTATATGCAGTTAATTTTACCTCAAAGTGCTGAATGGAAAAACATATGACTCGTCTTATTTTCTGTTGGCTTTTGGCGCGCTGCGGAGAACGGTCCCATCTGAGTTCAATGTGCAGAGACCAGCTGATAAGTTGCATGATTGTTTTACCACTCACAATTTCCCCTTCCTGAACGGATTTTTGTATAACTCATATTCAGCAAGGCAGCAGGCGGACTTTGTGCATGGTTGAAAGGGTTGGCAATGCGTGCACCCGCCCCTTTTGTTCCCTAAATCACTGGGGCATGTGTCAATGTGTGCATGATTATATTCTTGCTTCAGGCACAAACCTAACCTTACACCCAGTTTTGCCAGTCACTGTCTTTGTTAGAACAGATTCACAATTGCTTTAGTAACCTTCCTGCTTTCTCAAATTTGCTTGAAAATGCACCATTTGCCCACTTTTTTTTCAAACTTTTCTTCCGGGGGGAGAACCCCCCCGAATCCCCCTTAGGTGGTTCGGGGTCGCTCGCTCGCTACACTGCCTTACCGTGTCCCAAAAATGATGCATCGCCAAAAAGTGTGTCACCAACATGAAAAGTTTGGAAAGCTGTGCTCTAACTTAACAAGATTATGGGATGTGCTAAAGATTGGAATTCTTTTGAGAGGGTTTTTGTTGTCATGCAAAAAAAAGGGTTCATTAGTAACTGTTACAGTAACTTGAGGAGGAATGTTAATATCAGCGAAGTTTTGGGGTGTTACATGTAGGGGGTTACTTGCCTGTTTTTTACGCTGAATAATTCTGCGTAGGTTGGGAATTGTGGGCATACAACTTGCTACATGTGTAGGAATGTTTTGTGATACCTCCTTCAAAACTGAGCCACACGGTTCATTGGAGGTGGATGCCAGAGCTTTCATTTCATTTATATTTTTCTCTTACCTCTATCTCCATTGCAGAGGCATAGTGGTTATGCTCGATGGTCCTTTCAACTGTGTCACCAACCGGCCCGTGCAATGGGATGAGTAATAATGCACACACTTCCAATGACACCTGGGCTCAGTTAATCTCTCCTTACAATAAACGTAGCCACTGTAACTTAAGTCTGTTTCCCCTGCTTGATTGCAAATAGTTGGCTTGTTTTCTTGCTGCCATTCTCTGTAGAAAGAAGAAATGGAGAAAAAAAATGTTTGTGATTTTGTGTGTGGTTGCGTTTAAAAATGTTTTGCTTGCAAGTAAAAAGTTAGTGTACATTAATTATTTTACAGCTTTTTTTAAACAAGATCTACCGGGTTTTAATTGCATTGGCCTGATAATGTTGGTTTGTAAATGTTTGCTGCTTTGATACCTTTGATTGATAAAAAGGTTAATTTTGGATAGACTTGACAGAATGAAAAAGGTTACCTTTTTTAGGTTTCTATGTTGTATGGTTGGAAAGTTCTTGTGTAGATGCTGTTTTCGAATTTTTCTATCAGTTGTTCTTTATGTTGTTTGGAGCTTTTGATTCTGAAAAAAGTGAAGAAATGTTATAAGTTTTTTGCTTGGAAAAGTTTTAGTTTTTTAACTAGCCTGCAAAGAAATAGATTAGTGCTTATGTACTTGAAAAAAAGTCATTTAGCTTTTGTTTGTGGGCTCATTTCTTTAATACAATTACATTAAAAAATGTTTCTTTACTTGAAACCTGTAAAAAGAAAAACAATAATTGTGGTTTTGGATCATTTTTACCTTGTATATTTGGGCTTCTTCAGCGTTGAAAGGCTTCTTTGGATTATCGTGGTTGTGGATGTGTTCCTCTAATCTTGTTGGTTTATATGATTTTATCTGTTGAGAATTGTAAAGAAAAAAAAACTGTTTGATTGCATGCTTGACAAAGAACAGAAATGAAAATGTTCAATTTACAGTTTTAATTTGTAATATTTAATTTAAGAACAATCAATTTGCCCCACGTCCATCCAGCACTTTCCCTGAGGCAAGTACCTGTCGGAGTAGGAATAGTAAATTTGCCCCCACCACCATCCTGCACTTACCCTGAGGCAAGCACCTGTAGGAGTAGGAATAGTACATTTGCCCCCGCCACCATCCTGCACTTTCCCTGAGGCAAGCACCTGTCGGAGTAGGGATAGTAAATTTGCCCCCACCACCATCCTGCACTTACCCTGAGGCAAGCACCTGTCGGAGTAGGAATAGTACATTTGCCCCCACCACCATCCTGCACTTTCCCTGAGGTAAGCACATCACTTATCAGTGCCTGCTAATATAGTATTTCTGACATTAATAAAGTTTTTTTTTTATTGTTCAGATCATTTTTTACTGTTCACTTACATTTGATTCTGTAAAGGTTTGTTTGCTCTTGTTAGGTATTTGGTGTTGCTGTATGTCCAATCTCTGTTAATATCAAAAGGAAAATGTTAATCTTTTTTTTTTTTTTTATGGCTATTTTTACTTCGAAAAACATTTAGTGCTTTTATGCACTTACTTTTCAAAGGAAAGATAATTTTAGGAATATCTGCTGTATATTTAGGGCTGCTTTTCAAATTCAGTAAGTGCTATAAATAAGTGAAAAATATATTATAAGTACTTGAGAATAAGGTGTAATTATTTGGAAGCTGATTATTTTTAAACGTACACTTCGGTCTATAGATGGCAGTGTTCAACTGGTAAATCGGCAAAATTCTCCTGCTACTCCTGCTGTGGTCACTATGGAAGTCAGTTTACCACTGAGCACAAAATGGTGGACGGCTTCTTGTACACGTTTTTTGGGGGTAAACATGATTTTATAAGAAAAAATATGTTATGGAAACAGTTTTTTCGCGTGATTCATACCCTGACTGAATGTATATTTATTTTGTCTTGTGTAAAAATGTTCGTTTAGATGTATCTTCTCGGAATGTCAGCCATTTTGAGTAGATGCTGGCTCTGTAATAAAAATAGTTGAAGGACTGTCGTTTTATGTGCTTACAATTGATTGTATGTATAATCTCTTTTTGCCTGGGACATTAGTATGATTTTTTTTTTTTAAATGCTGTAATATCTGTAATTTTTGGCATTTTTTCAAACCTTTTTAGATTTCATTATTAATACCCAGGAATTTAAATGGATAGGCACTATAAAAATACCAGAGTATTAAAATTAATACCTGGGTATTAATAATCTCCCCACCCAGAACCCCCATTTCCCTTGCATCCCGTCCCAGGGAATGGATGCAAAAATATTAAGTTACTGAAATTTTAGTAAAAAAACATTTAAAACATATTATGCGTTGTAATGGTATGCGTTGTAATGGTATGCATTGTAATGGTATTCGTTGTAATGGTAGTTTTAATATATTTCAATGAACATGCGTTGTAATGGTATGCGTTGTGAAAACATGCAATGTAATGGTAATTGTGTTGTAAAAACTGCGATGTAAAAGTATGCGTTGTAACGTCATATATTTGTTTTTAAGATACGGCTGAATATCATAAGTGCTTAATATCATTTGGTTAGACCATGGATACTCACAAACTTTTTATCAGGGGCCAAAAGTATAGTCTGGTTTGCAGCCGAGGGCTGCACCGATGGGCCTGCGGGTGGGGAGGGGTGGAATCGGGTGGGGGCGGAGCTACTAGAGGGGGAAGACATACTCACCACCTTTTTAAAACATTACTAAACAATGCTGTATTTCAAAAGCAGATGTAGCTACAAGGAGGATCTTTTCAAACAACTGAATGACCTTTCAGAGAGATGCACACTTTAAAAAAACACATTCTATTGACATTTTGATAATACATTTATATTATCAGGCAATGGCAATCTTAAGAGGCATTCTATGGTAATCTGTATTAACCAGATATTCAGCACAGGCCCAATGCCTTAAGCCTGAATTGCACAGTTCTCAACTGTGCCCTGCTATAAACACCTGCAAACAACCTGAACGCACACAGATATGAAGGCAGCTCTTTTCCTGGTCTACCCGGGGGCAGAGTCCATGCTCTCTGCCCCTGCAGCGGAGTAGGACCTCTGACCTCCTGGCCAGAGTCCCTGCTCTCTGACCCCCACAGCTCCGCTGCTGTGCCTCTGCCGCCTACAGCTCTCTGGTAGGTGTTCAAAGCCCGCTGTTGTCCGTCTGCTCGTTGTGCCCTTCACCTTCCATTTTGTTGTGCCTGGTGTCTGCTCCTGGTCTGTGATCTTGATTCTGCTTATTTTGATTTAATTTCTCTCTGCCCATTGCTCATTGTTGTGCCTGGTTTTGGCCCTCCACGCCCGTTTTCGCTGCCCTCTTTCGTGCCGCTGCTGCCCCCGTGGCGCCTCCCCCCTGCTGTCCCTGCTCCCGCCTCCCAGCTCCGCTTCCCTCCCCCTTCCTATTTAATGGCGGCCGCTGCGAGGGTGCCTGAGCAGGACCTCTGACCTCCTGGCCAGAGTCCCTGCTCTCTGTCCCCGCAGCTCTGCTGCCGTGCCTCTGCCGCCTACACCTCTCTGGTAGGTGTTCAAAGCCCGCTGTTGTCCGTCTGCTCGTTGTGCCCTTCACTGTCTGTTTTGTTGTGCCTGGTGTCTGCTCCTTGTCTGTGATCTTGATTCTGCTTATTTTTATTTCGTTTCTCTCTGCCCATTGCTCGGTGTTGTGCCTGTGCCCGGTTTTGGTCCTCCATGCCTGTTTTCGCCGCCCTCTTTCACGCTGCCCCTGCGGCCCCTCCCCCCTGCCGTCCCCAGTCCCGCCTTCCAGTTCCACTTCCCTCCCCCTTACTATTTAATAGCAGCCGCGCCAAAGGCAAGCCTGTCTGCGCCCGTCCCCGACCAGCACCAGAGACCCTGGAACTCCGACCTCCCACCGCTACGACGCAGACGCCCTCCTCGCTCTGAACCCCGGAAGGAACAACAACTGCCAGTTGTCCATGCCATACACCACCCACGGACAGTTTTCCTGTCGTCACTGCCGCCAAACCTTAACCACCCTCCGCGCCCTCACGGCTGCCACGCCCATGCCGGACGCCAACACCACCGAAACCCTGAGGTGCATCCTCATCAACGTGCGCTCCCTGCACAGGCACGCGGTAGAGATCTGGGACCTCCTCGACACCCTCTTGCCAGACGTCGCCTTCTTCACAGAAACCTGGACCAACGCCTCCTCCGCCCCCGACATAGCAACCGCCGTTCAAGACGGATACAAGATTCAGAGGAAGGACAACCCCAACCGCCCAGGAAGAGGACTCGCCATCGCACACAAGGCTCCCTCCGACTCTCCACCTCAAGCGACTCCACCTCTACCACCGAACACCTTCACTTCCAGATCCAGACCAGCCCTAGAACCACACTTCGCGACACCCTCGCCTACAGACCCCCCAGACCTCGCGTTCCGTTCGCCACTACCATCGCTGACCTCATCGCACCCCACGCCATCGCCTCCATGGACTACATACTCGTTGGATACCTGAACTTCCACCTCGACAACACCAGCGACCCCCAATTCCGCCACCCTCCTGGACAACGTCGCCAACATCAGACTGAAACGGCTCGTTACCACCCCTACCCACAAGGCAGGACACACCCTCGACCCCATCTTCGCAGGTGGGAACAACATCCGCTTCAGCCACACCACGCAACCCCAATGGATGGACCACCACTGCGTACACTTCCTCGTCAACAAACCCACGCCGCCCAAACCTGCACCCTGCCCTCCATAAAGAAACTGGAGCAAGGTCACCGAGGAGCAGCTTAACTCTGCCCTCAACCGCGATGCCCCCACCACCTCGACCGACGCCAACCTCGCAGCCAAAGAACTCCACAGTTCGCTCACCAACGGAGCAGACAAACTCTCACCCCTACCGAACCCCGACAGACAGCACCCCAAAAAGGCCACCTGGTTCACCACCGACCTCCAAGAAGCCAGAGGCACCTGCAGGCGTCTCAAGAAGAACTGTAGAAAAAGCAAATCCTCGGAAGACCGCACCACCTACAAGAACGCCATGACTAAATGCCACCAAAAGGACCTTCATCCAGAACAAGATCCTCGCCAACTCTAGCAACTCCAAGGAACTCTTCAGCGTCATCCTGGAATTCACCAAACCCCCCAGCGAAACCACGGACATCACCCCCTCCTAGGACCTCTGCAACAAGCACGGCTCCTACTTCCATCTGAAAATCAAGGGCCTCTACGACAACTTCAATGACCAGACACCTCAATCAATCAATCATGTCACTTATAAAGCGCACTACATACCCGCGAGGGTCTCAAGGCGCTGGGGGAAGAGGGGGGTGGTGCTGCTACTGATCGAAGAGCCAGGTCTTGAGGAGTCTTCTGAAGGCCAGTAGGTCTTGGGTCTGTCGGAGGTTGGTGGGGAGGGTGTTCCAGGTCTTGGCGGCGAGGTGGGAGAAGGATCTGCCGCCGGCTGTCGTTTTCCGGATGCGGGGGACTGTGGCGAGGGCGAGGCTGGTCGAGCGGAGCTGGCGGGTGGGGGTGTAGAAGCTGAGTCGTCTGTTGAGGTAGGCTGGTCCGGAGTTGTGGAGTGCTTTGTCTGCGTGGGTGAGGAGCTTGAAGGTTATCCTCTTGTTGACAGGGAGCCAGTGCAGGTCTCTCAGGTGGGGTGTGATGTGGCTGCGTCGGGGGATGTCGAGGATAAGACGTGCAGAGGCGTTCTGAATGCGTTGCAGCCGTCTCAGGAGCTTAGCCGTCGTTCCTGCGTAGAGGGCGTTTCCGTAGTCCAGCCTGCTGGTGACGAGGGCCTGGGTGACTGTTTTTCTTGTTTCGGTGGGGATCCACTTGAAGATCCTGCGGAGCATTCGGAGGATGTTGAAGCAGGATGAGGAAACGGCGTTGACCTGCTTAGTCATGGAGAGGGTGGTGTCGAGGATGACCCCTAGGTTGCGTACGTGGTCGGTGGGTGGCGGGGCTGTTCCCAGTGATGTTGGCCACCAGGAGTCGTCCCAGGCTGAAGGGTTGGAACCAAGGATGAGGACCTCCGTCTTGTCCGAGTTCAGCTTCAGGCGGCTGGTCCTCATCCATTCGGCGACGGCCTTCATTCCTTCGTGGAGGTGGGCTTTGGCGGTGTGAGGGTCTTTGGTGGGGGAGAGGATCAGCTGGGTGTCGTCGGCGTAGGAGATGATGTTGAGGTTGTGCTGTCGGGCGACGTGGGCGAGGGGTGCCATGTAGATGTTGAACAGCGTTGGGCTGAGGGAGGAGCCTTGGGGTACGCCGCAGATGATCTTGGTGGCCTTGGATCGGAAGGGGGCGAGGCGGACGCTTTGTGTTCTGGCCGGAAAGGAAGGATGTGGTCCAGTCCAGGGCCTTCTCTTGGATCCCGGCGTCGTGAAGGCGTGTTCGTAGTGTGTGGTGGCAGACCGTGTCGAAGGCGGCTGATAGGTCCAGGAGGATGAGGGCTGCTGTTTCTCCGTTGTCTAGCAGGGTCCTGATGTCATCGGTGCCGGCGATGAGGGCGGTTTCGGTGCTGTGGTTGCTGCGGAAGCCGGACTGGGAAGGGTCCAGGATGTTGTTCTCCTCGAGGTAGCGGGTCAGTTGTTTGACGATTTTCTCGGTGACCTTCGCGGGGAACGGGAGCAGAGAGATGGGTCGGAAGTTCTTGAGGTCCTTGGGGTCTGCCTTGGGTTTCTTGAGTAAGGCGGTGATCTCGGCGTGCTTCCAGCTTTCCGGGAAGGTTGCTGTCTCGAAGGAGATGTTGATTATTTTCCGGAGATGGGGCGCGATGGCTGTACTGGCTTTGTTGAAGATGTGGTGAGGGCACGGGTCTAGCGGTGAACCGGAGTGGATGGTGTTCATGATCTCGCTGGTGTCCTCGTCGTTGATGTTGGTCCAGGAGAGCAGGCGGTTGGTGGTTGTGGGGGCAGTGGTCTCGGTGGTTGCCGGGGCGGTCGTGGTGTTGAAGCTGTCGTGGATGTCGGCGATTTTGCGGTGGAAGAAGGTGGCCAGTGAGTCGCACAGGTCTCGCGACGGCTGGATGTCGTTGGTGTTGGAGCTGGGGTTGGAGAGTTCCTTCACGATGTTGAAGAGCTCTTTGCTGTTGTGTGCGTTGTTGTCTAGGCGGTCTTTGAGTGAGGCCCTTTTGGCGGATCTGATGAGGTGATGGTGACTGCGGGTGGCGCTCTTGTGGGCGGCGTAGCTGTCCGCTGTCCGTTCGTGGAGCCAGATCTTCTCCAGTTTTCGGCATGTTCGTTTGGAGGCCTGGAGGTCTTCGGTGAACCAGGTGGCTTTCTTGCTGGTGTGGCTGTTGGGCGGATTCTTGAGCGGGGCGAGGTGTTGGTGCAGTCGTCGATCCACTGTCTGAGGTTGCGGGCGGCGGTGTCGGGGTCGGAGGGTTCGGCGGGTGGGCTCAGGGCGAGGGTTGTGGTTAGCTGGTCTTCCGTGACTCTGCTCCAGCAGCGGCGAGGCATTTGTTCGGTGCGGTGGTGCGTGGTGGGCTTCCTGCAGGTGAAGTGGATGCAGTGGTGGTCAGTCCAGTGGGGTTCGGAGGTGTGGTTGAAGGAGACGTGTGGGCTTGCGGAAAAGATGGAGTCTAGCGTGTGGCCGGCGGCGTGGGTGGGTGTAGTCACGAGCTGTCTGAGTCCGAGGGTGGCGAGGTTGTCGATCAGGGTGGTGGAGTTGGTGTCCTTGTTGTTCTCGAGGTGGAAGTTCAGGTCCCCGAGGAGGATGTAGTCCGTGGAGGCGATGGCGTGTGTGCTGACGAAGTCAGCGATGGAATCGCTGAACTGTGGTCGGGGTCCGAGGGGTCTGTAGATGAGGGTTCCTCTGAGGGTGGTGTTGGGATCGGTGTGGATCTGGAAGTGCATGTGTTCGGCGGTGCTGAGGGTGTCGTCGGTGTTGGTTGAGACTCTGAGGGTGTTCCTGTGGACGATGGCGATGCCTCCTCCGACTCCGTTGGTGCGGTCCCTGCGGGTGATCTTGTATCCGTCCGGGATGGCAATGGCGATGTCGGGGGCTGAAGCGGGATTCAGCCAGGTCTCCGTCAGGAATGCGACGTCTGGGGAGTTTGAGTCGAGAAGGTCCCAGAGTTCGATGGCGTGTTTGCGGGCGGAGCGGGTGTTGAGGAGGATGCATCTGAGGTAGTTGGGTTCTTTCCTGGGCGGTGGTTTGGCGGGGCGGGTGTTGGCGAAGCTGCAGTTCCGGCAGGTGAAGGGCCCTTGGGTGCGCTTCGGGGTGGCCCGGTAGCAGGCGTGATCTTTTCCGGGGTTGAGTGCGTGGAGGGTGCTGGCGTCGTATCGGCGTCTGTTGATGTGGCGGGCGCGGGGGATGCCCGGACCAGGGGGTCTGGCGCTGGGCGCGGTCACTGCGCGGACGGGCGCAGACAGGCTTGCCTTAGGCGCGCCTTCGGCGCGCCAGCGGCGCGGCCGCCATAAATGGGGAGGTGGGAGGGAGGAGCAGGGAATGGGGCAGCGAATGGGCAGTGAGGGGGCGGGGCCGTAGGGGCGCAGTGGCGGGAAACAGGCACAGAAGGGAAAACGAGCACAATCAGGGCATCAAGGGGGCACAGAAAGGAAAAAAACGAGCACAATCAGGGGCAGCAAGGGGGCACAGAAAGGAAAAAACGAGCACAATCAGGGGCAGCAAGGGGGCACAGAAAGGAAAAACGAGCACAATCCGGGGCAGCAAGGGGGGCACAGAAAGGAAAAACGAGCACAATCGGGGGCAGCAAGGGGGCACAGAAAGGAAAAACGAGCACAATCAGGGGCAGCAAGGGGGCACAGAAAGGAAAAACAGAGCACAATCAGGGGCAGCAAGGGGGGCACAAAGGAAAAACGAGCACAATCGGGGGCAGCAAGGGGGCACAGATAGGAAAAACGAGCACAATCAGGGGCAGCAAGGGGGGCACAGAAAGGAAAAAACGAGCACAATCCGGGGCAGCAAGGGGGCACAGAAAGGAAAAACGAGCACAATCAGGGGCAGCAGCAGGGCACACAGACGGAGCTGTGTGGTGGGGGAGCGACCTACCAGTCAAGGTACACCTGACTCCAACACCACTCCCTCCTCCAGCAATGCCAGCCAGCCCATCATCTCCTCCTGGACCCCAGTCACCACTGAAGACATCGCATCGACCATTAAAAGGCATCCACTCAGGAGCCCCCACGGACCCCTGCCCCCGCACATCTTCCACAGAGCCGCCGCCATCACTCTGGTACTACGATGCACCATCAACGCCACATTCGAAACCGGCACCTTTCCCGACGACTGGAAACACGCAGAAGTCAGACCCCTACTAAAAAAGCCCTCAGCAGAACCCACGTACCTCAAGAACTACCGACCCATCTCCCTCCTCCCCTTCGCGGCCAAAGCCACTGAGAAGACTGTCAACATCCAACTAACAAGATTTATCAAATGAAAACTCCATCCTCAACTCCTCCCAACCTGGATTCTGCAGCAACGACAGCACCGAGACCGCTCTACTCTCCGCCACTGACGACATCCGCCCCCTCCTCGACCAAGGACACACCACAGCCCTGATTCTACTCGACCCCTCTGCAGCCTTCAACATCGTCTCCCACCGCACACTCACCGCCAGACTCCACGACGCCGGCGTACAGGGAACCACCCTCGACTGGCTCCGCTCCTTCCTCACCGGCAGAACCCAAAGAATCAGACTGCCACCCTTCCTTTCCGAACCCACAGAAATCAACTGCGGAGTACCCCAAGGATCGTCACTCAGCCCCACTCTCTTCAACATCTACATGGCCCTCCTCGCCGCCATCGTCAGACAGCACGGACTCAGCATAGTATCCTACGCCGACGACACCCAGCTCATCCTCTCCCTCACCAAGGACCCCATCACCACCAGACTCAACTTCCAGGAAGGAATGAAGGACGTCGCATCCTGGATGAGCAGCAGCTGCCTGAAGCTCAACTTGGAGAAGACAGAGGTCCTCATCATAGGAGCCTCCCCCTCTGCATGGGACAACACCTGGTGGCCCATAGCCCTCGGCAGCCCCCACGGACCACGCCCAAAACCTCGGCATCGTACTCGACTCCTCCCTCTCCATGACCCAACAGGTCAATGCCGTCGCCTTCACCTGCTTCAACACCCTCCGCATCCTCAGAAAAAAACTTCAAATGGATTCCCCCTCCCCGAATCAAGGAAGACCGTCACCCACGCACTCATAACCAGCAGACTGGACTACGGACACGCCCTCTACGCCGGGATCAACAAGTCTCTGCTCCGCAAACTCCAGACCATACAGAATACCGCAGCCAGACTCATTCTCGGCATCCAACGAACACATCACCCAACACCTGCGCAACCTCCACTGGCTCCCCATGGAGAAGAGAGTAACTTTCAAGATACTCACCCACGCCTACAAATGCCTCCACAACACCGGACCCCAATATCTCAACGACCGAATCTCCTTCCACATACCCAGGAGGAACCTCCGATCAGCCGGCCTCGCCCTCGCCGAACCCCCACGCATCCGCAGAGCAAGAACGGGTGGCAGAACCTTCTCCTTCATCACGACCAAGACCTGGAACGAACTCCCGATTGACATCAGACACACCCCCACCCTGCATATCTTCAGGAAGACCCTCAAGACCTGGCTCTTCGGCTGACCGGAACGGCGCCCCCCCCTCCCCCTCAGCGCCTTGAGACCCTCAGGGGTTGGTTAGCGTGCTTAAAGAATCCCTGATTGATTGATTTTCACAGTGCAGCACATATAAGTAATATGTTGCATGAAGTTACCTACAGAAACACAACATCCTAGAAAAAAAATAAACACAGGGAATTTTAGAGTGAACAACATGTGAAGAAAGAACAACAATAACATGGCTGTTGTCTGGCTGGGAGGCCAATGTCCTTTTTTTTTTTTTTTTTTTTATTTTTTTTTTTTTTTTTTATTGACTGCAGCTGGTGGTGAGGCAGGGGGTGGTGGTCAAGGCAATTACTGGTAGTGCTCCATAAATACGGCACCGTCCGCATACAGAATGGCGGGTACGGGCGATTTATCAATTTGTGGCAGGTCTTGGCACTGATGTACCAAGACTTGACCTAATTCATTGATGTAAAGTGTAAATAAAAAGGATGCCAAGACGCAGCCCTGTCTTACCCCTCTCTGTATATTGAACTGTGCCGTACATTCCCCACCAACCCCGTAGCGGACCCTTGCCTTCGCTTCGCAGTAAAGCTGCCTCAGGAAGTTTATAAGTGTAGCATCCAAGCCCCTGTCATCCAGTATCCTCCATAGATTGTCATGCACTACACAATCAAAGGCTGCAGTTAACTCTACGAACGCCAGGTTTAGCCTGCCCTGTTTGGCCAGGGTGTACTTCCCCAGTAGGATGTTTAGATTTAAGCCCTGCTCTGCCGTGCCTAAACCCTGCCAAAAACCAAATTGTAGCTCAGATATAATGTTATTATCTTCGGCCCAATCCTCAAGTCCACTAAGTATGATGCGTCCCACCTCCTTGACCAGGGAATCTTACAGGGGTATTGTCCGATAGCATGCAGGGTTCTGGCGGTCACCTTTCTTAAATATCAGCACCAGTGTTGATTCTGATCAGGTTTTAATAAGACCAGATGAACAGCATGCTGCAATTACCCGAGTTAAAAGAGGGCCCCACAGGGACAAATTATATTTTAAAAGATCCAAGGGGACTCCGTCAGGGCTGGGTGCTTTCCTTCTCTTGCTTGCCCTAATTGCGCAGTTAACCTCCTCTAGAGTGAAATGAAGGTCTATGGGATAATTACCCTATGAGGTTGTTCTCTGCGTCAGCTGTGGGATATCCATGGATGTCTTGTCTATGGCGTTTTTATACATGTTTGAGTAGTGTTCCACCCATTGATCTTCATCATTTGCAATCTCTATGGTGGGCGTATCTTGAGCTGCGAGAAATGGGGTATTTACAGCCCACCAAAAGACTGTGCTATCTCTGGCCAATGTAGCTTCATGCAAAGCTGACCATGCTTCTTCTCTTAGTGCGCCTTTACGCTCTTTCAGGGCCCGTTTATATTCCCCTCTAATCATTTTTATTTCTTGGCTATTTCTAGACAGTTTGTGTAGAGTATGTTTCAATTTTGTATAGGCTTTTGTATATCTAGAGTCAAAGCCTTGTTTCTTGTTATATACCTTTTTATTCTCCACAATTAAAGCATTTTTTATTTCTCTAGAAATCTGTGCAAATGAGGCTAAAATATTGACATGGGGAGTTGTCTCCTCAAGACAGGCTAAGAAGGATGTTAGAAAGTTGGCCAATAATTTTTTGGTGAATCCAGCCGGGTCCACCATGGACCAACGTAGCGAATAACCATTGCTTTTATTCAAGACCATATCCTGAACCAAATGAGCCGACTTGCCCTTGGTATTTATTACATTATTAGGGAGTAGGAAATTAACACTCAATGGGAAGTGGTCGCTTTAAGCATTTTTATGTGTAGTGAAACCTTTTAGTCTAGTTGAGTGTCTGATTGATATAATTATATAATCGATGATCGAATACATCCCTCTCCCATTAAACGTGTAGCCAAAGGGAACTGATGGGATACATAGGTCGTTGGCAAATCCAAGGTCAAACGAAAACATAATCTCAGTTAAAAATTCCCATATTTGGTATGCGGAAAATGTGTATAACTATTACCATCATAAGAAAATATTCCACAAGTACCACCCCCCCCTCCCCCCCCCCCCCCCCCACGTGTGGACACAATGCAGTATTAAAATTCCCACCCCAAAGGACCAGCACATCTTTTACATGTTCGGTCTGCAGGTTATTAAGGTCATAACTTAATTTTTTCAGAACCCTCAAGTTTATCCGGCAAATGATTGTTATGAAAATGTATCAGTGCTATACAATGAGATTTGTCAATGTGAATTATAACGAATTGCTAATAAGTTACAGATATCTTCAATTCGATCTTGATGGCATTCACATAGTTTAATACATACGTGCACAACCCGCCCTTAGGTCTCCCATGTGCGGGGGGCACTGCAGCAGTATGGAAGGTCTTATAACCATTAATATGCATAGTATCCTCTTCCCAGGTTTCCTGTAAGCAGAGAATATTAAATTTCCCAACAAAGTCCTACCATAAAGGATTAGTGAGCTTTGATCGTAAGCCTGCGACATTCCAAAATAGTGCACAACAATGGTCTTGCCTGCGGTTACCTTTGTTATTCGTTTGATTTACCTTAACCGGTGAACGTGGAGTTATAGATGGTGTCTCCGGAATTGGGCTCTTATCTTAGGTCGCCCTGATGACAGGGCTAAAGGATGGGATTACGGGATCTATATAAGTGCCACATGGAGACCTTAACTTCATCACCCTCCCCTTTCCTTTATTTGGCTATTCAAAATACAGGATGGCCATTTTACAGCACTGTTTACCTTCCCCACATCCTAGTGGAACCGATACTGGCCCTCAGCTGCAGACAATGTACTGCATGGCTAAATACTTATAAGGCCCCAAAGGCAATACCGATTGCATTGCAAATGCTTGTTTCAAAATGCGCTCATTGGCGAACCAGTTACCTGTTCCTTTTATTGTTGAATTTGAGGAATTTCCATTCCTCTGTATGTTTAAAGTCGTAAGAAGAGGCTAATGGTTACACAAGAGGGTATATTCAACATCCACTTTTCATAATCAATAACTACCTTTCTTTGGTCCTTGGAAGGTGTCCATGAGTTTTGTGACATAGGTAGAATATTTCTATATATTGTTGCTATAATATCTGGCAATGCATGTAAATCCCAGCAAATTGAACATGGATTACTATTCGCTTCTAAAGTAGTGAGGGAATATTCAACAGCTCTGTTACTGATCCCAGAATTTAGTGCTAGAGTTAATGGGTCATGCTCACTCGGCCTTTATACACAGATCATGAACTGTATATTGTATTTTGTGTTACAGTATAGTTATTTGAGAATAAGAAAATCCAGCCTGGTTATTCCAATTTTATGCGCTGTTACTTAAATTTGAATAAAGCATTTCTATCACTTATATGGACTTGTAGCACTTTTGGAACCTTTTCGCCTCTTATGTCATATTTTTGTGATTTTATTCATTGGCTGGGGTTGTGGTGTGTTTTGTCTGTGAAGAGAAGATCGGATTGTTCTGTGAGCTTGAGCATATGAATTGTTCACCTCAAATACAATTCTCACCCAAATGCTTTAAGTTTAACTGACCATTTCACACATATTTGCAGCTAGTTCATTACAGCCACTCCGGAAAGATTGTTGTGCATTATGGGGAGATTTGTTAGTTTTCAACGTGAGTAATATCAGGGAGGTTTGGGTAATTTTGTTGTTGAATTTGAGGAATTTCCATTCCTCTGTATGTTTAAAGGAGTTTTTAGGTCCGAGTCAGACTGCTGCACAAATCGTTGACATTCAAGTTCAGGGAGACTTGCATCTGCTTGCAGTGGCGACTGGTAGGCAAGAATAGCATGCAGAAGCCCCTAATCCTTTGAATGAGCCATAATAAAAGAGTAGTTGTAATGGTAAATAAACAAATTCTGTAATTTCAATCGAGATAAATGTATCTTTATAGCCTGAATAAAGTTCAAATTTAAAGCGCGAGGATTAGTTGGAGATCAGTGCCAGCTAAGCAAGAAAATAAAAATTGTCACACTCTCATTTATATTAAATATCTTTTTGTTGAATTTTAAGATACCAATAGATTTAAACCTTGCAGAGGATTTTTAGCTACTGTGGCCAAAGAAATGCAGTGAGTGTTTATCAAGTCCCACCCATTGAAAAAACGCTGATCCAGCAAGAAAGGTAAAGGACATTGCAACTAGTACTAGGACACTACGTTAAGCAATGTCGGACCTCTTATCCTACCTTCAGTGGACGTTTAGAGAAACAATACCATCACCTTTCATTTAGAAGGACATACAATATGTGAAAGCCCCCAAGACTGATATTCAAGCAGGGGTTTTGTTATCCCCTCAAACTAGACTTCAGCACCATGGCTATTAATTGTCAAGCCTTCTTTCCCTGAAAACTTGTGGTGCAACTGTGTCCACAATGGTGGTTCTACCGTCTTCCAATGGAACACTATGGTGAGTTTCATGGAGCCCAGGCAGTCAGACCTCGGTAGCTGCAAACCCAACACCATGACTCCAGGAGAATGGGATAGCCTAACATTTCTACAGGGGGGCTAAGGTACTCATGAGGTGGGCTCTGGTACAACTAGATCAGGCCATAAAAGGGCCGGAACCCTGGTCCATTAGCACACATGTTACATCAGTACCCACATGCTATCTGTCTTGAGTTTGGACGAATCCACCACAATACGGAGTTGTGCTACTATATAATACATGTATAAATTTGATAGAGCTAGTTTTCCCCTATCCCTTACCCCCCTTTAAGTTGAGTTTTTTCCTTTTTTTAAATAACTGTGTAGAGTCTTGGCCAGCATTTGTTTCAAATGAACTTTGAAACCAAGCTGAAGAGCTTAATGTCCACTTTAAATGGGAGGACATGAAAGAGATATAATACATTCAGCAGAACATTCATTTGGATAATATCTGACTCTTCTCACCCATTAAAAGACTAAGGGTGTCCACTTATTTATATCCCTCCTGATTTCCTCTAGCAATGTGGAAAAACTAGCCTTACACATGTGTGTTACCTGCGGCATAATCTTGGTACCCAAGTGTTCGACTCAAGTGCCACTTAAAGGGTTAGCTATCTGTTAGATCTTGTTCTACATTTGGGGATATTCAGGCGCAGTTTTAAAATCTCATAGATGTTGAATGATTTTTGGTAAAAAGTGATAAGGTCGACTGAGATTAGGATGACCTAATCAGCATTATATAGCAATCTTACGTTTCTCTGGACTGAAGGTTATTCCTTGTATTGTTGCAGATGTGCAAACATGACAGGCTAGTGGTTCTTTGTTCACGGCAAATATTAGTGACAAAAGTGGGGCCACCTTCTAAGTGCCCTTGAAGTCTGAATGAGTGGGAGAGTGGGCCATTCAAAGCAATCCTGGAAGTAGGGAGGCAATAGTTGGTCATCACCACAGCAGTGTGCAAGGGACGGCAACCGATCTGCTAAAGGACTGCTGACCAGAAGTTACAGTCTACCTTGTCAAAGGTCTTTTCTGTGTGTAAGTCCTTGGTCTGCTATTTATGCATCTCTGTAAATAGGTGGATCATCATTCTAATGTAATTGTGCGATTGCCCTTTCTTAAAAAAGCTGCACTGGTCAGCGTGGATCAAATCTGGCAGGATGCCCTCAAGTCCAGTGACCAGGATTTTGGTGAACAGATTAACATCTACGTTAAGAAGGGCTGTTAGCCTATAGGAAGAACACCGGCATGCATTGCTTCTGGGTTTGGCGATAACCAAGATTGTAGCCTCTCTCATAGATGAAGTCACATATCCAATCTCAGTAACACGGTTTAAAAGGCTCTTCAGCCTAGAGGGAACCTGGAAGGCTAACACTTTATAGGAAAATTACCTGTGAACTGAATGAGCCTAAGTTTAAAAAAAAAAAATCGGGGTCCTAATCACTTTTCAGCCTTTCTCTTCCAAAATGGATTTCTCTAACAGTTCTCTCTGTGGATTAAGTCTGGGAAACTGTGACTCTGCCACATACTGTGTTTGCTGGGTGGGTGAATATGTCTATGATACATTTAGGGAGGTCTAGTACCTGTGAAATACATCCAGTGGACGTCCGCTTACCTTGGAGTGTTGGAGATAGATTCTCTCTGTATTCTACTTCCAATCCCTTCATTTCTGCTTCCAACTTCTGGGTTTCTAAATTTCTCAGCCTGTGGAGATGTGTGATCCAGGCAATGCATGTTTACTTCACCAATGCCTCCAAGGTGTAGCAGACTCCCTCTGGGGAAACCTATATGCCCTGATTCAAGGCAAAGTAGTTATCTGCCCCATTAGCACTGCTGTAAAGACAGGGTCTCACAACATAATGGGTGTAGTCTGCACCATCGAGATCAAGGTCACCCTGTTCCCAATTCAAGCATCTCTACATGTGGCCTGATCAGAGACCGCCTTCATGCCAATCTTGACCTCTTCAACTAGGGATGCTAGTGCAATACCCAGTAATATATAATCAATACAAGATTGCTACCGATGGAGAAGTGAAAAATAGATGTAACCTTTATCATCAAGGTGGAGGTCTACCACACATCTCTTAAACGTGTTTTCCACAGGATGCTCTTCAGTTTTTTGGAAAAAGTCCCAGTGTAGTCTACCCTTCCCTACTCGCACAACCCCAAACTACCAGATCTGACTTGCCGCATACCCCTTACTGAGAAGGGGAATTACCTTTTTAGAAAAATTGACACTCAGTTATGTTTATAGTAGGTGGAGGAGTAGAATGCCACTGGGAAATGTCTCTTGTAAACACAATGTTAGGTTGCTTTGTTCAGAGACCTCCATATTGCACCACTTTTCACTGGGGTACTAATCCTCTATACATTCAGGAAAACAATCCTCACCACATTTTAGCCCCTTGAAAACGAAGCTTTTCATAGCTCCCCTGGCAATTGAGCCAGGGCTCATCTATTTTCTTCCAAGTGGTGAGGAACAGAAGCACTGCGATGTGTTCCCTGCCACGCTGTTCCCATGCATAGATCTGAAGGATCTGTTGCCCCCCCCCACCTTTCACCCCTCAAATCAGTATAACTAATACACAAACAATACCCTGCAGCATCATATAAGCAAATAGTATCCATAATGGCCAGAGCTCAGAGAGGAGGACCATGGCTAGAGGCAAGACCGAACCACTAAAGGAGAGCTGAGGAGAACCCCCAGGTCATTCACAGTCTAGCCCAGACTACCAAGGATCTTGGCAACTGAAATAGTGAGACCCAGTAGGAAGGAAGAAGTAGCCTCCTCACACAAACCAAAATGGTCATTACTACTTCAGTCTGCCCCCAACGAGCTTTCTAAAGCTGCGTCAGCCCTACTACCAGTAAACACACTTATCTAACCACAGGAAAATGCATTACCATCTGCCTTTTCTCCAGATCTTTAGCCACAAGATTCCGCCCACATCCAGAGCTTACCCGGTTTTAGGCAGCAAAACATATCAGGGTCTTTAGTGTAAATGAAACTGCATTTCTTGAGCTCATAATTCACTGACGTTCACATCAGTCAGTCTTTGATTCATCCAGAGTTGTCACAAAGTGTCTCTTCTCTGCGGCCTCTGTTTCTGCCAGTCTTCAGTTACTTTCCTGACTGATGGGTTCAGCATTGTGTCGGGGCCGGACTGTTCGCATGTAGCATCCCTTTTAGCAAGGTGAAAGCCCAAGAACCTCCTTGCTTAAATTTTATCTCCTGGGTGGTAAGATCCCTCCTCATGTTCAAAAGCTAGACCCAATGAGTTGCTAATATCGGATCTTCTTAGACCTGAACTTCACTGTGTTTGGTCTGAAGGCTTAGTACCTCGGCAACGTAGCCTGCGATATGTCTTGGAATATATTGCATAAAACGTTTTTGGTAAAGTCGCCATCTGTAATACCTTTGTTGCCAAAACGTCTTCGCGCTGCCCTGTCTTCAAATGGGCTCCAGTGGCCATCCGCTACCTTCTTTCTCTCACTGCTTCAAGTCAGGAGCGCTGCACGAGGATGTCTCCAAATCTACCAGCGCCACACTTCCTCAGCATCGCAGCCATCGTAGACGCCCTCTGTGATTCCTTGAACCCATCACAGAACTAGGTTTAACTTGCATACTTTCATCTAGATGCTGCAGATTGCATTTTGTCTGCTGTCCGCTAAGGTCTTTCGGGCCCCCGTTGGATCCCCACCCTGTGGAGAAGTCCCCACAGCTATCTTCAGGTGTCAGGCTGCTCCTGTTGTGTCTGCTAACAGATTATCGCATGATGCAGGCATTTTCACTGCCCAGTTAGAGGCATACTTTCTTGGTGGATCTAGGCCCGGTGCGGATGTCGCCATCACCTACTTTTTCATGTTTAAATCTAGATTGCATTTTAAAACTGGCATTGGTTTGTGATGTAGGATAAGCAATTGAGCAATAAATAAATCTAGACTGTTTATAGAATGGAGTGAGGGAGTCGTGTGCCTCCACACCTAGCTCTGTGCATCTTTACTCCCGATGATGACCTGCTGTTTCTGCCATGCAGGTGTGAATGTGGCATGGTGTGAATGCCCTGCTATGCAGCCTTGATATCTGAATGCTAATCAGACATACATGGCTGATCTGGACCTTCTCTTTAATTTTATTAATCTCTGTTCTGCTGTGCAATAGGCAGAAAAACATACAATGCAGAGCTTCCAAAAGGGTTATTAGGTAGGAGTTTTGGCAGCACTGCTGCAACAAGACCTATAGTTTCAAATAGACTGTGCTTTACCTCTGTCCCCTTCAAGCCCTGGTCGTTTTGGAACATCCTCTTTCAGCCTCTGGATTGAAACTATAGTCATTCACATCTTAGTTCAGGCCAGAGAAGTATAGTTCTCTCACCTCATGTTATTGGCTTTTTGGATATATCGTTCCGACTCCTAGTGAATGGTCCTTTTGTATTGTGTTGGGTGGAATCATTTTAGGGGCAGCATCAGCTGCCAGGAACCGTTTTGGTGAACGGGGAATCATCTTGGAAAGACAGACTCCTCAATTTAAACCAACACATTTACCATAATATGTTTTAATTTCTTTGTGCTCACCCTTTTTACCATAGCTATGTTTTATCTTCAATTTCAGTTTTCTCATATATTCTTGCTTTGTCCCTTTCCCCTCAGTCTACCCTTCTCCAGTACCCTCTCTGTGGCACTCACTTTTCTTTTCATTCTGTACTCCTCATGCCTTGCCAGGTATTGCCTCAAGCAACCAAACAATAACAGTGGCACAAGTCCCATTTAATAAAACATTGAGAATGGCCCACCACCTGCTTTATCCCTTCTTTGGTGCGCTGCCGTCCGTTCTTTTCTTTTTGCACCATCTAGCGCAGATCTGTGCATAGAGCTACCCTCTGTCACTTTTTGACAGGCTTCTTTTGATATTTTGTCAAAACGTTTTGGTGTATAGGTTTTTCCTCAATGTTGAAAAAAAGTTCTGGATTCAAACCGTGCGGCGCCTGCCATTGCGCCATGTTGGAGACGGATACACACTTAATTTGTATCCGGTGCCTAGAGAGAGACCACGACTCGAAGTCGTGCTCTGACTGCTGGGCCAAGGCTCCAAAGGCTTTGAGGGAGCAATCCCTAAAGCTGCTTGCGGGTCGGCATTCGACTCCATGCTGCTCGCCCCGGAGATCTCGTTCCCGGTCGAGGGGCAGGCCCGGCACCGCTCTGGGTGTCCTAAGTCTTCGTCCTTCCACTCGTAGTCGTCGAGTCGATCAGGTAAGAGGCCTTAGAAGCACAAGAAGTCGAAGTGTGCTTCAACTTCTCCCCATCCTTCGGCCGAGGTGAATGAGGGCCCTCAAAGCCATAGGCCTTGTTCTGCGGAACCTGCCCATAGGCCGGCTCCGCGCTTCCCTGCCTTTCCATGGACTAGAGTGACCCTCGCCCAGTGAATAGACTTCTATGACGCCATGTGCCTCATATTTGGGTTACTGGTTTAAGTTGTAAAAAAAATGCTTATTTGATAGAGACATCTTGCCGCAGATTCCTTACGTTAGAATATCCCAGGCGTCCGGCTGGATCCGGAAGAGTGTTGCACAAGCAATATGCTTGTGCGTCGGTAGGTGGTGTTGGTTGGCTCCGTATGGCGCCGTCGGCATTGTCCACACTGGAAGTGACGTCAGAGTCACCAATATAGGCGCCACCTCAGTGCGCTGACGTCAGTTCTTTTCTTTCAGCACCATCTAGCACAGATCCATGCAGAGAGCTACCCTCTGTCACTTTTTGACAGGCTTCTTTTGATATTTTTTCAAAACGTTTTGGTGTATAGGTTTTTCCTCAATGTCGAAAAAGACTTCTGGATTCAAACCGTGCGGCGTCTGCCATTGCTCCATGTTGGAGACGGATCAACACTTAATTTGTCTCTGGTGCCCGGAGAGTGACCACGACTCGAAGTTGTGCTCTGACTGCCGGGCCATGGCTCCAAAGGCTTTGAGGGAGCAATCCCTAAAGCTGCTTACGGGTCGGCATTCGACTCCATGCTGTTTGCCCCGGAGGTCTCGTTCCCGGTCGAGGGGCAGGTCCGGCATTGCTCTGGGTGCCCTAAGTCCTCGTCCTTCCACTCGAAGTCATCGAGTCGGCCAGGTAAGAGGCATTAGAAGCACAAGAAGTCGAAGTGTGTTTCAACGTCTCCCCATCCATCAGCCAATGTGACGGAGGGCCCTCAACGCACTAGGCCTTGTTCTGCGGAACCTGCGCGTGGGCTGGCTCAGCGCTTCCCTGCCTTTTCAAGGACTGGCGCTGCACTCGCCCAGTTAAGACTTCTATGACTCCATGTGCCTCCTAATTGAGTTACCTGACCCGGGCGTGCCTTCTGGCCCCGGAGGCTCAGCAGGGGCTCCATCAGGTTCCGCGCCGTTGGCTCTGGCCCTGGTGCCAATGTTCCCCAATGGATCTGGTGGCAAAAACCTAGGCAGAAGAGGATTGTTCCTTGATGCAGACCGGTCCAGGTGTAGATTCCCAAATCTCCTGCGCATTTTCTGGAAAATCACAGGGGACAATGACAGATTCTAGGATGAAGGGAATATTGAGCTTAGGTGATCCACCTGAACATTATTCATCCCTTTGATGTGAATCGTGGATAATGCCTTCAAGTGATTTTCTACCCAAGGTCCTTGTGTTTTTTGCTATAACGTTTAATGATCTGGATCTAGTACTTCCTTGATGGCTGATTTAGTAATGAGGGCAAACTCTCCCCACGAATAAACTAAACTCTCTAGGGGGTCGCCCAGGCTGTGTCACGGCTCCATTTTTGTTTTTACTCTATATCAATGGCCTAGAGCAGTGTTCTTCACCTTTTTGACTTTGATGGACCCCCACGTAATCATTACTGGAACCTGTCGAACCCCACTGAATGATCATTATTGTTATTCGGGGGCCCCCACTGAGTGATTACTGGAAGCCAAGAACCCCGTACTAGGAATTTTCAATGATTTGAACCATAAAACAATACACAAAAAATACAGAAACAAGCATTTATCAAACAAACAAATATACAAATGATGAAACATTTTATATAATTTTCAAATAAATAATTTTAAAAAGCTACATTTTATTAGGAAGGTTGGAGTTTTTCTAAATTTAATTGAGGTCTCTCATCGTCCATATTATGTTCTGTTTAATGCGCTTGCACTGCTCACAAGAGTTAATCTGAGGATACTAATTTAATTTTTAACCTTCAAATTCCTTCACAATTTTCAATTGTACATTTTGTTTCTATAGATTGATACTTTTTTAATTTGTTAATTAATTTTCTAAGCAGTTGTGGATCCCATGAGTACGCTAACGGACCCCCAGGGGTCCTGGACCACAGGTTAAGAACCACTGGCCTACAGAATTTTCTGTGCTCTGTGGGGAAAGATCTGCCCAATTTGCGCTCCCGCTGACAATGTGGTGTTAATAGCAAGAACCACTAATAGGCTACAAACCCGTCTTTTTTTTCAAACATATTTTATTTCCTTTAATGCGCATCTGTGGCTTCCTTTTATATATCTTGCAATGTGTTTTACATTCAAACACGGGGTTTCAAACATCTCTTACATGTTACATGCTGCTTGTTGCAATCCCTTAAAATCATACAGCCCATACATTGTCTTATTTCTACCCCCCAACTTCTCCCAAGGCTACACACCCTTCTTGATGCCTTCTGCACTTTTATGAATAATCTGGGGCTGAAAACAACGTTATCAAAGTCTTTTGTCATGGAATGTGGGCCAAATTACTCTAAATTTGGGACTTTTTCCATGGCTGGGGAAGAAGTGGCCAAAGTTCAAATTGTTACTTGGGCATCCCAATAGTTGCGGCAAATAACTGGAACTTTTTTATTAAATGCCATGTCCTTTCGGTTGCAGAGGTCCATTGATTCTGTTTTCCACTTTGCAACAAGACTGGCCCATAAGCTAGTGAGGGAGATAGTTCACATTTTCAAGAGCAAGTGTGTTACGAATGCTACCCTACGCTGCTGGAGTACGTGGGCATGTAGATGCTGAACGAATACAAAAGGTGGAAAATAGATTCCTAGGTAGACTCCTGGCTCTACCACAATCTGCATCCACTTTATGTCCTGCGGAAGTTGGTTTAGGATTTGTGGATGATCTTATTAAACTCCCTCCCCTACTCCTGTGGATGAGGGTTTGGAGTAATCCTGAAGCCAATTTCACTAGATCTGTAATCTTTTATTGCCTAGCCCTAGGTCTGCACAGCTGGTACTCGATGGTGGGCATATATGAAGCAAACCTTTTGTGATCTGGGATCCCCTGAAATATACTCCAAGCCAGAGAGCATTTTAACTCATTTAAAAGATGTGGTGAAAGGTCAGTTTTTCAATCTATGCCAAAAGACTTGTTTGGAGGCAAGACAAGCTACACAGTCTGGAGAATCTTCCAGGATGCCAACCATTGGACCTGCCCCCGAAGTTTATCTAACACTCATTACCAGTGTTTGGAACAGGTTTCTCCTCACAAGACTGCGTTTCAAGCTTGTATTTTTTTTTATTTTTTATTTTGCTGGTCTTCCCCAGCCAGGGACCTTGGTTTTTAAATCTTCCCACATGCCCCATGATGATTCCTTCAGTCAAAGTACCACTCATTTAATGTTGTTTTGCTCTCTTTACACTTATTACCGGAAACTCTTCTTAGCTCCACTCTTACTTGATGCAAATATTAGACAATATAGACAAGCTATCTTTTTCCAACAAGTACTGGGAGCCCGCAAGTTTGTTATGGCATCAGGGCTTTAAGTGGGGGAAAAAAACTGGGGGTGCTCTAAAAGGGGCGTGGCAAATTTCTTAAAGGGGTGTGGCCTATCCAAGTAGGAGCGTGGTCTAAATCAAGATAACTAGCATTGTGTGCTTAAGAAAATCATGAAGTCGCATCCAGCAAAGGATAATAAAATAGGCAAAAAGGTATATTTATTAAGTATAAGCCATAAAATACCAAACACTTTAAAAAACATGTAAAAATTATTTACATTACTTAGAAATCTATTGCAGGATTTCCCAAAACCCTTGAAGATATTCACTGTGTCTATTTTGCTGGGGTTTCTCACAACAATTTTCTTCAGCAGACCTTCTACCTTTTGCCAGCCAACTCTTTACATACAGCTTTGCGTCAAATGTTTCAAATTGAGGACCATTGAGTTTTACCCATAAGCCTGAAGAAATGGTCTCTACAAGAAGAGAGGCCCTTGTTGGACTAGCAATTAAGTTCATTGCGCTGAAACCTCTCTTGCAATCCGCATTACTTGCTGGCAGGGTTTCCATGCAAACTACTAACTTTTTTAATGCTTCAGGGGTTTTCTTTCCACCAAAATCTTTGAAAAGTCTAAAAGCTTGAATAGTATCTCTTGCTGGCAGCTGAAACTCTGAACACAGTTTCTGGATATCTGTTTCACCATAAAGAATGCATTCATCACCAGAAGGCAAGTTGCCTGCATCTAGCACACTGAAGATGGCTATAAGTTCTTTCTCAGTATCCGGGGCACATCGTTTATTGATCTTTACAGACAGACTTTGGTAAAACTGATTTTGATTAAGGGCAACAGAGTTACTTCTACCATGGAAAACAGGAACATTCTTGAATTTGCCCTCGTCAACTGCTCTCTGAGCCGCAGAAGCAAACTCCCCTGGTGAGTCCTTCATTGCTCTAAATATACGTACTTGACTAACCCAAAGTCTGTGGGCATTAACAATTGTAATGTCCCTCCTCTGTAAGGAGAGTGATAAGTCTTTGAGCTCTTGAAGTGCATCACACATTACCCCCAAATCTCTGATTAATGTGTAATTAGAGATTGGCTAATGTGTAGGCGATAAGAAATTTTGTATATTTCCCTTCACATAAATGCGATGAAAATGCAATTAACTGTAAGCTGTAAAACATAGTCATTTGCGTATATGACTGCTATACTACGAATGTATCGTATTGTTTACTATTAAAATGCAAAATAAAGTTTAAAAAAAAAAAATGTAGCGTTTTCCCAATCACAAAAATAGCGCTTTCTCAAATCACAAAAATAGCGCTTTCTCAAATCACCCCCGTGATTGCCATAGTCAAGTCACCAAGCTTTAATCACCCCTGCGGCGGACCGCCGGTAGCACGTGTGATCACAATCTCCCCCCCTGTGCAAACTCCGGTCACGTGTTGGAGCCAGTTACCTTAGGATGTGAAGGGGGCTCTGCGGTCCGCGCTGATCTCCGGTGAAGCCGCTTTCGCCGTTGGGACGCGCCTCGGCCTCAGGTTCAGCTCCTTTCCTCGATGACGAGCGCGAGGGAACCCCGGTTGCTAGGGGACGCCTCGCGCCTCTCTAGACTCAATGTAGCTCCGCCTGACGAACCTCCGCGTTGCTGGGGGAAACCCTCGTTGCTGTGACCAATCCGAGCGCGGCTCGGAAATGACGATCCCGGGCCGGCGGTGGTGAATACCGGCAGGGTGTTTTCAAGGATCCTTCTCAGAGCGGCGAACCCGGCCTCGGGCACACAACACAGCTCGAGGGGCTGCAGGCCGTTAAAGCAGGGTCGTGCCGGTTCTAACCAGCTGTTGTGCCGATGGCTGGCACGATGACATAGGTGGCGCTGCGTGTTCGAAGAGAAGGGACATCCCGAGAGAAAGTGTCTCTCTTCAATGGATTTCCCTTCCTGCTACAATGACGTTACGCCTTAAGCAGTGCGCGCGCATGCTCACCCGAAACACCAAACAAAAACCAGGACGTCTGGTCACCCTACCTTTGAGGCCCGAAAATAGAGCCCCCTAGAGACCCCTTTCGAGGCCCCCCAAAAAAACTGGGGGTGCTCAGATCCCCCCCCCCACTTAAAGCCCTGTATGGCATGATCAATTTTATAATCTGCTCGATGGCAACAAGCAAAATATATTGACATAGATTATTTGCATGCTCGCCAGCTTGGCAATGCTTTTTATGCTTGCTCGTATGAAGCCTTTTATTACAATCAATATAACACAAGATAGTCCTGAGCTGTGTAATCTTTTGCTATGATTGTTTACATTTGAAGTGTATTTTGCTTTTTACTGGCTTTTGTTTATTTATGTTTTTGCTGAATAAACTGGATTTGTCTGATATAGGCCAAAGTGACCCTATTGTGAGTTCTCACAAGGATATTTCTTTGATGAATTTGCCTCTGGAAATGCTGCAAACTTTCCAGACAGCTCAGAGCTCAGAGCATACCTGGAGGATACCAGTAAGCTAAGGTTCGAAGACCTGTGACTCAAGTGTCGACCACTTGAACTGACAAGATTGGGGTTTCAACTTTGCTTCCCATCCTAGATGGCTGGCATCTGTAAATAGGAGTAGGGGTGGGCGGACTTTCTAATTCCGCTGGCGGAAATGGAGGAATTTAGTAATTCCGCGTTATTCTTGTGACGTGGAATTACTAATAAATTCCACCGCTCCACGGATGTAATTAATCAGCATTGTTTTGATTTTTAAACAGGGCTGTAGAGGGAGAAGTCCCTCTACGTTTAAAAAACACAGCAGATTAAACATTAATCTGCAGTGATTTTTTTAAACATAGAGAGAGAGCTCCCTCTTCTGGCTGTGGTGGCTAGTAAGATTTGAAAACGGTGAGGCGTAAAAGTTGAGGCAGCAGTACTCAAGGTGAATATTCCATTTTATTTTTTGCAATTTTAGATATTGTTGAAATTGGCACAAGGATATTCGAGCAGTTTTCCCGAGCACCAGATTACTTTACACAAGGATAGATTTTTTTTTAAGGCAATGGTGGATTAAGTGGTGAGCTCAGACTCACAGGATGTCTATCTTAGGCCGTGACTCGGCATCGCTGGCTTTTAGGCCACATGTCCCCGAGAGAGGTTTACAAACTGCAGATGTATTTTGGAAAATGAGAAACGTAACTGAACATTTATACACCCATCCACTTCATTGCAGAACTCAATTTATAGAATATATGCACCATCCAGAGATGCCAAATACATCCCCGCGCTCTCAGGCCACAGACACAATGCATTCTGGGTCTTTGGGTGTCACTTTTAAAAGTACAGATCTGGCTCAACATCCTAACATGTAGCGTTCTTGGCTAACAGACAGGCCTTGTTGAGTCACACATCAGAAGAGCCTCTTGGTAGGTTTGTACAAACCCAGAAGGAAGTTCTTGTTAGGAATATTGGCTTTTATTTTTGTGTAGTGCCCAGTGCTCCAGTTGTGCCGTTTCTAAGAACTTCAAATAATAAGCGTTACTATAACCCAGTTTAATCTTATCGCCCGGTGAAGGCACACACATAGAAGCCCTCGTAGCCCATCCTAGCGGAGCCCTCCTGCAGTGTGGAGCTCATTTCACCATGTTTAAAGGGCTGCTTTTTGGTTTCCTGTCCGGCCCTGGATACCACTCCACAATGTTGATCTCTGGGTGAAAGGGGGAGCGTCAGCCTTTGGGGCGATATCTTTTATTTGCCATAAAAAGTTGGCGTGGAAGCAAAGCCTCGAAAGGATGGAAAACCGGAGTTGCTGCACTTTACTTGAAGTTGTTTGGATGAAACAATAAGTATCCCCTAAATAAACTGTCAACTAACTGTCACGTAGTCCTGTAGCGCCCACCACTCACAGGATGGACCAGAACTATGCAGTGAGGGAGAAGATCACGCCAACCAGTTAAAGGGGAGCAGAGGAGGAGGCGAGTAAAGCATGGGCAAGGAAGAAGAGTAGGGGAGACAGCGGGGGAAGCATGGGTGACGGGTGCAACAGCAGCAAATAAAGAGGGTAGATGTATTGAGAAAGTAGATGGAGCAGGCGAGAATAGGGCGGATGCGTAGAGAGGGTGAGGAATGGGATTGGAAGAGACATGGGGTGGGGGGAAGTGTGGGTTAGGCAACAAAGAAGGGAAAGAGTGTGAAACAGATGGGGAGTTGACAATTGTAAAGAAGAAACCGGGGACACAAGTGATTTTAGAGTGTTCGTGTGGGGGGTGGAGACACGTGCCACAAGGGCTTGCATCTTTACTCTTGCACAATGCCCTGGTAGGCTTGCTCTCTGACGTCACCTGCCTCCTGCAGCAGCATTCATCTGTGCATTTACCCCATGCCTGGGGCCAGAGTTCAGCCCTTGACACACAAACTGTCACAGCCTCACTGGCTTTTTCAGTGGCATGATTGTGTTATTCTCTGGGAATTGTGATCTCTTTGGGAAAATGTTAAAGTGCACCTCCCCAGAAATATTTCGGGTGCTTGATCCGCCAGAAATGTGCGGGGCCTTCGCACATCTCTCTCCACAGACTCCCATCATCCATGCTCTGGGCACCCCGCTGCTGCTCGCTCACATGGGTGGCTGCTCTGACTTGAAGGGCACAGTTGATGTCAGCACACAGAGAGCGCCCCCTTGAGTCTTCTCCTTTGCATTCTATTACTTTCTATGTGTTGTTTCTTGGTATTTCTTGGTTCGTTCGGTTAGTGGTAAACACTGGTTAGGGAGTTGGAAACTGTGAATACGCAGCAAGTGAGAAGGGGGGTATACAGACGTTCTTTGGCAATAAATGGCATTGAGGGGATATGGAGGCGGATTGAGGTAGCAACACATACACACCTGAAAGCACGGGGCAGACTGCAAAGAAAGAGGTTCGGTTATGGTGGTAAGAGGTATAGTGCAGATAGGCAACGCAAAGTAGTGGAGGCAGTGGCGGTTGGTGACATTGACTAGGTACAGGGCAAACAAAAATAGACAAGTAAAAAAATAAGTACAAAGTTTCACTTAACTTACACTGCACGTCGGACATACTCATTTATAGACCGCCTGATTGTGCAGTAAATGTATGTCAGGATCTCTGCAATCACATTGCTCAAAAATCGTTAGTTCATGCCAATTTTACGGCCCTTGGCGATTTTAATCTGCACGTGAATGCTCTCAACTGTACACAAGCAGCCCAGCTGGTCTCCTCCTTGGCAGGGGCCAATCTCATGCAACTGGTATCCTCCCCTACGCATAAAGCAGGCCACACCCTGGATCTAGTTTTTTCTAATATTTCTTCTACAGGTATAGAGACACCTTGTCCTTTGGTGTGGTCGGATCATTACTTGGTTCCTTTTTCGGTTACTCTGTCCAAACCCGGCCAGGCCGGGGGCAAGCGCACCATTATAAAAAGAAATTGGAAAAATCTGACCGCAGCATCTCTCAGCCCAATCCTACAAGATAATTACCCGTCTCTATCTTTAGACCCCAATGCAGATGCCATTGCTATGAATCAATGGATCTCCTGTGCTGTGGAGTCCGTTGCTCCGGCCAGAATGGTGAAGACCCGTAGACTGTCCCCATCTGCACCATGGTTCTCTGACTCACTTAGAGAAGCAAAAAGTACGTGCAAACGACTTGAACACCAGTGGAAAGTAAGCTACATCGACCTAGCTAAAGTAACCTATAAAAATGCATTGAAAGATTTACATAAGTCGCTAAAAGTAGCCAGGAGGAACTATATTGTCTCAAGTATCCACAAGGCAGATCACTCTAGTAAGGAGGTTTTTAAGGTGGTGCAGACCTTTTTTAAACCTAAAGCAATAGAGACTGATGTGCAACCGTCCCCAGCGCTGTGTGAAAAAATTGCAAGCTTCTTTGATAAAATCTCAAAGGTTTACGACTCCTTCTTGGCACCAGAGGCAACAGTGAAATCAGATACGCCTTTGGAAGTTGCGGAGGTTCCTCCGTTCACAAACTTCATACCAATTTCGCATCAAGATGCATTAGCAGAAATTCAAAAATGTAGATCTGGCGCCCCAGATGATCCATGTCCTCCTAAACTTTGGAAAATGTTGTCTCCTTCCCTTACTGGTGTGCTATCTCATATCTGGAACTCTTCCCTTGAAACTGGCGTTTTTCCAGACAAGTGGAAACTTGTCCCCCTGAGAAAAAAACTAAATGGTGACCCAGGAGATCTCAACAATCTCAGGCCAATCTCTCTGCTGCCTGCTCCGGGAAAAATGTTAGAGAAGTTGGTCCAGCGTCAACTGACTAACTTTATCGAGAGCAAGGCCTCTCTGCATGACACACAATCTGGTTTCCGGGCGGGCTTCAGCACGGAGACCGCTCTCCTTGAGGTGGCTGAGTCAGTGAGATGGTCGTTAGATTCAGGGGCATCAGTGTTGCTGGTGCTCCTGGATCTGTCTGCAGCATTCGACACTGTTGATCATGCCTTGCTGGTTCAGAGACTACAAGACACGGGCTTTGGGGGGAAGGCGCTGGCCTGGTTGAAATCATACCTGAGAGGTCGTACTCAGAGAGTCGCCTTACAACCATTTGAATCCAAACCAAAACATCTGTGGTGTGGCGTCCCTCAAGACTCAGCGCTGAGCCCCCTACTTTTTAATCTGTACCTAGCTCCGCTTTTTTCTTTGATTGCCAACTGGGGAGTGAAGGTGATCTCCTACGCTGACGATACCCAGTTGGTTTTCCATTTTCACGAGCGGACAGTAGAGGCTTTTAAGAATTTTAAAGGGTGTTTGAGAGACATAGCACTATGGATGAATAAATATAAACTAAAACTCAATGCGGGAAAAACAGAGGTGCTGTTTTTTGGTAAGGGCTTAGTGCCTGATCCAGATCTGTGGTGGCCATCAGAAATGGGCCCACCGCCTTCTCCCGCCACTAATATCAGAAATCTTGGTGTGAGATGGGAGGCGGATCTCTCCTTTTCGGCTCAAATTCAACAGGTCTCCGCTACCTGCTTCAGCAAATTGAGAAACCTCCGGAAATGTTTACATTTCCTGCCAGAAGATTGCCGCAAATCCGTAGTCCATGCCACAGTGACATCTAGGCTGGACTACGCAAATGGGTTATACCTTGGCCTTCCTAAATATTCGATTAGACGTCTCCAGATGGTACAGAACGCGGCTGCGAGACTAATCAGACGTATTCCCTTTCGGCATCATATCTCTCCGCATCTACAGGAGCTTCATTGGCTCCCAGTAGCCAAAGAAACGAATGTAAGGCCATGACTCTGGCCTATCGGGCCCTCAAGGGTAAATGTCCCAGTTCTCTTAAACAAAGACTCTGCTGTTATAAGCAAAATCGTTCCCTACGATCAAATTCTCAGAATTTGCTTTGTACTTCCCGCTTTGCGAAAGCCCGTTTGGGTGGTAGAGCGTTCGGCTGCCTGCTGCTAGAGCGCCGGGACACCTCTGTTTTGAGGTAGCTGTTTGCGCTATACAAGCTCCAGTATTATTATTATTAGATGTTCCTGGCTCCAGACCGAGCGCGAAGTCAAACAGCCAACTCTCTTAGCCAATCAAGACACTTCTCTCATGCAGCATCAGTGAAACGTCTGGATTGGCTGGAGCAGGCATGCTCTACGCTCTGAAAGAAACTGGAGACCTGTGCCTGCTCCCAACCCTGCTGTCTAAGACAGCTGGGTTGGAGGGGTTTGAATTGCGTATGTCCGTTTGGTCGTAGCAAGGTAACCGGCCAAACCGACCTGCGCAATTCATACTGAAGGGGCCACTCGTCACTGCTGCCAATCAACAGCTGTGACGCACTGGCCTCACCCCCACACCTTGTTTGCTATCAGAGAGTAAAAAATAAAATGGTAATAAAATCATTTTATTACCATTTTTTTCACTTTCTGCGCAGAAGTGTGGGGTGCTCCTCCCCTCATATTGTGGAACCGCTGCTGTCTTCTGGCCCTGTTTAAAAAACAATGACTGCTGTTCTTACCCCTTGGCGCCCTTACATACTCAGAGTATATAAGGTTTGTATACTCTGAGTATGTAAGGGCGCCAAGGGGTATGCACAGCAGTGTCACATACTAAATGCACTTACAGTGCATACCCCTCTGCTCCCTTACATGCTCTGCAGTAATCACTGCCGAGTATGTTACGGCGCTGAGAGGTATGCACTGTAAGTGTATTTGGTATGTGGCAGCGCTATTTCTTAGCACAAAATGCATCCTCATCCATTTTTGGATGCGAGGGTGCATTTTGTGCTAAGAACCTAGCGCCAAATGCCCACTCTAACCTGCTGCAGAATTCAGCTGAATCTTGTGGAATTTTAATGTATTTCCGCAGACTCAAATTCTACTCACCCTCAATTAGGACTAAAGGTGCTTGATCAACCTCAGGGTCGGTCTTCAGTGATTGGACAGTTGTAGACCAGAACCTCTGTAGCTGCCACAGTAGTGGGTCTATGTGAAGATTCACCAACCGGACTGTAAAGACACAGGCTGCCATGTGACCTAGTGTCTCCATCCACTTCCTGGATCGAGACTTCATGTTCCACAGACCTCAGTCCAAAAGGAAGCACCTTGAACTACCAATGATGATTTTCCACGCAGAAGCGTACACATTTCTACTGCCAGTCTATAATAGGTTTGTGGAAAGAGGCATCCATTTGTTCTACAGTGGCTAGAAAATGATTTTTTGTGATCAAGAAAACGATTCTCTGTAAAGTCTCCATTTTCAATTGGATTTCCTGAACAAATCTATTCACTCTTGAGCTCTTTGACCACCTTTGAAACCAGAAAAATGATGCAATACGCTCCCATTCATTGCTCTGACCTTGGAACTGCAATAATTGCTCCTTTCTTCACCAGAGCTCTGATTCCTTCCAACATGGCTTCTTGATTTGGTACTTCAGAAATGGCTTAGGTTTGGTCCCTTAGAATGGAGGTTGGGACAGAAATTCTATTTTGTAGATTTACTTGATTCTATCCAAACCCCTCTTATCTCAGGTTAATCATTGTCGCTCTGGAAATAAAATGGTGAATGCGACCACCTTGCAACCAAGGGCCGTCATCTTCCCAATTCCCAGTGTAGTCAGGAGTACTGTTTTTTTTATTAATTGAATCCGGCTTCTGTTTTTTTAGATTAACAACTAGCATAAGATGCGTCGTGGCACTTTAAACTTTACACCAAGTACTGTTGACTTTTGGGTAATTGCTTAATTTGAAGCTGCTGTGTTGATGGCCCAGGTTAGGGTAATTGCCTTCGGAATGACGAAGAATGCTTCCTCTCCTTCAGCATCCAGTGTAATTTATCTCTAAATCCTGTCCAAACAGAGGGAAACCTTCAAAAGGCTTTCAGGCTGTAGACATCTGGACTGAATCTGTATTCCAGTTTTTTAAGTTTAAAGAAAAAAACAATGAGCAGTAATGGAAGCTTCCCTAGCCAAAGCTGATGATCTTACTCTACTTGATGTTCCACACTCTTTAAAAGCTCAGAACACTCTTTGGCTTCCAGTGCAGCTTTGAATAATTTCTTAAACTCCGAGATCAAGGATTGTGCTGTATATGCTCCATTTATACCAGCACACAGTGCCAAATGAGATTATGACGAAACCACATTTTAAATCGGCATCAATGTTCTTCCCTGCTGAGTCTTTCAGTTTATTCTCCTAAGCCATAGAATATCTGCATACTAAACTTTCCGTCAGTGAGTCAACATGTAGAGTAGCTGCAAAAACGTTGAATACTTCAAATGAGTAAATTTTAGTCTTAAATCTTGGCAGAGTTAGCTTCTCTGGATCTTTCTTAAATCTTGGCAGAGTTAGCTTCTCTGGATCTTTCTTAAATCTTGGCAGAGTTAGCTTCTCTGGATCTTTCTTAAATCTTGGCAGAGTTAGCTTCTCAGGATCTTTCTATTCTTGTTTGACTACACCATGGATGTGCTGGTTGGTAGGAACTCCAGGGTTAGATTGTCTTTAAAACTGCCTAAGTAGAGTTTCATCTGAGGTAGATATGGGGGGAAATTACAATTACACCAGCATAATTTGCGTAATTTCGCACTATGTTAATTGAAATTCTCAAAATGACTTCATTACCCAATGCTGCGTCATAGACGCTGCTGTTTGTGGCAACATTGTAGCGTGTAGCACAGAAACAACATTAGCAACCAGAACATGAGCGTCCGTTGTTCGCGGCACGCATGTTTGTTGCCGTTTCATTTTTTTTTTTAGTCCAAAACTTACTTGCTTCATCAGTTCCTTTTAGTTCTAATTTTTAGGTCGAGCTTAGGTAGCGTGCATGCGCTGTCTGCAAGACCTGTAGTGTCTCCTCTGTGGGATTTCGCACTCCCATCAATATTCATTCATACATTGTTGTCATTCAGAAATACGGGGTTTTGATTGGTGCGTTGGTTCTTTTTCTCCCGCCTTTGGGTGCATGTTTCATGCCCAGGCGATTTCACTCGTTGCTTTGGGTTGTCAATCCCAGCATGTCAACGGTTCCTCCTGGTCGGCCATTGCAACGGATGGTTACCAGATGGCTCCACAACTTTGCACGTCACTTGCTCTTCCTGTGCCGTCCCCCACACCCCTCTCACAACACTTGCTTGCCTGCCCCACCCACCTATTGGCCACAGCTCTGCTGTACATGAACTGCGTGGATACTCCTTATACCACAAGATCACAACGTGCAGTCTCGCGGCCCTTGACCTGCCGTTTTATTATATAGGCTATTAACATCGATTCAGCCTTTAAGGCCATTTCACGGAGCAATGGTCTGTTCGGCATATCTCCCCGATAATAATCTGACAGTCTGTTTCTTAGAGTCGGTATTGGAATCCGACTTGTTACCACTCCTACACCAACATTCTTCCCTGCACTGTGCTAACCTCCGTCTACAACAGTTTCCTACAGTCTCACCTTCTCTTTCCTATTCACTACACCTGCCCCTCCGGCACCTCCGCTAACAAGTTATCTCAATATTACCTAGCTATGAAGAAAACTGAGGTAACCCTGTCCATTGAAAATGAAATTTAAAAGTAACCCTCCACCATTATACCTTGATACGGCCATTAAATACATGGTTCTTATTAAGAACAAGTGATACACTGTGTTTAAAGTGCAATCTTTGCTTTGAAATATCTAAGTTACAGTATAAATCCACTTATCATGCTGTAAAAAATGCTATACTATCTAATCAATTTATCTTGATACATTTGATTATGCAACGCTCGCGAAAATATCCAGTTGAGAAAGATCCAAAATGGCTTACCATTGGCAGAAGGTCAAAAGACTTGGACTGCTCTGGCAGTATCTGCCTCATCATGGTATGGAGATTTAAATTAAAGCTACCTTAGACATGTATGTTCCTCGTTTGTGTCTCAATTTTAAAACAGGAGGTTTACACAAAGTTGACACCATGTGGTCCAATCTTTCACTCTTCACACCAAGGGAAGAGCATTTATGTTCACTTAATGATTCGGTGCATGTACTGTTTGTCTGTCGGGACCTATCCTTTGAGTTACAGAGTCCTATAACTCGAAGGCGGGTTAAACGTACGATTGAAAACTGTTCAGACGTAATGACTTTCTATTATTTACCTAACACACTTAATGCCTGCTATCAATTATGTAATTTTTTTGAAAATCCTTTTAAAGCATTTAAGATTTTATTGTACAGTATGTAGATTAAACAATGTAATACAAATAAAAACAAAAAACCTTCCCCATGATAACCACACTGCCCCTACAGACATCCCTCTGTCCAGCCGACATGTCTCATGGGTGAATTGTACAACCCATCACGGGCTTTGCCTGGCAATAGGTTGCAACGTGTTCCTCCCCCCATGGTACAATAAATCATAGGAGCCCAAAATGGCGGAACCGCATATTCGCATCTGTACAGCGCTGGCCAGACCGCACACCACCTCCTTGGCAATAGCTTAGATCCCAGCAGCTGCAGCCACATCCACCTCACCCCGGGAGATGCCTCCGCCGCATCCCCAGTTACAGCAGCCGCACCCTCACTCCCAGGAACCATATCTCCATTTCGCCAACAACATGCGGCTCTCTGAGACCAAGGTCACAAGCCCAAGTGCATGAACGGCAACGGGGCATACCGGCAAAGCCCGGCACCGCAACCACGCGGTTTCCATGTTATTGTGAAATACTGTGAGTGGCGTTCAGATGTGGCATAGGAGAAGGCGAATCCAGCTTTTCACGTATATTAGAAGAGGCTCAAAGCAACGCCTTTCGGGGGCTTGTCGGCCATCCGGAGTCATGGGCTTGTATGGTGTAGCAGCTGAAAATCTACAAATGTGCTCTCTTGCTCTAACTGATGCTTACAGTTTGTTAGTGTGTCCCCATGTAGACTCTATATTTTATGTGCTTATGTGGGGGGGCATGGGAAGGGTAATGTATTTTAATGTATCTACTTTAGATGGTGTGTAGCCTGTTAGCCAATTCCTAGAGGCTGTAAGTCATAAGAAATGCAGTGCATTTACGGGTGGGCAAGCCAACGAATAAATAGGGAGAGCCGAGGCACAGGTCTGGCTCGGATCTTGGATCCCGTGCACAAGCCGAACCTTGAAATCTTTATTCACTAATAGCGGTATATCTGTACATTTCTATTATGTATGGTGGAACTTCTGCAATGTAAAATGGTGAAACTTACATAGCTCAAAATCGCTTGCTTTATTAGTCTATCTTCTATGTCAAAACAACTTCATCACCCTCCCCCTCCTCTTTCCTTTATTTGGCTATTCAAAATACAGGATGGCCATTTTACAGCACTGTTTTCCTTCCCCACATCCTAGTGGAACCGATACTGGCCCTCAGCTGCAGACAATGTACTGCATGGCCAAATACTTATAAGGCCCCAAAGGCGATACTGATTGCATTGCATATGCTTGTTTCAGCATGCGCTCATTGGCGAACCAGTTACCCATTCCTTTGGTTTTCATTTGGCCTTCATGCATTCACTGTAAAACCAGGGATCTTTCTCTACTGCCTAGTCGTAAGAAGCAGGCTAATGGTTACACAAGAGAGTATATTCAACATCCACTTTTCATACTCAATAAATACCTTTCTTTGGTCCTTGGAAGGTGTCCAGGAGTTTTGTGACATAGGTAGAATATTTCTATATATCGTTGCTATAAAATCTGGCAAGGCATGTATATGCCACTAAATTGAAGATAGATTACTATTCGCCTCTAAAGCAGTGAGGAAATATTCAACAGCTCTGTTACTGATCCCGGAATTTAGTGCTAGAGTTACTGGGTCATGATCACTCTGCCTTTATACACAGATCATGAACTGTATATTGTATTTTGTGTTACAGTATAGTTATTTGAGAATAAGAAAATCCAGCCTGGTTATTCCAATTTTATGTACTGTTACCTTAATTTGAATAAAGCATTTCTATCACCTATATGGACTTGTAGCACTTTTGGAACCTTTTCGCCTCCTCTGTCATATTTCTGTGATTTTATTCATTGACTGGAGTTGTGGTGTGTTTCGCCTGTGAAGATCGGATTGTTCTGTGAGCCTGAGCATATGAATTGTTCACCTCAAATGCAATTCTCACCCAAATGCTTTAAGTTTTAGCTGCTGCTGGAATCATTCTGACCATTTCACAGATATTTGGGGCTAGTTAATTACAGCCACTCCGTAAAGATTGCAGTGCATTATATGGAGTTTTTTCAGTTTTCAACGTGAGTAATATCAGGGAGGTTTGGGTAATTTAATTGTTAAATTTAAGGAATTTTCATTCCTCTGTATTTTTAAGGGAGATTTTAGGTCACAGTCAGACTGTTGCACAAATCGTTGACATTCAAGTTCAGGGAGACTTGCATCTGCATGCAGTGGAGACTGGTAGGCAAGAATAGCATTGCAGAAGCGCTTAATCCTTTTAATGAGCTATATTAAATAAGTATAAGCTGTAATGGTAAATAAACAAATTCTGTAAGTTCAATGGAAACAAATGTGTCTTTATAGCCGGAATAAAGTTCAAATTTAAAGTGCGAGGATTAGTTGGAGATCGGGGTCAGCTAAGCAAGAAAATAAAAATTGTCACATTTATATTAAATATCTTTTTGTTGAATTTTAAGATACCAATAGATTAAAACCTTGCAGAGGATTTTTAGCTACTGTGGCCAAACAAATGCAGCTAGGGTTCATCAAGTCCCACCCATTGAAAAATGCTGATCCAGCAAGAAAGGTAACGGATATTGCAACTAGTACTAGGACACTATGTTAAGCAATGTCGGACCTCTTATCCTACCTACAGAGGACGTCTAGAGGAACAATCCCATCACCTTTCATTTAGAAAGACATACAGTATGTGAAACCCCCCAAGACTGATATTCAAGCTGGGGTTTCTTTATCCCCTCAAACTAGACTGCAGTACCATCGCTATTACTTGTCAAGATTTCTTTCCCTGAAACATTCCAAAACTCGTGGTGCAACTGTCAACAATGGTGGTTCTACCGTCTTCCAGTGGAACACTATGGTGAGTTTCATGGAGCCCAGGCATTACCTTGTTAGGTGCCAGTCAGACCTGGGTAGCTGCAAACCCAACACCATGACTCCAGGAGAATGGGATAGCCTAACATTTCTACAGGGGGATAAGGTACACATGAGGTGGGCTCTGATACAACCAGATCAGGTCCTAAAAGGGCCAGAATCCTGGTCCATTAGCACACGTTACATTAGTACCCACTTGTTATCTGTCTTGAGTTTGGACCAATCCACCACAATACGGAGTTGTGCTACCATATAATTAAATTTGATAGAGCTAGTTTTCCGCTACCCCTCACCCCCCTTTAAGTTGTTTTTTTAATTTAAAATAACTGTGTAGGGAGTCTTGGCCAGCCGTTATTTCAAATGAACTTTGAAACTAAGCTGAAGAGCTTAATGTCCACTTTAAATGGGAGGACATGAAAGAGATATAAGACAGTCACTAGAACATTCATTTGAATAATATATGACTCTTCTCACCCATTAAAAGAATAAAGATGTCCACTTATTTATATCCCTCCTGATTTCCTCTAATAAAGTGGAAAAACTAGCCTTATACATGTCTGTTACCTGCAGCATAATCTTGATACCCAAGTATTTGACACAAGTCCCTCTTAAAGGGTTAGCTATCTGTTAGATCTTGTTGTACATTTGGGGCCATTGACAGTTTGGGTAGTTCTGATTTTTCCAATTTTAATTGTATATTCTGCAGCAGTTTTAAAATCTCATAGATGTTGAATGATTTTTGGTAAAAAGTGATAAAGTCGACTGAGATTAAAATGACTTAAACAGCATATAAAGCAGTCTTGTATTTCTCTGGACTGAAGGTTATTCCTTGTATTGTTGCAGATGTGCAAACATGACAGGCTAGTGGTTCTTTGTTCACGGCAAATATTAGTGACAAAAGTGGGGCCACCTTCTAAGTGCCCTTGAAGTCTGAATGAGTGGGAGAGGAGGCCATTCAAAGCAATCCTTGCAGTAGGTAGGCAGTAGTTGGCCATCACAACGGCAGTGTGCCAGGGATGGCAACCGATCTGCTGAAGGACCTCTGACCAGAAGTTCCAGTCTACCTTGTCAAAGGTCTTTTCTGTGTGTAAGTCCTAGGTCTGCTGTTTATGCATCTCTGTAAATAGGTGGATCATCATTCTAATGTTATATTGCGATTGCCTTTTCTTAAAAAAAGCTGCACTGGTCAGTGTGGATCAAATCTGGCAGGATGCCCTCACGTCCAGTGATCAGGATTTTGGTGAACAGATTAACATCTACGTTAAGAAGGGCTGTTAGCCTATACGAAGAACACATACATGCATTGCTTCTGGGTTTGGCGATAACCAAGATTGTAGCCTCTCTCATAGCTGAAGTCACATATCCAGTCTCAGTAACACGGTTTAAAAGGCTCTTCAGCCTAGAGGGAACCTGGAAAGCTAACACTTTATAGGGAAATTACCTGTGAACTGAATGAGCCTAAGGGCTTTTTAAAAAAAAGAAAATCAGGGTCCCAATCACTTTCCAGGCTTTCTCTTCCAAATGGATTTCTCTAGCACTTCTCTCTGTGGATTAAGTCTAGGAAACTGTGACTCTGCCACATACTGTGTTTGCTGGGTGGGTGACTGTCTATGGTACATTTAGGGAGGTCTAGTACCTGTGAACAGTATGTGTGATCCAGGCAATGCATGTTTACTTCACCAATGCCTCCAAGGTGTAGCAGACTCCCTCTGGGGAAACCTATATGCCCTGATTCAAGGCAAAGTAGTTATCTGCCCCATTAGCACTGCTGTAAAGACAGGCTCTCACAACATAATGGGTGTAGTCTGCACCATCGAGATCAAGGTCACCCTGTTCCCAATTCAAGCATCTCTACATGTGGCCTGATCAGAGACCGCCTTCATGCCAATCTTGACCTCTTCAACTAGGGATGCTAGTGCAATACCCAGTAATATATAATCAATACAAGATTGCTACCGATGGAGAAGTGAAAAATAGATGTAACCTTTATCATCAAGGTGGAGGTCTATCCCACATCTCTTAAATACGTTTTCCACAGGATGCTCTTGAGATTTTGGGAAAAAGTCCCAGTGTAGTCTACCCTTCCCTACTCCCACACCCCCAAGCTACCAGATCTGACTTGCTGCATACCCATTAGTGAGAGGAGGAGGTCTCTTTTTAGAAAAATTGACACTCTGTTATGTTTATAGTAAGTGGAGGAGTAGGATGCCACTGGGAAATGTCGCTTGTAGACACAATGTTAGGTTGCTTTGTCCAGAGACCTCCAAATTACACTACTTTTCACTGGGGTTCTAATCCCCTTTACATTCAGGAAAACAATCCTCACCACATTTTAGCCCCTGAAAACTAAGCTTTTCATAGCTCCCCTTACAATTGAGCCAGGGCACAGCTCTTTTCTTCCAAGTGGTGAGGAACAGAAGCACTGCGATGTGTCCCCTGCCACGCGGTTTCCATCCAGAGATCTGAAGGGTCTGTGTCCCCCCGTCCCCCACCCCTTCACCCCTCAAATTGGTATAACTAAAACACAAACAATAGCCTGCAGCATCATATAAGTAAATAGTATCCATAATGGCCAGAGCTCAGAGAGGAGGACCATGGTAGGAAAAGACCGAACCACTGAAGGAGAGCTGAGGAGAACCCCCAGGTCATTCACACTCTAGCCCAGACTATCAAGGGTATTGGCAACTGAAATAGTGAGACTCAGTGGGAAGGAAGAAGTAGCCTCCTCACACAAACCAAAATGGTCATTACTACTTCAGTCTGCCCCCAACGAGCTTGCTAAAGCTGCGTCAGCCCTACTACCAGTAAACACACATATCTAACCACAGCAAAATACATTACCATCCGCCTTTTCTCCAGATCTTTAGCCACAAGTTTCCGCCCACATCCACGGTTGTTGCTGGTTGTAGGCAGCAAAACACATCAGGGTCTTTAGTGTCAATGAAACTGCATTTCTTGAGCTCATAATTCACTGACGTTCTGTAGCGTCGCGGTCTAGTCATCCGGCGTCACGTGACTGACGGCAAAGGATTATTCAGAGGAATAAAGCACCTTCAACGCACCCACTTGTCCTGGTCATCATTACGAGGGAGGGTGCAGTCTCATACACCACAGTGGCGACGAGGCGGCAGAACCGTGAAGCGCATCCAGGCCGCTGTCACGGTAGGGGAGAGCCGGCGATTGCGCAGCTGCGGGCGCGACATGCTCGCCGCATCCCGCCAAGCGCATTGACGAGGGGGGGGTCACCAATCCACATCGCGTGAGGCCCTCGGCGCGTACATCGGCGCGCCCTCACACCCCACCCTATCCTCGACCATCAAGCTTTGTGCCTGTTCCCAAGGGGGCTGGGTGGCCCATGAGAAGCCCTCGCTCCTGGAGCTCCACAACTGTATCGCAAGCCAGGCGATCCGGCCACGTGCCTGCCACGGCGAGAAACACGCAGCCACAGGACCGCGTGGCACCACCACACGACAGCAGTACACAGGAGCACAGCACTGCAGGCGAGAAGGCATAAGGGCTTCCTGCTCAGGAGTACAGCGCTGCAGGCGAGAAGGCATAAGGGCTTCCTGCTCCCAACCGGGCACGCCCATTACAAGACCACTAACGTCCTTTAGCGCCTCAACACCACATCAAGGCGTCCGTCTTCCACGCCGCCCGCATCATGTGTGCGCAAACTTTTTCACTTACCAACCTAGTACCCTTCCTACCCAAACCAGGAGAACCGGCCATGAAGTGGGCAGACTGGAAGGGGTACTTCCTGAACTACTTGTCGGCGCTAGAAGATGAGGGCGAGGAGGCGTTCTCAAGCAAACGCCGAAAGAAAATACTCCTACATAATCTAGGCCCGGGAGGCCTGCATGTCTACGAGAATATGGTGAAGAAGACCAGGGCATCTACAGACGACGACGTGTTCCAACATGCCCTGGAAGACCTGGACAACCATTACCAGCCGGTAATATGCACAGCCATCGACCGGTACAATTTTTTTCAACGGAAGCAGACCGAGTCAGAATCAGTGGAGGACTACGTGGCAGCCCTCAAGAAGCTAGCCATCAACTGCAAGTTCGGTACTCTCCATGATGACCTTATTTGGGACCAGATCATAATGCACACTACCCACTCCAGCGTCCAGGAGAAGTTGTGGGTCAGTGGTGAGGCGCCCCTCCCGGAGATCATCGCAATAGTCAAAAGAGCCGAACTATCAAAACGGTGCGCACTTGCCGCCAAGAAGGAACCTCCCCAACAGCCCATGGTGTGCAAAGTGTCAGACCGGAGAGCCCCGACCGCAAAACCTGCGTCCCATACTGGCTCTGCCTCCAACAGACTATCTACGTCCAGATCCAAAGGGCCCAGCCGCGCTCCCGTGGACAAGCAAGGGACCTGCTACAGATGCGGCAGCCAATCCCACATGGCAAACGATAAGAAGTGCCCAGCATTCCACGTCAAATGCTCCTTCTGCGGCGTCACAGGACACTTCGGCAAAGTCTGCAGACGGAGGCCCAGAAGTGCCGCAGTCAAATATGTCCAAGACGACTCCGACGACCAGGAGGGAGCGGACCATTCTGACCAAGATTGCATACTCTGCATCAAGGACCAAATCCTGGGCATCGGCGGCATCGCCAAGAAGAAGCCATCATGCACGCTATTGATTGGGGCATCCAGATTGTCATGGTGGCGGACTCCGGTTCGCCATACACCATCATCCAAAAACAGATATGGGACAAAGACTTTGCTCATGTGGTGGGGAACCACCTTCATCCCACCGACGTCCACCCAGTCACATACACAGGGGAACGAATCCCCATGGTGGGATACCGGCGGCTCCTGTTCGAATTTAAGGGCAGGTACACGACCGCAAAATTGTACGTCGCGCAGAAAGGCCCCTCAGTCCTGGGGTGGGCGGACCAGGGAGAATTGGGCATACAGCTCAACCCAGGCGGAGACACGCAAGTGCTTTCGATGGACGACCCATCCATGCCAGCCTCGTTAAAAGCAACATTTCCAGCAGTCTTCAGCGACCACATCGGGAAGATGTCCAGTTCGCCCACAGAATCATGCTTAAAGAGGGAGCAGTGCCAGTCTCCCACAAAGTCAGGAGTATCCCGTTCAACTGCAGGGAGGCAGTTCAGCTAGAACTGAAACGGCTGGAAGACAACGACATCATCGAACCAATAGAGTGCGCCGAATGGCTCGCGCCCTTGGTGGTTGGGCGCAAACAGAGCGGGAAGATTCGCCTTTGCATTGATCTCCGCGAACTCAACAAAAACATCATCGTCGACAAGTTCCCACTGCCCAAAATCAATGAACTACTAGCCCAGACCAAGGGGATCAAAGGGTTTTCCACCATCGATCTCAAAGCCGCTTACCATCAGGTGTCGCTCCATCCATCGTGCCGGAAACTCACCTCCTTCATCACTCCCCATGTGTACCATCATGACCTTCTTGAATCAGTCTCTCTTGCAGGGCCGTGTCCCTAAAGCATTTAAGGACGCAATTGTGGTCCCCCTTTTAAAGAAACCGGGAGCAGACCCCCAGATACTATCAAATTATCGCCCCATCTCCCTGCTCCCCTACTTGGCCAAAGTCCTGGAAGCCCACGTAGCAAAGTGTTTGTCCAACTTTATGGAACATTCTGAATATCTAGATCCTCATCAAGCGGGATTCCGTCCCGCTCACTCTACGGAGACCGTGATTTTAGCTGTACTGGACGACTTACGAGATAAAGCTGACAGAGGTACTCCTCAGGCCCTGGTGCTTTTAGATCTTTCGGCCGCATTTGACACGGTCGATCACGAAATTTTGATGGACCGTGTCAGGCTGGCCGGCATCCAGGGCCCAGCTTTCAGCTGGATTAGTTCCTTTTTAGAAGACCGTACTCAAGCGGTTCGCTTGGATTCATTTACTGCTCCCAAGCTATCAACTGCATGTGGGGTTCCACAGGGATCATCACTATCCCCCCACTTGTTTAATCTATACCTTTCACCCTTGATTCAGTCTCTGAAGGCACGGAAGGTAACTACCTTCAACTATGCCGATGATCTACAGTTAACTTTCACAATAGATAACTCCCTTAATTCAGTCCTGGAATTCCAGGCCACTATGCTCCACATTCGCCATTGGATGGACCAAAATCATTTAAAACTCAATCCAGACAAGACCGAACTAGTTTTGACAGGGAGTAGTAAGATCTTCTGGGGCCCACACTATTGGCCGGCGGAACTTGGATTTCCACCCGAACCCTCTACCTCCGTCAAGAGTCTAGGTGTCATCATAAACAACGACCTGTCGTTGAGACCCCAAGTTGGTGCTGTGGTCTCAACCTGTTTCTTTCAGTTACGTAAAATCAGAAAGATCAGCCGCTTGCTCACTCATGCAGCGTTGATACAGGTCGTAATAGCCATGGTATTATCACACTTAGACTACGCTAACTCAATCTATCTAGGCATGCCACTTTTTCTAATCAAGCGGCTTCAGATGGTTCAGAACCAAGCAGCGAGACTGATCCATCAGCAACCAAGATGGCAATCAGCCAGACCTCTTTTAAAAAAAACTACACTGGCTCCCTATTTCCCAACGCACAGCCTTTAAAACGGGATGTTTAATCTTGAAGTCTCTTCACAGTCTGAGTCCCAAATTTATTAACTGCCTTCTATCAAGGCATACTCCCTCTCGCAACCTGCGCTCAGCCCACCTTCAGCTACTGACCATCCCCGCCTTCAAGTTAAAACGTCAGGGTGGCTGTAGGTTTGCATCCCTGGCCCCAAGACTGTGGAATTCTTTTCCACTGGAGGTTCGGTCATGTACTGATCTCCTGAGTTTCAGAAAAATGCTTAAGACATGGCTGTTCGGGCAGGCTTATGAATAACTATCCCCATCGGTCCCGGCATATTCTAGAGTAGCGCCATGAAACCTTTTGGTGTACGTGCGCTGTATACATTTCTTATAACATAACATAACGCCCTTCGGCTGCTACAGGTTCAGACGGTTGCCCTTTATTCTTGCATCCACGGCGGCCTTCTTCCAAAAACTCATGCACACACTCTTCAAGGACATCCATGGAGTCCTCTACTTCCAGGATGACATCCTCGTCATGGGAAAGACCAAGACCGAACATGACGACATTCTCCACACCGTACTGCACACGCTGGCGGCCAACGGTCTCACGGCGGAACTTGAAAAGTGCAAATTCGGCTTACGCCAGGTGACCTATCTAGGACACGAGATCAGCGACACAGGCATCTCCCCTAAAACAGCCAATGTGGAAGCCATCATGTCCGCACCCTCCCCCAAAAGCAAAGATGAGGTCCGCGCATTCCTGGGGATGGCGGAGTTCTATAGCAAATTCGTCAGGAACTTCGCGACCAAAACTCACAGCTTACGTCAACTGCTGAAAGACAAGACTGTCTTTTCCTGGTCCGAAGAGTCAGAAGCGGAATTCTCCGCCATTAAAAGTGACATTTGCAGAGCGATTCCCTTACACGGGTTCGACAGTTCCTCTCCCAGCATCCTGACCACGGACGCCAGCGACAAAGGATTGTGAGCGGTTCTCTCCCAGAGAGCAACGGACAGCACGGAGACCAGCGTGGCGTTTGCCTCGCGATCCCTCACCCCCAGTGAAGAGAAGTACAGTGTGATCGAAAAGGAAATGCTAGCATCCATCTGGGCGATGGAGAAATTCCGACAATATCTGTGGGGATACAGATTCACGCTCTGTACCGACCACAAACCCCTAATCAAGGTCCTCACATCTAGCGGCAATGTGACAGCCACCCCACGCATCGCGAAGATGACACTACGTCTTTTGGACTTCGTGTACGACGTGGAATACATCCCCGGCCCACAGAACAGGGTCGCGGACTTCCTCAGCAGAGCGGCAGCCATGGAAGGAACGGTCACGCAGTCTGACTGGGACGAGTATAGCGTTGCCTTTATGACGGATCACGAACACACCATCAGTGCCCAGGACTGGGCAGACGCCTATGCGCAGGACACCGAACTATCACAGGTCAAACTATATGTTACACACGGCTGGCCAGAGAAGAAGCACACAAAGGACAACTTCAGAAAGTACTGGGAGGTCCGTGACGAACTTTCTATTAGTGACGACTCAGTATTTTTACTACGAGGCGACAGAGTTGTGCCCCCGAAGGAGCAACTTGACCGCATACTCCACATCAACCACGAAGGCCACCTGGGCATCGTCAAAGCGAAAAGACTAATGAAACTACTGTACTGGTGGCCAGCCATGGACAACCAAGTGGAGAGGTTCGTGAGAGCATGCGAGCATTGCGCCAGGGCGGACAAAACACTCACCACCATGAGACCCCCCATGGGGGAGTTCAACAATCCCAACAACCCTTGGTTCAGGATCGTGGCGCGAAGACCTACGGTCGGCTCTCACCTTCAGAGGAATAAAGCACCTTCAACGCACCCACTTGTCCTGGTCATCATTACGAGGGAGGGTGCAGTTTCATACACCACACGTTCACATCAGTCAGTCTTCATCCAGAGTTGTCACAAAGTGTCTCTCTTCTCTGCGACCTCCGTTTCTTCCAGACTTCAGTTCCTTTCCTGACTGATGGGTTTAGCATTGTGTCAGGGCCAGATTGTTCGCATGTAGCATCCGTTTTAGCAAGGTGAAAGCCCAAGATCCTCCTTGCTTACATTTTATCTCCTGGGTGGTAAGATCCTTCCTCATGTTCAAAAGCTAGACGCAATGAGTTGCTAATATCGGATCTTCTTAGACCTGAACTTCACTGTGTTTGTTCTGAAGGCTTAGTGCCTCAGCAACGTAGCCTGCGATACGTGTTGGAATATATTGCATAAAACGTTTTTGGTAAAGTCACCTGGTTGCTTTGTCGCCATCTGTAATACCTGTTTTTGCCAAAACGTCTTTGCTCTGCCCTGTCTTCGCATGGGCTCCAGTGACCAAACGCTGCCTTCTCCCAGAGCTCCAAGTCAGGAGCGCTACACGAGAATGTCTCCAAATATACCAGCGCCACACTAACTCAGCATCGCAGCCATCGTAGACGCCCTCTGTGATTCCTTGAACCCATCACAGAACTAGGTTTAACTTGCACACTTTGATCTAGATGCTGCAAATTGCATTTTGTCTGCGGTCCGCTAAGGTCTTTCGGGCCCCAGTTGGATCCCCACCCTGCGGAGAAGTCCCCACAGCTATCTTCAGGTGTCAGGCTGCTCCTGTTGTCTCTGCAAATAGATTATCGCATGATGCAGGCATTTTCACTGCCCAGTTAGAGGCATACTTTCTTGGTGGATCTGGTCCTGTGCGGATGTCGCCATCACCTACTTTTTCCTGTTTATAATCTAGATTGCATTTTAAAACCGGCTTTGGTTTGTGATGTAGGAAAAAGAATTGAGCAATAAATAAATCTAGACTGTTTATAGAATGGAATTAGGGAGTCGTGTGCCTCCCCCACACCTAGCTGTGTGCATCTTTACTCCCGATGATGACCTTCTTTTTCTGCCATGCAGGTGTTAATGGGGCATGGTGTGAATGCCCTGCTATGCAGCCTTGATATTTGAATGCTAATTAGACATACATGGCTGATCTGGACCTTCTCTTTAATTTTATTAATCTCTGTTCTGCTGTGTAGTAGGCAGCAAAACCTACGATGCAGCGAAGAGCTTCCAAAAGGGTTATTAGGTAGGGGTTTTGGCAGCACTGCTGTCAACAAGACCTATAGTTTCAAATAGACTGTGCTTTATCTTTGTCCCCTTCAAGCCTTGGTCGTTTTGGAACATCCTCTTTCAGCCTCTGGATTGAAACTGTAGTCATTTACATCTTAGTTCAGGCCAGAGAACTATAGTTCTCTCACCTCATGTTCACTCCTAGTGAATGGACCTTTGTATTATGTTGGGTGGAATAATTTTAGGGGCAGCATCAGCTGCAAGGAACTGTTTTGGTGAACGAGAAACCATCTTGGAAAGACAGACTCCTCAATTTAAACCAACACATTTACCACATTATTGTTTAATTTCTTTGTGCTCACCCTTTTTACCATAGTTATGTTCTATCTTTAATTTCACTTTTCTCATATGTTTTTTCTTTGTCCCTTTCCCTTCAGTCTACCCTTCTCCAGTACCCTCTCTGTGGCACTCCCTTTTCTTTTCATTCTGTACTCCTCATGCCTTGCCAGGTATTTCCTTAGGCAACCAAACAATAACAATGGCACAAGTCCCATTTAATAAAACATTGAGAATGGGTCACCACCTGCTTTATCCCTTCTTAATCGCCCTTGCCGGCTAAACATTCAGCTTTCTGGTAGCAGTGAGTGTGAAACTGTCGGCTACAAACCATGTTTTCCTTCTAAATAGACAAAACGACAGGGTAGTAGTCATTGATCACTTTGGATGTCTCACTACTCTTAATGTTGTATGCATTCTTTAGAGATTTGCCAGCGATTGAATTTCTGACTCGAGACTTGAAACTATTTACTCTTCCTTTAGAAATAATAGGCCTAGGGAAACCAAAGCGACCCTTGATAGTCTTTTCTGTTGGCTTTGTATATGTGACCGCTGTATTTGCCACATCAGAGGGACTGACATCACAACACTTGCTGCCTAAGGGTTCTGATCTCATTCTCATTGGGAATCTCACGTGTATACTGCTCAAAGAATGGTAGTACTGACTCATCAGTATTCTGTCCAACGTTTGCCACACCTTTTACCCATACTAACTTGTGAATATGTAGAATACCTCTAGCTTTGTATTTTTTCTCCAAAAGTAGTCAGTGACCTCAAGTGAAGGATTTCTTTTGTTGCAGAGAAAGTGAAGTATAGCTTGAAATCTGATTAAAGTATCTGCAAACATTTGCTGGATCCATCAAGCACAGTTCACCTGGTGTTTTAAAGGTGATGCCAGCAATATTGCAGTTAGCTTCTCGGAGGAAGTTGTGCAAATTATACCTGGCATGCTCTGCATATCTAAGAGTATTGAACTAGCTGGGTGCACCCACGTTGCGCAACATGCTCTTGCGCTGACCATGCAGACTAAACCAGTACTCATTTGAATCACGTTGGCACGCCATGAGATTCATGCAGTTGCACTCTAAGATTCTCGTCTTTTCTATGAACCTTCTTAACAACGACCCTTGCACTTACGTTTTGAAAATTTGCTCTTGTTTATCCAATATCTGCAACAGCATATGACAAAACAGAGTTCACTTTTTAAGAGAACGTGAAAAAGAGTATTTTTAAATATTTTTTTTAAAAATCTAGCAGTCTCACCAATACTGTTTTTTCTTTTGAATATTTTCTCCACTGGTTTGAGTTGTAAAAAAAATGTTTTTCTGATAGAGACATCTAGCCGCAGATTCTTTACGTTAGAAAATCCCAGGCGTCAGGCTGGATCCGGAAGACTTTTGTGCGAGCAATAAGCTTGTCCGTCTGTAGGTGGTGTTAGTTGGCTCCGTATGGCGGCGTCGGCATTGTCCATGCCGGAAGTGATGCCAGAGTCACCAATATAGCAAACACAAGGAGATGATGGACGTAGCGCTGAAACTTTTCAGACACTCGCCCCCGTGTCAGATCTGGGTTGAATCCATCACCATTCTTTAGCTCACTTTGCCACCTCAGTTCAGACCCAGCTATATGCAAATCAGTTTTGGCCCTGTGCCTCATGGGAACCGTCCAGCCCGAATTGCCAAGCCAGGTCTTCCCTGAACCGGAAACAAGCATCCTGGGACCGGTTTCGGGCTAACAGCCCTCATCAGCCAGGCTAGCTTGAATCCAGTGGCAAAGTCACCAATATAGGCGCCACCCCGGTGCGCTGCCGTCGGTTCTTTTCTTTCCGCACCATCTAGCACAGATCTGTGCAGAGACCTAGCCTTTGTCAGTTTTTGACAGGCTTTTTTCGACATTTTGTCAAAACTTTTTGGTGTATAGGTTTCTCCTCAATGTTGAAAAAGACTTCTGGATTCAAACTGTGCGGTGCCTGCCATTGCGCCATGCTGGAGACGGATACACACTTAATTTGTCTCTGGTGCCTGGAGAGTGACCACGACTCGAAGTCGTGCTCTGACTGCTGGTCCATGGCTCCAAAGGCTTTTGAGGGAGCAGTCCTTAAAACTGCTTGCACCTCTGCATTCAACTCCATGCTGTCGCCCCGGAGGTCTTGTTCCCGGTTGAGGGGCAGACCCGGCACCGCTCTGGGTGTCCTAAGTCTTCATCTTCCACTCGTAGTCGTCGAGTCGGTCAGGTAAGAGGCATTAGAAGCACAAGAAGTCGAAGTGTGCTTAAACTTCTCCCCATCCTTCGGCCGGTGTGACGGAGGGCCCTCGATGCCATAGGCCTCGTTCTGCGTAACCTGCCCGTGGGTCGGCTCTGCACTTCCCTGCCTTTCCAGGGACTGGAGCGACCCTCGCCCAGTTAATAGACTTATGACGCCATGTGCCTCATATTTGGTTTACCTGACCCTCTGGGCACGCCTTCTGGCCCCGGAGGCTCAGGTGGGGCTCCATCAGGTTCCATGCCGGTGGCTCTGGCCCCGTTGCCGATTTCCCCCCCCCCACCCCCAATGGATCTGGTGGCAGATCCGTACCAGCGCTGGTAGTTTCCCTGCTACCTTCCCTGGCGAGGGTTCCTGCGTCAAGACTCCCGGCGCCCCGTGGCACCTTCCCTGTTCTCATCCCCGACAACCCAGAGACAGATCGGCGCCTATAGATGCCGATTCCGGCACCAATGGCATCCTTGGGTACTAGGTGAATTCTTCAGATTTCTTTTTAGGGACTAGGATTGGAGAATGATTGGGAGGCATCGCTGGACCCTTTGCAAGACCAGCCTGAGCATGAAAGGGACTGGTATGAGGAATTGGGTGAGGCCAGTGACCTGGATACACCCCCAGATTCTGGCCTGCTTTGTCCCCCTCCTGTCTCTACGGAGAAGGGCGCTTCATATGCTGTGGTGGTGAGAAGGGCAGCCGAGGTCTTGGATCTTCAGCTCCCTTCGATGGATGTCAAGACTAACATCTTGATAGAGGTCCTGCCGTCGGGTGTCACCTCCTCGTAACCCCTCCTGCCTTTCAACGAAGCCTTGACTGATGTTCTTCTGGGAACCTGGTCCCAGCTCAGCACAGGGGCCCCTGTGAATAGGACAGTTGCCCACCATCCTCACCCTCCTCTGGGCAACCCGAAATTCCTTACCAACCTCCCTACCCCTGAGAGTTTGGTGGTTCAGGCCTCTACCTCACAGGGTGCGTTTCCCTCTGCACCCCGGACGGGGTATCCAAGAGACTAGATAGTTGAGGCAAGAAGATTTTTTTCTTCCGCTAGCCTTGCTTTACGGTCGATGAACACTGCATGCCTATTGGGCCGTTACGCCTACTCCTTGTGGAAAAAGGGTTGCGCAGGTGCTGCCACAGGTCCCGGAGGAGGCCTGGGCCATTCTCTCCCAAGCAGTATCAGACGGGAGAGATGTAGCAAAGTTCACTATTCGTTGTCGGCTTGACACCACCGACTCGCTGGGCAGAATAATGTCATCGACTGTGGCCGTTCTATGCCACGCCTGACTCCGAACTTTTGACTTTTCTGGGGATGACCAGGCTTCCCTTATAGACATGTCCTTTGATGGCACCTGTCTCTTCAGCGACCAGGCAGACATGGCTCTGGAGCTCTTTTAGGACACACGGGTCATGGCCAAGTCCTTGGGCCTCTCAGTGCCCACCACTCCCTGTCTGCTTTTCACCCCTTTTGTGGCCACGGATGGGGCTTTCAGCCACGCCAACTATATTCCGCCCACAAGACCATGCAAGTTCAGCAACCTCTGCGCGACCAAGGGCGCAGCTCCTTTCGACTCCGTGGGTCATACGGCCAGAGGTCCAGTCAGTCCACTACTTCCCCTGCAACCTCTAAACCTTCCAAGTCTGGCCCTTCAAGATCATGGGCGGCCAGTTAGTGGCAGGATCAGCCATCACCTCCACAACTGGCAAAACGTCGCATCAGACAAGTGGGTTCTTCAGATAGTCCGAAGGGGCTACTCCCTTTCGAGATTACCCCTCCCTTCCACCATGCCTCCCAGTTATAACAGGCTGACGGAGGACCACCTGAACTTGCTTCAGAAGGAAGTCAGGACTCTCTTGGCCAAGGGAGCCATAGAGAGGGTTCTGGTGCCAGAAGTCGGCTGTGGTTGCTATTCCTGCTACTTTCTGGTCCTGAAAAAGGGTAAGGGCCTTCGTCCTATTCTAGGTCTGGGAGCCCTCCACTGCTTCCTCAAAAAGGAGAAGTTCAAAATGCTCAATCTGGCTCTGGTCTTGTCTGCCGTAGACCCTGGAGACTAGAAGGTGGAGTTGGACTTGATGGATGCATATTTTCACATTACCGTGCTGCCTGCCCATCGGCGCTACCTGCGGTTCATGGTAGGTCACAAGCACTTTTAGTTCACAGTTCTCCCCTTTTGGCCTTACCAGCACCCCTTGGGTGTTCAACAAGGTGATGGCTGTGGTCACAGCTCATCTGCTCAGATCAGGTGTGCCAGTCTTCCCCCTATCTGGACGACTTACTGTTGAAGGTGAGCTCGCCTCAGACTGTCCTCTCCCACTTCCAGACTACGGCAAATCTCCCGCTTTTGCTGGGGTCCACTTTCAACATGCCGAAGTCACACCTGGCTTCCTCTCATATGCTCCCTTTCATTGGAGCTGTTCTGGACACAATGCCGTTTTGGGCCTATCCTCCCGAGTGGGAAGTCCAGGATATTCAGGCTATGATACTGATGTTTCAGCCTCTCTCCTGGATTTCGGTGACAATGACTCTGAGGCTGCTGGGCCTCATGGCCTCCTGCATCCTACTAGTGACCCATGCCAGATGGCGTATGTGGGCTCTGCAGTGGGACCTGAAATTCCAGTGGGCGCAGCATCAGGGAAATCTCTCCAATGTAATAGAGATCTCGGAGGGGACTGCACTGGATCTGCAGTGGTGGCTGCCCAACCACGATTGGGTTAGAGGCAGGTCCCTCAACCTTCCCCAACCAGATCATACGGTAGTGACAGATGCGGCCATCAGGGAGAGGTGGAGATCAGAGGACTCCGGCGGAATCCAGACTCCACATCAACTTGCTGTAGCTCCGAGTGATTCGCTTGGCATTGAAAGCTTTTCTCCCTTCCATCAAAGGAAAGCTGGTTCAGGTGTTGAAGGACAACATCACTGCCATGTGGTACTGCAACAAACAGGGTGGGGTGGGGTCCCGGACCCTTTGTAAGGAGGCCTTGCATCTCTAGGCATGGCTAGAACAACAGGGCATATCCTTGGTGGTTAAATACCTGGCAGGTTCTCTGAACACCAGGGCGGATGAACTCAGCCATCGATGCCTAGCGGATCATGAATGACGTCTCCATCCGGAGGTGGCAAAAGGTGTCTTTCAGAAGTGGGGACTGCCTTGGGTAGATCAGTCTGCCTCTTCCGAGAACGCACAATATCAGCAATTTTGTGCCCTTGAGTATCCAAGGCGGCCTCACTCGGTGACGCTTTTCGTCTTGAGTGGAGCTCAGGCCTCCTCTGTCTTTCTGCCAATACCACTCCTGTCCAGAGTGCTCAAGAAGATCAGCAGCGACCGAGTCCAAGTCATTATTGAGGCCCCGGACTGGGCATGGAGAGTCTGGTAACCCGACCTTCTCTGAGCATCGATCCTCCGATCAGGCTGCCACTCTGGGAGGATCTTCTGTCGCAGTAGCAGGGTAGGGTCCTCCACCTGAACCTGTCAACTCTATGCCTTCTTGCGTGGAGATTGAGTGGCAACAGTTGACACCATTTGACCTTCCTTCCAAAGTCTGTGATATGATTTTGGGCGTCCAGGCATCACTCTACCAAAACTGTGTCCGCCTGCCGGTGGCAGAAATTTGTAAAATATTGCACAAAGGGCTAGGTACGCTCTTTCTGCTTCTATCTCTCAAGTCCTTCTCTTTATCCTGACCCTTGCACAGCAGAGCTATGCTCTGGGCACTCTTAAAGGGTACCTTTTAGCCTTGTCTGGCTTCTTGAGGCTGCCAGACCAACCCTCTTTATTTAATTCCTGTATTGTGAACAGGTTTCTTAAGGGGCTTGTCTATATGTTCCCACCTGCCCCATTCATCACGCCACAGTGGGACCTTAATTTGGCTCTCACTTGCTCCATTAGAACCTCTGCACAGCTGCCCCCTCCAACTGATTTCCATCAAAACAGCCTTTTCAGTGGCAATAACTTCTGCAAGGAGGGTGAGTGAATTGCAGGCTCTGTCATCCAAACCTCCTTACTTGACCATCTTCCCTGACAAATTGGTGCTTCGCACTAGGGCCGCTTTCTTCCTGAAAGTGGTAACACCATTCCACGTGGGGCAATCAGTCACCTTGCCCACTTTCTATGCTTCTCCGCACCTCTCTAAAGAGGAGGAGCGACTCCACCGTCTGGACCCAAAAGACCGTAGTCGTTCTCCCTTGACCGCACTAAAGAGTTTTGGGTGGACGACCAACTCTTCGTGGGGTACTTTGGATCACAGAAAGGTTGTGCGGTGCAGCAGAGGACTATCTCGCGATGGGTCATCCTCTGCATCAAAATTTGCTACGCTCTAGCCAAGAAACAGCCTCCCGAAGGCTTAAGAGCTCATTCTTCCATAGCGAAGGCTGCGACCACAACGTTGCAACATAGTGTTCCAGTCCTTGACATTTGTCAGGCAGCAACATGGGCGTCACTGCACACATTCACAAAGACCTATTGCTTGGACAGTCAAGTCCGCAGGCATGGCCTTTTTAGCCACTCTGTCCTGCAGGACTTCCTGGTCTAAAGTTGTCTGCAGTCCCTCCTCCAGGGATGGTATTGCTTGGGTATCTATTCTAAGGTAAGGAATCTGCGGCTAGATGTCTCCATCAGATGGACAAATTACTTATCTTTGGTAATTCCTTATCTGGTAGAGACCTAATCTAGCCACAGACTCCTTACCGAAACACCCATCCTCCCCGCACTGCGGACGGGTTTTTAGGGTCAGGGCTGATCCTTTTCAGGGCCCTAGTTGTTGTAAACACACCACTGTCGGTGCACTTCATGGCTCTGGGCTTCTGGATAGGAAAGTCGTGAAAAGTAATGGACGTCAGCATGCTGAGGAGGCGCCTATATAGGTGACGTTGACGTCATTTCCGGAGCAGACGACACCACATGGAGCCGACCGACGCCACCTAACGGCGTGCAAGGGTATTGCTCGAGCAAAAGTCTTCCAGATCCAGCCTGATGCCTGGGATATTCTAATGTAAAGAATGTGCAGCTAGATTATTTTTCTGCCAGATTAGGCATTACCGATGGTAAGTAACTTGTCCTTTAAAATGTCTGTACCTTTACCAATTTCACAATATGTTAATTATTTTAAATGTACGCAGTGTAGAAGTAATATTTTGTAGGTGCTTTGCTGTGGTCAGTGACTGGTCTCCCCATAAAGAGCTCAAACCAGAGCATTGATCAGGTCAACTGATGAATGTAGAAGAGGCTTCACCTATTAGTAGATTATGTATGTGGGGGCTATTCCCTTCATGTAGAGCTTTATTCAGGATGAAACCTGTATGTACAAGAGACGTGGCCTACTAGTACATGATGTGCATGGTGGATATACAGACCTCTTTATGTACAACTTTATTAAGGGCAAAAGCTGTATGTAGAAGAGGCTTCACCTACTAGTAGATGTGGTGTATAATGAAGGACTGACCCCTTCATATTGAGCTTTGGTTTGGGTGACGTGTATGTAGTAGAGGCTTGCTTTACTAGTGCATGATGTGTAGTGTGGGACTGTCCTTTTCAGGCAGAGCTTTGTTCAGGGTGAAAGTTGTATGTAGAAAAGGCTCAGCCTACTAATAGGTGCTTTGTGTGGTGAGGGACTGCCCTCTTGATGCTCAGGTTCAGCCTACTAATAGGTGTGTGTCTTGTGAAGGACTGGGCCTTGATGCTGAGGTTTGTTTAGGGGGCAGCCATGTGTAGAAGAAGCTTGAACTACCAGTTCATGATGTGTGTGGTGGACTGGAGTCTTCAGGTTCAGCTTTATTTTTTTTTTAACAATCTTATTTGGTTTTTTATACTGTTTCATACACAAGGACACAACATTACATGACTAGCATCACATGACGAGCAGTACATTGTGTTGTTTACCTCACCTACCGGTACCAAGGCCCATAAGGAATTCCTGGCCCGGCAGGCAGGTCAGGTAGGAGAAAATCAAACAAATGGAACAATAAGAAAACTGCTAAACTGTGAACCTGAGCCTCTGCAGGTGTTTTTGGTGTGACTATATCTGATCTTCAACAATAAAAAGGTGGTGGTATGGCACTGCAGTCTGTGTATCCCCATGAAGTTACTGAATGGTGTGGGGGGCGTTATGTCAATGAGTTGGGTAACATATCTGCAGTAGATGGCGTGGTTCCGGGGCTTGTACATTGCATCTCAATCAAGCGGACCCAGCATTGACCCAACCTGTATTGCTTATCTACGCCGCTTCTACATACATATTTTGCCCTGAACAGAGCTCTTCACGGAGAGGCCAGTCCCCCACCACAGACATCAACTATAACTTGGCCAAGCTTCTTCTAGATACAGGTTTTGCCCTGAACAGAGCTGTACAAGAAAAGGGCAGTCCCCACAACAGAAAACTGCTTATTACTTTTCAAAGGCTCTTTAACACACACCTTTTGCACTGGACTGAGCTCTTCAAAGAGAGACCAGTTCTCCCACCACAAACGCAAGCTACACATTAGCCATGCTTCTTCAACAAACAGCTTTTCACCTGAATAGACCTCTTCACTGAGAGGCCAGTCCACCATCACATACATCACCTATTAGTTGGCAGAGCTTCTTTTAAATGTAGTTTGCTCCCTAAACCGAGGTCATCAAACAAACACTAGTCCCCCCATCAAAGGCATCACCTATTAGCCAAGCTTCTTACATACAGCTTTCACCCTGAACATAGTTCATTTTGTTCATGTTCACCTGTTCACTACCCCACACATCATTTATTAGATCACCAAACCTCTTCTACATACAGTTTACACCCCGAAGAGAGATATTTGCAGAGAGGGCATCCACTTCTAACAATTCACTTAAGAAGTGGCCAACCTTCTTGTACATTACGTTTTAGCTGTGGTGTGATTTGTTTATAGAGAGTATATCATCTAATCATTAGAACCTATTATGTTAAAACTACGTAGGACCTTCTTTTAAAATTATTTCACATCCTTAACATACAGACAATGAATTTGTATTAGTCTAATATGTTTAGCTATTTTACATTTATTGTTCGCACTCGTTACCCACTATATACTAAGCATTCCCAAGGTTAAACAATTTAAGACATACCAACATAATACATCAAATAGAAATTGGCTCCATTTCATATCCATACACTTCTATTTTCTGTAAGTTGTATTCATCAACACCAATTACAATCAATAGCATTAAAAACAATTAAAATGTAAGTTAAAATCATAATTGTTCATCTAAAGTACTACAATATGTTCCCTGTATGGAACCACTTTCACAAGTACAGAAAATACATACCTATATTGTTCTATGGCTTCCTCCTGCATTTATCAACTACATAAAATATTGCAGTCCACAATCCACATATTGTACACTGTAAAAAATAATGAATGTACGCATTAGCAAAAGTGTAAAGTATGTAAAAAGAAGCTGTTGGCTCAATGTAGTTGAATGAAGAGATTTGCACCGCACTCCAATTAGCACTCTTCTAGAAACTAGAAGCAAATGAAAGTTCACCTCCTGCGCCACCTCACCGACCAGAGATAAACTCAAGAGGAAAAGGTAATGTATGGGTATATGTATCTGTAGACTTGAACCCTTCATCCATTTATAAGCAGCATTTGTAAAAATGTTTACTGGAACAGTCGCTATTGGTTGAACCTTAATGTAACCTCTCTTTACATGTTGGAATGGATTTGTGAATCCACAACAGATTTGAACCTGCAGGCCTCACTCAGTGAAGCTTATATGGCGGGATCCACAGACCCTTCGCGGGGCTTAGCTCCCCCGCTATACAGACGTGGATCCGCAAAACACCCTTAAAAATAGTACGACTAAGCGAGATATAGATTACTTTATTCTGTTTGGAAGATGTAGTGTCTGAGTGTGTTGTTGTGTGTGTGCACAAGAGAATTGTGTTGTTTTTGTAAGTGTATCTGTCAGTGTCTATGTGAGTGAATGTGTGAGGGTGTTAGTGTGGCTTTGTCTTTCAGTGTGGGAGTGTGTGTCTATAGTTGTGTATGTTTCTCGATGTGTGCTTGTGTGTGTGGGAGTAATTGTGTGTATGTATGTGTGCAAGGGAATGTGTGAGTGGAGGTATGTCACTGTGTTGGGGGTTGTGTGTGAGTGAACATGTGGTGATGTCTGTGGGTGTGTGTGTCAGTATGTGGTTGCCTGGGTGTAGTTGTGCGTCTTTGTGCATGTGTGTGACTGAGTGTGTGTGTGTAAGCATGCAAGGAAGGTTGTGTGTGTCTGTGTGGGTGTGTGACTAAGGGTATCGGGTGTCTTTGTGGCAGTAGTTCTCTGTGTATGTATGTGTGGATGTGTAAAAGTGCATATCTGTGAATGTATGTTGTTGAAGTCGGAAGAAGTCAAAACGGACAAGTAAGAGCTCCAACACGGTAAGTTTATTTGGCTCTTCGGCAGAACGGGGATCCCAGCCTACTGCCTCCCTCAACCGCCTCTCCGAGAATGTCGTGCCTCCCCGGAACCCCGGAGGAGTGTTCCACAGACGCTACGACATCCCCACGAGACGCAGCGAAGGAGGGACACCAAGACAGGTACACATTACAACATATCCCCTTTCGTTATAAACAGAACAACACAAAAGATAACGTAAAAACAAATCTAGAAAACATTCCGAGTTAACAGAATATAGAAACTGTGTAAGGAAAAAACAAAACAAAAGCAACAACAAACTTTAGAGTATCACGACATGAACTGGTTACTCCTTAAGAGAACAATATGAAACATCACGAAATCGTAAAAGTTCACATGAGCTTTACAGAACAAATTAAGACATTACAAAGTCTTTAAATTTCTCAGGAACATGGCGTAACCATGGTTGTTTTCCCACACAAGTAAGCCCACCTCCTTCCTCGGAAAGAACCTGTGGGAAGTTCCTATGAACAAAATTTCCACACATAACATCATTGTTTTTTTTATACAGAGCTACTCTCCTCATGTTCCATTTTTGTCCATTCTCTAGTACTACGTGCCACTTGTGTACTTCCTTCACCAACATGGGATCGGAAAACTTGTTTAGCCCATGCTCTCTTCTTCCCAACTTCACCTTGATAATATCACCAACTTCTACCTTGCTACCCTTCCCAGAATGCTTGACACAAACTGAATCGCCAACACACTCTCGCATCCACTGAGGGGGAAGCTTAGTTTTCGGTATCCTGCCCCTCATTTTGGTAAACGGCACTTCATCCGTGACTCCATGTACAGTTTTTTTGTGAGACCACACCATGTCCCGTACACTCTTCTGAATATCTTGACTCCCTTGCATGGCCATTTGAATAGTGCCCTTGATGACTCTATTCATGCGTTCCACCATGCCGTTTCCCTGGGCGTTGTACAAGGAAGTACACGTGTTTTATGCCATTACCCATAAGAAAACTCCGCATGGCATGAGAGGTAAGTTGGGTACCGTTATCAGTTACCAATACGTGTGGAAAACCTTCCCTCTTGAAGATAGAGCCCAAGATCTTAATGACTGTACTGGTAGTAATGTTTCTTAAAAATTCTACAATAAGCCATCTAGAAGAAACATCCACCAAAACATGGCAAAGCGTTTATCGCCAGGAAGGAACTCCATGGGACCAATGAAGTCCATGCATACTTTTTCCCAAGGTAAACAACCCTGTCCTCCAGAAATGGAACCCATGCCCTGCAAACCTACTTTCAGTCTTTTCTCACTCTTTGCATAGGGAACAATTTTCCACCCAAACTCTAACATCTTCTTCAAGACCTGGCCACCAAAAGTTGTTTTTAAGACGTTTCATAGTGATGGTCTGACCTAGGTGCCCTTCATGTGCTTCTTCCTAAGTGCCCTGGGGGGAATAAATCTCTCACCCCTCAAAACTATATCATCAGAGACCCCAATGTTGAGTTCTTCTTGCAATTTGACATAAATGCGTAAAGAGGGCTTAACGTTACCTTCACGCCTCCAACCAGATCGAATGGAATTGACTAACTCACAATAGTCAGGATCATCAATCACAGCTTGATGCCACTCATCCTTAGAGATAGATTTGAACTCATCCATACATGCATCCTCAACACTTGCCACCACACAAACCACCTCCTCATCGAGCTCTGCATTCTCCTCCACTCTGAGAGGTAGTCTTGATAAACAGTCCGCCTGGACATTCTTCCAACCAGAGATGTATTCAAGTTTGTACATGAACTCTTGCAACCTTGCTGCAAACCTCATCAGGCGAGGGGAACCTTTACTAGCACCTCCCGGACTTAGCATTCTGATAAGGGGTTTGTGGTCTGTTCTAAGAGTGAAGTGTGTTCCCCACACGTAGGTACGGAAATATTGGACACCCCACGCCGCAGCTAAAGCTTCACGCTCAATAACTGCGTAATTACGTTCTGAGCTACTGCGCGCGCGTGACGCGAAAGCCACAGTTTTTTCAACACCACATTTAATTTGGGATAATACAGCACCAATGCCATGGGCACTGGTATCCACAGTAATGAAAGTATCTTTGCCAGGTTCAAACGGCAATCTTTAATATTTTGGAAAGCTTGAACTTGTGGTGCATCCCAAGAGAAAGGTGCCCCTTTCCTCAACAATTCTCGTAACGCCTCTGTTTTGTGTGCAAAATTGCTAAAGAACTTTGAGTAGTATTCGATTAACCCCATAAAGGATTTTAGTTGTTCCTTGGTGGTAGGTGTAGCTGCCAACCTGATGGCTTTCAACAAATCTTCTTTAGGTTGCACACCCCCCTCAGAAATGGTGTAACCCAAATAGTCCACCTCTTTCTTCATGAACTTACACTTGTCCTTTCTTAAGGTTAGACTTGCCTTATGTAATATCTCTAACACATTGGCCAAAGTAAGGTTATGTTCAACTTCATTTTTACCAGTGATCAGGATATCGTCTTGGAAATAGTGAGTATTCCTCATGCCTTTAAGTAGGCCATGCATCATGCGCTGGAATACACTAGCGGCTGATGCAAGGCCGAAAGGAAGCCTCTTAAATTGAAAGGCCCCCTCCATGGTCAGGAATGCAGTTAATTTCCTTGAATCAGGATGTAAGGCAACTTGATGGTAAGCTGACCTTAGATCGAGCTTAGTGAAAAACTTAGCTTTGTCCATCAGGAGCACCATCTCCGATATGTTGGGAAGGGGAAAACTATCGACTTCTGATTAAGGGACCCGAGGTCAACACAGAAACAAAGTTTTTTCTTTGTAACGACCACTGGAGAAAGCCACTCCGAGACTTCCACAGGTTCAATAACGTCTTGTTTCTGCATGTCATCCAACATCTCCCTAACCTCATCGCGAATAGAGATGGGGATTTTTCTTAGGGGGATGCCTGACAGTATGAGCATCATCCTTGAGCTTAATTTCATGCGTGTACCCCACTAGTTTTCCCAAATCCACACGAAAAACATCATTGTATTTTGACAAGACAGAATCAATGGTGGAATAGTCCTCCACAATCAATACTTGTTCAGAAGACCTGGGATCAATGATGACATGCAAGTCATGCTGTTGTACCCAGCCAAGAATAGCAGGGTCATCATTCGAAACGTACACCTTACCCATAGCACTTCTACCCTTGAATTCAAACTTGGTTTCCATGACACCTTTGATGACAATGGCTTTGCCACTGTACCCTCTAGGAGAAACATCACTGTTGATAAGTGAAACATTAGGCCGACATTCATTAAAAATGCGAAAAGGAATAATAGTAAACATAGAACCCGGATCAACCATTAAAGCTACAGAGACTCCATTCAAAATGAAGGTAGCTTTGGGTCTCTGTAAAGTGCTTGTGTAGTCATCTTCCACACACAGTGATATGTCGGGTGCAACACAATCCTCGTCGATAAAGGCAACTCTGTTTCTTGAAGAGTTTTTACAAACTTTGCTCAAATTACCTTTTTTTCCACACTTCCTACATATTTTATCTCTAGCAAAACAACCAGCATAATCTGCAGCATGACCCATGCTGCCACATCTGTAACACCCATAAAATTTGCTTTTATTATCGCCTGGCAGGCTAATTTTAGATTTAGATGAACTTGGTGTATATTTCTTATTTTTATCATCGTTGACCGAAGAAGTCTTTTTTTTGCGCTACGTTTACGGTGTCTTCCTTCCTTGACTCTAATGTATGCATTTCTTGCATGCATTTATCATACTCCTCGACAACCTTAGCGATTGAAATGGCCTCAAGTAAGGTGGGGTTTCTAGCGGCCCAAAGTTTCTCTTGCATTCTCTTATTCTTGCACTGTACAATTAGTTGGTCTCTGATCAATTGATCCGTCATGGCGCCAAAGTCACATTTAATTGCAAGCTCACGTAGACGTGTAACCATTTGATCAACTGTTTCTTTTTCTTTCTGGGGTAAAGAATAAAACTTGTGACGCTGCATGACGATGTTGATTTGTTTTCCAAAGTTTTTGGCAAGTCTTTGTTTTGCCTCAATGTAAGGATTGTCAATAGGTTCACCATTAGCACCCATAATCAAAGGAAGGAATTTGAAAACATGTTGGCCTGCTTTCCCTAATGAGTTTAATAATAAAGCTTTCTGTCTGGACGCTTGGAACCTGAGGCCATCAATGGCTTCTAAGTAATTTTCAAAAATACCAATCTATTCTTCCCATTCTATGGATTGTTTGGCCTTCGAGTAAAAATACAGGCGGTGGAGATATCATTTGATTTGCAGCCATAATGTGTGACAGAGGTTTTGTTTATATAAAAAAACAAAAGAACCTAGTTTGATCAGCACATACAAGGTGTGCGGATCACCAAAGGAGAACCAGCAAGAATGAATGGTGTGCAGATCACCGTAGAGGGTTTACCAGAAAACTTTGAACTCTGCAACTGAAGCGACTGAAGTAGATGTGGGTACGGCCACAAATAAACGACAAGGTGTGCAGATCACCGTGTAGATCTGCAATGTATTTTGTATATTGCAATAATTTGTATTTTGCAAACGAGCAAGCACAAAGTCACGAAGTGTAGACAGCTGAATGAGACGGCTTAAACAGCTGAGTGAAGCGGTGAACAGCTGAGGAAAAGGCGAAGTAACAATGTATCAGCGTGTTGGAATTGTGGAGAGAAAAGCGGCATAAACGAAGGTCAAAGTAAAATGGCTGCACGTTACGTGTTGACGTCGGCAAAAGGATGTGAAGAGTAGCCATCCCAAAATGGTGTCCAGTCCGCGTGTGCGTGCTGACGCCGCTGCTGGCAAGGAGAAGACGAGTTGTATGACGTTGACGTTGCTAAGCAACGTGGCGAGAAGCGAGAGACGTGCGCAAGCACGAAACGGCTTGCTAGCGAAAATATGCAAAATGAGAAGAAAACAGTACCTTAAGGAAGAAGAAGGTAACTGGGCTTGGACTTGGCCTCACCAACAAGACCTCACAGGAACGCAGGGCTTCCTTCAACAGCAGGAACTGGAAAAACAAGACGCGTGGATTCGCTCCCCGCTGACGAAGAGCTGCTGCAGGCAATCGTCGCCAAAATGTTGAAGTCAGAAGAAGTCAAAAAGGACATTTAAGAGCTCCAATACGGTAAGTTTATTTGGCTCTTCGGCAGAACGGGGATCCCAGCCTGCTGCCTCCTTCAACCGCCTCTCCGAGAATGCTGTGCCTCCCCGAAACCCCGGAGGAGTGTTCCACAGACGCTACGACATCCCCACGAGACGCAGCGAAGGAAGAACACCAAGACAGGTACACATTACAACACATGTGTGGGGTTGTGTGGGTGTGTGTCTCACTGTGTGTATACGAGGGAGGAAATGTTTATGGAATTCTGTGTAGGTATAATGTATGTTGGTGTGTGTTACTCAGGATGTGAGTGTGTGTGTCAGAGTGTATTTGTGTGTGTGTGTGTGTGTGTGGGTATACTTGTGTGTATGACTGAGTGTGGTGGTGTAGTGTGTGTGCATGTATATGGGCGTTCATGCATGTGTATGGAGGGGTGTGTGTGTGACTGAGCATGCGGTGATGTGTGTGTGGATGCCGGACCCCAACAGACCCTACTCGGCTGGACTCCCCTCACCGCGGACGACACCTTCAAGATCATGAAGAGTATCCACTCCGGAGCACCCTCGGACCCCAGCCCATATCACATCTTCAACAGAGCCAGCACCACCATCGCCCCTGAACTCTGCCACACATATCAACTGCTCCATCAACTCCGCCACCTTCCCAGAAGACTGGAAACACGTAGAGATCAACTCCATGTTGAAGAAACCCTTTGCCGACCCAACAGACCTCAAGAACTTCAGACCCATCTCTCCTTTCCCCTTCCCAGCCAAGGTCATCAAGAAGGCCATCAATGCCCAACTTTCCGAGTTCATCGAAGCGAACCACATCCTTGATCTCTCCCAATCCGGCTTCCGCAGCAACCACAGCACCGAGACCGCCCTCATTGCTGCCACAGACCACGTCGGCACCCTCCTCGACCGAGGCAAAACTACAGTATTCATCCTCCTGGACCTCTCGGCCACCTTCGATACTGTCTCTCACCTCACTATGCACAAGACTCCACTACGCCGGCATCCACGACAAAGCCTTGGAATAGATCCGCTCCTTCCTCACCGGCCTAACACAGAGAGTCAGACTACCACCGTTCCTCTCGGAACCGACAGAGATCAGCTGCAGAGTGCCTCGGAGCTCCTCCCTGAGCCCCACTCTCGTCAATATCTACATGGCCCCACTTGCAGCCATCGTCCAGAACCACGCACTCAACATTGTCTCTTACGCCGACGACACCCAGCTGATTCTCTCTCTAACCAACGAACCCACAGTCTCCAAGAACAACTTTCACGATGGAATGAAGGCTGTCGACACCTGGATGAAGAACAGCTGCCTCAAGCTCAACTCGGAGAAGACCAAAGTCCTCATCATGGGCTCCAACCCTGCTGCCTGGGCATCTCCTGGTGGCCCGCAGCCCTTGGAACCCCGCCACAGACCACGCACAAAACCTCAGCATTGTCCTGGACTCCTCTCTCACCCTGAACCGCCAGATCAACGCCGTCTTATCATGCTGCTTCCATATGCTACACCTGCTCTGAAAGATCTTCAAGTGGATCCCCACGAGTCCGGAAAGACAGTCACCCACGCACTCATCAGCAGCAGAATCAACTACGTCAACGCACTCTACGCCGGCATCACCCAGAAACTCCTCAAGAAACTGCAGAACATTCAGAACGTCACCGCCAGACTCCTCCTCAGCATCTCCCGCTGCAACCACATCACCAGCCACCTGAGAGACCTCCACTGGCTCCCAGTCAACAAAAGAATCACCGTCAAGCTCCTCACATATGCCTACAAAGCCGTACACGACGCGGGACCTGCGTACCTCAACCACCGCCTCGCATTCCACGCACCCACCATAGCCCTCCGCTCCACCCAACTGGCCCTAGCTACCGTTCCATGTATCCACAAGACTACAGCCGGAGGAAGAGACTTCTCCTACCTCGCAGCAAAGACCTGGAACACCCTGCCTCTCCACCTCAGGCAATCACCACCACTGCCTCAATTCAGGAAGGACCTCGAGACCTGGCTCTTCGACAGAACCACAGTGCCTTCGACGGACCGCCAGCCCCCCGGGTTAGTAGCTGCGCTTTACAAGCCACCTGATTGATTGATTGATGTAGTTGTGTGTGTGCATGTGTGGTTGTGTTGGCGTACTTGTGTATGTATGTGTCTCTGCAAGGGAATGTGTGTGGTTTTGTAAGTGCGTGGGTGTCTGTAGGGCTGAATGTGTGCGAGAGAATGTGTGTGAAGGTGTGTGTAGATGTGTGCATTATACCATTTTTTTGTTTTTTACTCCCAGAAGCTTTTTGTGAAAAATATCAACCAATGAAAGGAGAACACGGGAACCTGATGCGATGTATCTCGCAAGACACCCGCAAGCTGCTTGCAGACGAAAATAGAAATTTAGGAAGGGTTTGATGTAATAAGAGAGTGCTTTCTGCTTAAGTAGGATAATAGTGTTTTTATAAAAAAAGATAAATTACAATGGGCCCGATTCACAGAACTAACTTAAAACAAAATCCTAAACTTACTACCATTTTGGTATTCACAGAAGGCACTTACTCATTTTGGTATTCACAGAAGGCACTTACTCATTGATGAGTAAGTGCCTTCTGTGAATACCAAAATGAGTAAGTGCCTTCTGTGAATACCAAAATGAGTAAGTGCCTTCTGTGAATACCAAAATGGTAGTAAGTTTAGGATTTTGTCTTGTTAGTTCTGTGAATCGGGCCCCCTGATCATGACGTGTTTTTTATAAATCATGCATTGCTTATGAACTTTGATCCTGAGAGACCCACAAGTGTTTCCTCCCAATGATTACCCCCGCGGGATCTCCAAGTGGGCTATACCTCCTGTTGTGCACTCGCGAGACACCCGCAGGAGAAAAGCATATTGAAGGTTAAGTTTGTTATAAACATTTCTATTTAGTTTACTATAACTCTAGAGATTTTATCAATGATCAATTTAATGATCATTTCTAATGCTCTTGTGATTAATAACTGCACCTCTACAAGCTTGTCACACAAGAGGTTCGTGAGAGCTGTCTTTGAAAGATGATTGGTTGATGTGACTGTCCACTTTTATTTACCGAAGCACCACAGCCTTTGTTCTTATTATACACTTACAGGTGAACAGAAAAGGAGTTTTTTTCCTACTGTGAGCCTTGCAGTAATTCTTTTGTTATTCTTGCAAACTGGTATTAGGAAAATGGTATTGGGAGAAGAGAGAGAGCGAAAGAGAGAGGAGATAGAAGAGGAAGAACAACCTCTTGCAAAAGGAAGAGAATCTTAAGTGTGGCAATTCTTCCACCTGTCACCAGGCAAAAAAAAAGTTTCCTCAAAGAACGTAATCTGTAATTTATGGAAAAAAATCTTTTTCCAAGTAACCAAGGATGTGGCGCCACCTTTGTGCCAACCACCCAAGACACTTCGCTTGGGTGGACCTTCAAAGGGATGCAGAAGAAGCATCAACATCTGGAGCTTCTTTTCCACCTGCAACGGGACAGCAAGCACCAGTGCAAGTGGTGCAGCATGAGCGTGATATACTTACGGAGTATTAAGACATGGTGCTATACTGCGTCTGCTGCATTCTTCTATTTTTCCTCTTAGAGATGAGCACCTGTGTGTGCAATAGAGTTGTTAAGGAGCACAAGTACTTTCGGAAGCGGTCATTATTTTTCCTCTTTTTGTTTGTCTTCAGGTTTCTCTACCCCATTTTTATGCCACTTTTGCCAATAAAAAATTGAAAAAATACAAATCAAATCACAAAAAAAGTGGGTTTTTTTAACCGTCGTTTTTGGTTAAGAGAGACAAAGATTGTTTTTTATGGTATGTGTGTCTCAATATGTGCAAGCAAGCCACTATATGCATCTGTGTCAGTTTGTTTGAGATTGTATGCATATGTGGATGATTGTATGTAAGAGTTCTTATGTGTATGAATGTTTTGGTATGTGTAAGAATGACGGTGTTATTGTGAAATTGTGTATGTTCCAATGTATATGTCTGAGTGTCAGTGTGTTTTCATATGATATTGAATATATGTGTAACACTATATAAGCCCCGCTGTGTGTTTTTCTTTGTGTCAGTTGTATATGCCAGTATGTATATGTTTGTATGTCTGTGTATGAATGTTATTTTGAGTGTAAGTGTGTAACGGACAGTGTGCGTGTGTATATGTGGCAGTGTGTAATATGTCTGTGTTAGTTGTATTTGAAGTATGAAAGTGTCTGCTTTTCTGTTGCATGTGTCAGTATTTTTATGTGTGAGAGTCTACATATGTGCGTGTGTATCTGTTTGGTCACGTATGTGACAGTATGAAAGAGAGTATGTGTTTGTCTGCTATTGTGGTTGTGTTTGTACATCAGACAGAGACAAGTGTGCACTTTAGGGTGTGGGGAGGGAGTGTTTTCTCTGCACAGACCACTCCCCAGGGTGACTAGAGAGGAGAGGGAGTAAACGTGCACTGTAGGGTGTGCAGAGGGAGTGGTCTCTCTGCACAGACCACTCCCCTGGTCGATGGTCGTGCGCTGTAGGGTGTGGGCAAGTTTGTGGTTTCCACGCACAGACCACTCCCCAGGGCGACATTCATGTGTTGTAAAGTGTGGAGAGGGAGTGCCCTCTCTGCACAGACCTCTCCCCCAGGGCAACGGACGTGCACAGTAGGGTATGGGGAGGGAGTGGTTTCTCTGCACTGAATACTCCTCAGGGCGACGTTCGTGCTCTGTAGGGTGGGGTTTTTCCGCACAGACTACTCCCCTGGGAAACCGGCGTGTGCTGTAGGGTGTGGAGAGGGAGTGTTTTTTCCACAGACTACTCCCCAGGGCAACGGAAGTGCGCTGTAGGGAGTGGGGAGGGAGTGGTTTCTCCAACAAAGACCACTCTCAAGGGCAACAGTCACGCGTTGTAGGGAGGATATGGTTTCTCCAACCTAATGTCCATGGAGCCTGATACTAACAAAATACTGTGACTAAGGGTACTATGATAGGGCTGCCATGTGCGTCAGTGAGTGCATGGTCTGTGGGGATGTATAACCATGTGTGTGCATGAATGGGATAAATATGCGTGGGTGACTAAGAGCCTGTGTCGTATGTACTTGTGGCACAGGACATACCTTTCGCCATAAGTGGCACAGTTACATGTACAACATAAACATACAGCCATATATATTTTTTTAAATGGGAGAAATTTAAAGTGCAGAAATGTTCATAATGCGGAGCAGTTTTCTTCACTCAATGGAACATTTTTCTGCACTTTAAATTTCTCCCATTTAAAACAAGCATTTGCAATGCAGTAGGTCTCGCAATTGCGAGATTTTGAGCTATTGCCATTGTAAATGACAATGCCTTTTATTTATGTGTTTAAAAAACGTGCAATAATGAAAGACATTGTCATTTACAATACCAATAGGTCAAAGTTTCTAAAATGTGAGACCTATTGCATTGCAAATGCTTGTTGTTTACAAGCGCCCCATGCTGCGCTTTCACGTTAATAGAGGCCACATCCTTTTCTTTAGACGAGCCCTGTCTAAACAAAGCTCCGCAGCCGCTATTAAAGTGAAAGCGCATACGGGGGGGGGGGGGAGAGGCGCTTTTACCCCAAAAAAGCATTTGTTTTTTCAAGTTGACAAACAAATGCTTTTTTTTGTGGTAAAAGCGTCTGTGAAAGAGCGCATGGTGCGCTGAATGTTGCAGGAAAGCACGTCGTGCCTGCAGTAGGAGAAACTCATTAAAGAAAATAGTGCTTACAGACTAAATAAGACCTACAGTGTAACAACCGAAGTAATAGGGCCAGTCCTCATGGGAGGTTACAAATGAAGACCATGAGGTACTAAGGAAGGACTAACAAGCCTATTAATGAATCAGAAGCCAGCATTTACGAAGGACAATGACACAAGCCAATGACAAATATGGGTGGAGAGTGGGCGGGGCTTCGAGTCTATACTTCAATACAGCATGCCTCGCAGCGCATGCGTTGCCCAGGCTCGACCTAAAAATGACTGTATTTTTCAGTTCTAAATATGACAGCATGGCTACCAGCCACTGGGAGCAAGATGCCTGCTGTAAATGTGACACTTTGAAATGGGAGAAAATTCAACTGAATAGTTAACTTTGTATATAAGAATTACATGAAACTCATTTTAATTTTCTCCCATGTCAAAGTGTCTTTACAAATAGCAGGCATATTACTCCCAGTGGACTGCAGACATGGTGCCATATTTACAGGAAAATGCAGTCATTTATTTAAATGTGAGCAATTTAAAGTGAAGAAATATGCTTCATAAAACATTAGGACTTAATTGGCTTAATTTAAAGTAGAAAACAAATATTAAGCCAATGTTTCATAGAAACATTTTTCTTCACTTTAAATTTCTCCCATTTAACAGAAAAGTACTGTATTTTTCAGTTATAAATAAGGCACTGTGTCTACCAGTCACAGGGAGCAAGATTCCTGCTGTTTGTAATTGTGACACTTTGAAAGGGAGAAAATTAAAATGAAGAGTTAACTTAATCATCAAGTTAACTCTTCATTTTAATTTTCTCTCATTTAAAAGCATTCAGAAAAATCACTTTGTTCTCATGCTCCAATATTGAGTTGAGAAGGACTTTTATTTGAGTTCATACCTCCGTGCTTCAGTTCTGAACCTCTGTGACCCACACGAGAATCTGACTGGAGCACAGCTCATTAGCAGGCTCTGCTATCTGCAGTCTGATAATAATGTAATATAAATATAGTCTTTCCTTAACTTTAAAAGGAAAATGCAAGACTTATTTATTGCAGTTAGTTAAAAATTAACTCGGGGCTGGGAGCTACTCTGAAAGTTTCTCCGAGCTACTGGTAGCTCGCGATCAACTGGTTGGAGACACCTTGGGGGGACAGAACTTTCTCCACACAGACCACTCCCCAGGGCAGCAGACATGCACTGTAGAGTGTGGGGAGTGAGTGGTTTCTTTGTCCAAAGCATTCCCCAAGGTGATGGGCGTACCCTGTAAGGTGTGGGGGGGGGGAATGGGTTCTCCGAACATACCACTCCCCAGGGCAGCGGGTGTGTGCTGTAGTGTGTGGGGAGGGGAGGGAGGAGAAGTGTAGAGGGGGGAAGGGAGAAGCCCTCTTGGCCAATTAGATCGTTCTGTTATTTGAAGTTGTGGAAATTTGGATTTTTGCAAGCCTCTTGCGAACCCAACCGTCCAAATATACAATGCTTTCGAACCTTACTTTATCGAAAACTACCGTACTGATTTACACCAAATCAAAGAAAGCATGATTTCTGGGTCCAGATCTATCTTTCTGCCAAATTAGGTGTAATTCTGTTCTGTTTTCGTGCTTTTTTGATTTTTTTGTTCCTTTTAGGTCATCCCCGCTTGATGGATCACCCTAAAACTTTCCATGAAGGATCTGGGGTGCATGAACCTTTTTTGGGAGGGGGAAGTTTCTTGAAGATTCGTCAAACGGTGCCAAAATTATCAAAACCAAAAAAATCACTTCCTATGGTAACTTGGTCCTAACTTTAACTACAGAGTGGCGACTGCATATATACTTGCATATATATTGAGGAAATGGGGTGTATTATATGGTATGGTTGTGAGTCCTCACTGTGTAATACACTCCAAAACCCCTTTACGACCAGTCAGACTTAGTGATACCGTTCCTCTGGGTGATGAAACTGCACTTCGACGACTCTTCCAGGTCCAGTCGACTCAAGTGCAACTTGTAAGCGTCTGGTCTCTGTCTTCCAAGCTACACTTAACGAGGAGTGATGATGCAGTGATCTGGGATAATAACTTGCCCAGGCAGGCTTCTACAGCTTTTGTGGCCCTGTGCTACAAACACCAAGTTAGCCATCTGACTCTTGGAGTCTCTGCTCCTGGCTAGGTTCAGGGACGACTTCTCCGCGAACAGGCACAGTCCTTTCCTTTGCTAACCTATGGAGCAGCAGGTGCAGTCCATCTTCAGTGCAGCCTCATCTTTGCTGGTTCAAGTATCAGCAGGGCAGTCCTTCTTTGGTCCTCTTCTGCAGTCCATCCGTAATCTGGAATGCAAGGGGTGACCCTTTTACAGAAAGTGCATTCAGGGGAGGTCGCTAACCAATGGATACTAGGTTTCCTCACACCTGATGACTCTTTCCTGTGAAGTGTGGCGTCTAGCTATCCCAGAGTGCTCTATTCTGCCCACTCCCAAGATGTTGGGACCCCTCTCTTGGTGGTGCTTGGTAGCCTGCCCTAGAGGTGTGGCTAACTGTTGGCTACACATGGAAAAACAGTTTGGCCAGCGTCCCCCCGTCCCCCCCTCTGTCCCCGACACCAGACTGTCTACCCAAACAAAAGAACAGCCCCTTTAGAGTGTGGTTGCCATTTGCCCTTTAAAGGCGGCTTCCACATTGAAGCTCACCTTTTGGGCCAACACTCGGTGTGGTATCCTTCCAGAAGGGAAGGAGTTAACACCGCTTCCAGGTCAAGGCCTCTATTGTTACCTGTCCTGGGAGCCATTGGCACATCTCTCCAGGTGGGCAGAAGGCTGTCTCGTAGCTAGCCTCAGCTAATGGCAACTGGAAAACTGGGCAATGGAGTTGCAACTTTCTGAATGTTGCTGGTGGCAAAAAGTTACATTAATTATGACTTGAGCATCACATCAGGCTTAATGTAACAAGTTGTTTGATACCTTGAATTACCAACTTTGTTGGTCCCATTCAGGAGTTAGCACAGCTGAGGGGTTCATCATGTAACTCTGTATTTGCCACTGAGGCTACCAGTCTCTCTCCAAGTAAAAACAACAGTTGGTTTTTTTTCACTGCCAGAACATATTGAACACATGCTCCACATTTTAATATGCTTTATCCTGCCTTAGGACTGCATAGGTCTGGTGTAGGGGAGACCTACACACATTAAAAATGAAGTTTGAGCTTTGCCATTCATTAAAATGGCAAAGTTGAGTTAGCAGTTTAAAACTGCTCTGAGAGGGCTATGTGCTAATACCCTGAAGTTAGGTCAAAGATGCTAAAATATTCTGAAGCCCTCAACTTATCAGTTACCTCATCAGTATTGGTGACTGCATTTAGGCCTCTATAGTCCAGACAGAACCTCATTTCAGGCTCCCCTCCTTTGGGATTGGGTTTGGGCACCAGTTCCAATGGGCTGGTCCATGGCCTATTGGAGGACTCTATCACCCCCAACTCCACCATCTTGGCAACCTCAGGCTTAATGCTAGCCTTGACCTGGTCTGACAGTCTGTAAATCTTACTCTTGAAAGGTAAGCTGTCACCGGTGTCCACATCTTGTGTACACACCAAGTTGTCAAACCTGGGGTCTATGAGAAAAACTCAGCAACCTGCTTCAGTAACTGATTGCAGTCCTTTTGTTGCCGATGTGTGAGGGTGGAGGAGAGAACTACTCCTTCCACTGTACCATCTTGGGCATTTGATGTCAGTAGATCAGGGAAAGGCTCACTCTCCTCTTCCTCCCCACCATCTGTCTCCATGAGCACCCTGATGTCTGCCCTGTCATGGTGCAGCTTGGGCCTGTTGACATGGATGACCCTGTGAGGGTTCCTTGAGGTTCCGAAGTCTACCAGATAGGTGACTTCACCTTTCTTTTCCAATATAGGATAAGGCCCATTCCACTTGTCCTGAAGTGCTCTGGGTGCCACAGGCTCCAGGACTCACATCAATTGTCCTGGCTGGTATTCCACTTTGAGCACTTCTGGTCATACCAGTGCTTCACAAGCTCCAGGCTGGCCTCCAAATTCTTGTTTGCCTTTTTCATGTACTCAGCCATCCTGGAACGAAGGCCTAGTACATAGTCCTCTATGCCTTATTTGTGGGGTTTTTCCCAACCCCATCCTTCTAAAATTAAGAGACTCTGTACAGGTCATCCACAGAGTTGCTCAAAGGGACCGAATCCTACTCTTTTTTTTGTAGAACTTCCCTGTAGTCAAACAAGCGTGGAAGGAGAATGTCCCATCTCCTCCTGAGTTTTTCAGGCAAACCCATGATCATGCCTTTTATGATCTTGTTGGAGTTTTCTACAAGGCAGTTTCCTTGGGGAGGGTAGGGAGTAGTGAACTTATGAGTCACACCATACTCATCCCACATTGCTTTAAGATAGGCTGACATAAAAGTAGTGCCCCTATCTGATATGACCTCCTTACGGAACCCAACCCTGGTGAAGATTCCAAGGAGGGTCCTAGCCACTGGCATCTGAGTATCTGGTGGCATGGTCCACTACCACCAAGATAAACTTGTTCGTAGAAGCTGGCTGTGGGTCTAAGGGGCCAACAGTGTCAGTCCCCACCCTCTCAAAAGGAGTCCCCACTACAGCAAGTGGTATCAGGAGAGCCTTTGGCTTGCCTCCTGCCTTGGAACTGGCTTGGCAGGTGACATCGAAGTGACAGGATTACAAAACGCTCTCACTTTCTCAGCCATCTGGGGTCAGACTTTCCCAGGACTTGGTATGCTTCAGGTGTCCAGCTAAGGGGATGTCGTGGGCCATGTTAAGGAGGAACTTTCTGTATTGTTTGGAGACCTACAGTCTTCTGGTTGCCCCTGGTTTGGGGTCCCTTGCCTTACTATACAGGAGCCCTTCCTACCAGTATACCTTATGGGTAACACTGCCACCCCATTGTTCCTGCTTGACGCAGGAGCTGCTCTCCCCCTGAACTTGGTAACTACCCAGAGTTTCTTGCTGCTTTTTTTACATAATTTATGCGGCACTCTAAGCCTGAAAGGGCATTCTTTATATGCATGTGTGTGTGTGTGTGTGTGTATATATATATATATATATATCTCAGTGGTCCATTCCGCATTGACTATATCCTCCTTGATGTGGGGCTTTGGAGGAATGTGATCAATATGAGTGTGGGTGTTACAACAGATAGTGATCACAATCCTCTGTCTTATTACGAAGCCCCTGTGGGACGATCTCTCTGCTTCTATGAGAGGCTCCCAATTGAGCAACATCCTGGCGCCCTTTCTTTTTCGTTGCACATGAACACTGGGCAGAGCCGCTGGAATTCTTTAAAACCACACAATTTTAAACAAAATGTCAGTGCACATCAAATAACTGAATATATTTAGAGGAGCAAGGTCAGTCATTTACACGGCATGATAAATATGTTGCACAAGAAGGGTCTGCTATTTTTAAACCTTTCACAGTTTAAGTTACAGTTGCTCGATATGTTGTTTATTTTTTCTATAGCTCTTTTACTTTAACTATGGTTTTGTTTTTAACGTGTTTTAAATTGCTAGTTACATTGCCACGCTTGAAATTCAAATATATACAAATTCTGTTCAAATGGTTATTTTTTTCTTGTTAGCGGTCAGTGTAGCATCATTATCATTGCATTTGGTTTTTTTCTGTGCTGTTAACAGGGCGTTTGTTCATCTTTTGTGCTGGCGTTTCTAAATAAAGGGGGGAAAGGTTTGGAGGAAAAGATGTTGAGTAGTAAAAGTATTGACTGCTGTGCAGCAAGGACACATAGATTATATTCTCTTCTGGCCCAGTTCATATGCACCTTGGGGATTGGCTGCCAGCAGAGAATCTGCCAGCACAATTAGTTCCACCATAGGAATCATATGTCATGGTAAATCTGCTGCTGCTTCCAACATCAGCTGAGAATTTTCCAAAGGTGGCCTTATAACTTTCTTCCATTATCTGCCAAATTTGTAGAAATGAAAATCTGCACGAAATGGCTGGTTTAGAGTTGTGAGATTGCAGACAATTCTGCTGTTTATGGGGCCAATGTTTTAGGAGAATCTACCAGCAGATTTTTCTACAGCATATGGATAATATGATGGAAGAGACAGCAATGCTGAATACTTCACACTAACCGTTTCATGCACTCTCCATACCACCCCTCCGGAGTGGGAAATTCCACCAGTGGATTTTTCTATTTTTAGCACTTAATTCACAAAAAGGATTTTGTGTTACTCCATATTGGCTGATTTTAGAGTTGAGTGGTAACAAAATATGTCAGTCCTCTGCTTCAGACATCCAGTGCCTCAAACACTGCTTGACCATCATCCAGACCCGGATGCCCAGAGTCTACCTAAAGCTCAATCGAACCAAGACAGAATTCAGGTTATTTGCTAGGAACAATAAAAATACAGCAAAACTTAGCTCAATGGCACGAACTGTGAGAGCTTCAAACTGCAACTTTTACCGAATGCCAAGTCACTTGGATTCACTCTAGACACCAACCTCACCCTCAAGGAACACATTTAAAAAAAAAACAAAGACCACCTAATACCAGTTCTCTCTTTTAATGAAAGTTAACCCATTTCTTCCAGAAAATGACTTCAGAACTGCTGTTCAACCCCTCGTAGTCTAGCATCTGGATGGTGGTAGTACCCTACAGCATGGCCTCCCAGACTCCACAATGGCACCTCTTAGGTGAGATCTACATGATTCAGCATGTGCCATCCAGTGCATGAAGAAATATGAACACATCACCCCCATCCTGATGGAACCCCATTGGCTGCCATTAATGACTAGCACCAAACCTTATGTTTAGGCTTTCCTGTTTTCAGTTTCTATTTTTGGTAAATTCTGGTGGGGGTTTTTCAGTGTTTTCAAGTGATTTCAATACCTTAAACAAGCATTGGCATAGCCAATAGGTCTCGCCTTTGGGACCTTATAAGTGTTTAGCCATTGCAACACAAATGCTTATTGTAGTTACTGTTATATATACACAGACCTGGCCAAAAAGAAAAAAACTGTTTCTTTTCTTTACACTGGGTGACAACTTTAATGCCATGGATTATTATGAGATTTCCTTTATGGTCTGGGATGCTGAGGCAACAGCCAGTCTTAGTCATCTGATTGGAAGAACAACATTGTGGGTGTTCACATGTTATATATGTACAAGGTTATTTTGGGCATTGTCCACGCAGACATTTAATGATACTTCAGCTTCCAGAAGCACAGCAAGAGTTTTGGGTAAATGTCATAGTGGTTAGTACAAAGTGCTGGACAAAGAACACCTTGTGCAAGAAAGGTAAAGCTAAAACTAACATATTTTGATTAATAAGCAGGGATGAAAAGAAAGCAAAAAAATTACCCTCTCTTTATGATGCAAAAGAGAATATCCAGACGTAGAAGTAGTAAAGATATACAGGAATTGCTGAGTTTTAAAAAAAATTCTGTGCTTTGTAAAATTTTTGTAAATACGATGTCTGTGCTGTGTATAGGTGAGAAGTACTTTATGATGAGATTACGCTCTTTAAGAGAACGTACATATTTCTGTTAATAGAGCGGTATTCCAAGTCAAAGCCACAGGATCTAAAAGTGCTGCTGGCTAAAGCGGCAGGGACGACTGAGTGATAAACATGACACGGGGCCACTTGCCAGCACGGTGGTGCTTGAGGAAAGGAGGATGACGTCACAGACTCCACAGAGTAAACACTGAGGGCGATTATCACTGAAAGGCGACGGCCTGAGCGATGAGCGAGCGGCTACATTAATTTGGCATACTTTGTGCTCTAAAAGCCTCCGAAGTGCTGAGTCCAAACCTCAGCCTATTAATAGCTGTTCCAAGGACACGGCTCCTGAACGTAACAGTACATTCAGCAGCACCTACCCGCTAACCCTTCCCATTGGCACCGAGGAGTCACCAAAGCGAGGCGACCAGCTGAGCCGCCAGCTGTTTCCAGCAGAGGAGTCTTTCTACTCTGCACATATTTGCATTCGCTGACATTCTCGCTCTTGGGTGCAAGCAGGAAATCTCACATTGTACCATGAAAGCGAATGATGAAAGAATGAAGTAAAGGAGACCACGCAGTAAACGCGTCCTACGAGTTCAAACGATGAGCTGTAAGAGGCTGCAGGGCATGCCATTATTCAGTATACAAAAAGACGGTGGATCGAACAAGGGGTGTACGGAAACAGGAGGGCTCTTGCCAAAGACAGAAGCGGGGAAGCCGATTAGAGCATGGAATGGTGGGTGGTCAAGAGGCATGCAGAGCGAAGGAGTGTGAGAAGAGAGAATAGGTCAGAGAGAAAGACTGAAGTCGGGAAAAAGAAAGTAGAAAATATTTCAGGAAAATTGCAGGATGTTGGGGAAGGTCCAGAGACGAGAAAGAAGTCAGGAGATATGATAGGTAAGATCAGAAAACAGACTACGTCAAAGAATGAGACAGTGATCAAAAGGGAGCTAGGGGGAGAAGCAATGAAGGGGGCTACGAACAGAGATGTGTAAGTGGAATCAAAAGGCAAAGGGTGCTAGAGGAAGTGGCAGTGATGAGGGCAGGTGAAGAGACGCAGTGGAACGTATGCCAAGACAAGTAAAGGCCAGGCTCGAGAGAAGAAAAGGACAAGCATTGGCCGCGCGGCCGTGAAACTGACACGTGAAAGTAAGCGGGTTTTGGGAGTGCAGACAGTGGCTTTTGCTGGCGTCCAGATGGCGAGGGAAGCCATATGGCGCCTGATCGCGCGTGCACGCTCGTGTGAACGCAGGCTAGTCCGCAGCAAAAGCCACTGTTTGCACTTCCAAAACCCGCTTACAAAAAGTCTCGCCAGAGCAGCGCATGCGCGCTGGCTCAGGCGAGACCTAAAAAACAGTGGTTTTCAGTGGTTACACATTTTCGCGCCATTAAAAACAACAGAAACAGTGTTTTTCCAGTGTTTATGGAACTTTTTGCTTTTATTATTGCTTGCTTTCTGCACTGATAGTGCATGGTATATAGACAGTGTACGTACAGTGTATATGAGGTCCAAATACATTTTTACAAATCAAACTTATCATAGTAGACCATACAATACTTCTTCAGTGAGTCTTTGATCATGCATGCTCGCTCTTTCCTTCCCATGTAAACTTTTATCTGTGAAAAGGCCCTCTCAACATTGGCACTTGAGACAGGCAACGCCAAAATAGCCAGTACACAATTTGCTAACTCTGGCCACTGACATAGCTTTCCATGCCAGTACTGGGGCACCTGAAGATAGTGATTCTCTGTGACCGGTTCTGCAACAAATGCGTTGAACTGGGCGCATATGCCCTCAGAGTTATTGAAGCGGTCAATAATGAGGCAGCACTTTGGAAACTCTGGAGATAATGTCCCTTTACGGAAGGGATCTATAACTTGTGCAGAGTACCACAGTGAGGCTTCATTGACTTCAAATGCCATGGTTGGTGAAGGGCTAGTTCTCATACATTGTAAAATAAAAGTTCCTGAATTGCTCCTCAACATTTCTTTGCTTACCAAGTGGCAAGCACTCCAACATGGAACATGTTGCAGTGCCAAAGTCACTGAAAGTGTCGCCCAGCCTACTCTCAAGGAGATGTTTCACATCTACATCAATTATGCTGAACACTTGGTAGACAAGGGTGTTTTCAGACTCTAGTTTTTTTTATTATGTCCACTACAGCAGTCATGTTTTCCTGTAAATATCTAATAATGCAATAGAGAGTATTTTTTTTAAAATCACTATCAATATGCGACCAAAGATCCTCACATTTCTTGCCTTTGGCATCATTACTCAGCAAAAATTCTATAAACGGTTGCCACATGGATAATATAGCATCCATGGCCTCTAGGACCTAGAACCACCAGCTAAGTGACACTGCTGGGATGACTCTTTCTTTGATGCCACACAAAGTACAAAATGAGAAATATTAGCATTTTAGTTTCCACGCATAACAAAACAGTGCACCAGAATGGACTAAAAAGTCAATAACATTCTTCATTAACTCTGAAGATTGTAAAGATGCTTTGAGCATACCATCTAACAAGTGGCAAGGGTCTCTTACAGGGAAGCACTTCAGCTCAAGTATCGATTTTGACAGGTCATCACACAACTTTTTTATATACACAGCTGAATCACTGCAAATACAAACAATATCACTCCAATCTTTATTGAACTTGGTAAGAACTTTTTGCGGCAGCATTCCACGTGACACTGCGTTCCATGTTTTTACCAGTAACCCAGATGCTTTGTGACTGCACTCTTTTCACATATACCTGTCACTATAACTTGCATTGAATGTTTAAAGCCTGGGGTGTTTGGCAATTCACCTACTATCAATACTGACTCACTAGAAAAGGGGGCTGATGTATCAAGGGTTTTTACCCATTGTCTCTGGGTAAATGTGATGGTACATAGGGATGGTACATAGGAAAAATGTAGGTTTCATTAGAATCTTTCCTATCAGTGAAAGACTCAAACGTAGCCAAAAAATCAAATATGATTTTGTTAATTCCTGATTCTCTACAGTTTATAAAATAAATAAAAAACACCTAAAACATGCTTCTAGCCCCTGTATCTTTAGACCAAAGACCACGTAACTGAAAAAGGAAGAAGAAACAATATTTTAGTGACATCCCTAAAGAACAAAACTCAAGCAGAATAATGTTAGCCCAGTCTTTCTTACTGCTACCTTATATAACACAGTAACATTGTATTGGCCCCTTCAGGAAGAAATAAAAATGACTCTTTCACTCTTCTTTTCCTTTCTTTGAATCGCATTTAGTTTGTGGTTGTGCAGGTTTTTTTTCAGTGTTTATATGTTTACACTGGTGAGGGCCATTTCCCTTCCGGTGGGGTTTTATCAGTTATTATAGGTTTAAACCTAAAACCGGACAGCCTACTTATGTTGCAGACAAGCTCATGAGCTCTGGCGGATCTCGGCATACATGTAGCAAGGACACAATCAAACTGCAGACTAAGAAGGTTAAAAAAATGACAATACAGCAGGCCTTTTCCATCTAAGCACCCAGTATCTGGAACAAAATCCTTGTATCCGGCAGGACTGACCCAACGCTGCTCTAATTTAGGAAAGAGTTGAAGACTTACCTCTTTTAAGAACACTGCATCACAGTGAACTAACCATCAGCAACCAAGCTTCTTCTCAACTTACTAATTGACTTTATGCTTATCTCTGGTCCTATACCGGCATTCCACTGCGTTTTGGCTAGGTTTGAGCTATAGGAATTCCATACACATACATACATTCATATGTGACATGGAAGTGAAAATTCTTTTATTTGAGAAGACTGCACCAGTTGAAAATCTGTCAAATTTACATCTGTCATGCTATACCTATGATGGCGAAAACCCTCCACAGTCCAAGAATGAAGAGCATATCACTTACACCACAATGTGGAGTATTTCCCATTACTACCCAGCTTTAAATCAATTATCTCTTCTAGAAATAAATTAAATATAGCTAAAAATAGAAAATAAAGGTTTGATTTAGAGTCGGGTCATGATGGAAAATACTCCAGTGTTTGTAGGAGGCACTGAACCTGGATGAGAATCTCCTGTAGAATACAATCCACTAAATCGTTGATATGGTTGAGGATCTAACAAAGGTGAAGTCTCATCCACATTTAGTGCTTTCTCTAATATAAGGATTCATTATTATTACATAACTCCCAACCAGGTACTAAGGTTGCTATGGCAGTGATAATTCAGCAGCTAGACTCTCCATTGGCAGAGAATCCACCAAAAAGGAAGACTTGCCCTTTTACCATAACCACCCATCATTGAATCAACTTGCACCTAAATCTCACATTTTCAAATACATCTGTTTAACCACAGGAACTCAGGACATTGAATACTGCTGAACAAAATATGGATCTAATACTATTTAAGATTCAGAATTGTAAATCTGTTTTAGAAAAAAAGTATCTTTACCATAAAAACAAGGCTGTGGTCTCCCATAGTGGAGAAGCCACTCCTAGTATTGTCTGAGCAACCTTTCTTTAAAGATTCATAAGTCAAAATGTAAACTATGCACTACAGGATGAATCTTAACATTTCTCTATGGCTTTTTGGACACTAAAGTAAAAGTCACTTCATGGTGAACAGAGCTCATGCTTCCAGTGTGCATACAGAAGACATATCGGACCTTCTTGCCTCATATAACCACACTACGCAACCCTGAATCTAACCCTAATCCTGAATCTAACACTAGCCCTCACATAAACCTAGCTCTGAACCTAACTGAAGGCCGGAGCCTAAGTGCAGGACCCTGAACCAAACCCTAGCCCTGAACTTAAGTTTTGCAATAATTGTGAATCTAACCCTTGTCCTGAACTTAATCCTAAACCTTACCTAATACTTATCCTAATGGTAATCTGATGATGAGACAATATTATGGCTCCTGATGTCTTTGTCCTGACAATATTTTGCCCACAATATTTAAACTCAATATTTAGGTGGTAAACCAGTATGAGCATATATATTATTAACTTCATTTCTGTATTCACGTTATCCAGACAATATATCTTCTAAGAACGTCACAACTTTTCTAAGAACATGCCTTATCTGCTAAAATTAATCTCCCCATGCTGTGGGCATAGCATTGCTGCAGCTTGGTATCAGCGAGAACTTAGCCCTTAGCTCGATGCAATGCTATTCACTCACTCATTTAGCCATCATCTAAAAGAACATATTCCATAGTGCATATTAATTTGTAATGAAAGGCAAAGCAACACAGACTCTGAATTCCTGATAAAAGCATTAAAATGTAACAGTAGGCATTGATGCCTCTAGGTTATTTGCAAAAAACGATCAAATCAGTTTATATTGTATCGTGGTGTAGTGCACCATCATTCTTTAATTGCAGATAAGGATGAAACTGCAATAGTGAAGTATTCTGGAATATGAAACTGACCCAAATGTTTTAGCAATGTTTATAAAACCATTAATAATTATCAGAAACAAATAGTCTAAATTCAACAGCTTCATGTAAATAAAGTTTTACTGCGATAAATAGAAAAAAAAGGTTAATTTGCATTAAAAATGTTTTAACACTGGGTTATGCAGCTTTTCCTGTGAAATGTCTGTGCTTTCTGCTGCTAGCATGTGTTCCTAGTGAGCAAAGTATGTTTAAGACTGCATGCTGCCTCCTGTCTACAGGGGCAGAGCTGAGCAAAAATATAAACACACTTTCCCAAACACTGGTCCCCACAAGACAATTTTTTTTTTTAAGTTGTAAAAATTTACACAGATGTTCGTTTTTTTAAATAATTTAGAAGACATTGCCTTATGGGGACCTGGGTTCAAGCCCCCCAGTGTGAGTGTGTTATCACACCTAACTCCCCACAAGGAGAGAGAGGGAGACACACACACACACACCATACACCACCACCACACACCCACACCGCACCACACCACACACCACCACCCACACCACACACACCTGTTACCATCCTTTTGGGGACTATGTGTGAATACCTGCCTTGTGGGGACTAACCTTTCCCAATGTTTTTAAGATATACTAATTGCAGAAAAATGGTAAGAAAAAAATAATTATACAGGGTCCTGCTTCAAATTTGCAAATATAGCTTAATTTAATCACGTGCACAGAACTATCATTATGGGGACTTGAACATGTGTTACTATCCTTGTAAATTTTCTATTGTGATTGCAAACATTCATGAACAAATGTTTAAATGTTTTATTGCAATACAGTACTTAAATTATATGATGGGTTATTCATATATGAATAGCTGCTTGAGTCATCGGGGCACGCTTGAGATGGCTTTTAATAATTATGCATTTGTCACTAGAAAAATGTAGCAGAGCAAGTCCACATAATTAGACTTGCATATATTGAACACATTTTCTGAGAGAAACAAAGAGTTAAATGGTATGAAAAAAGAAAATAATACCTAGACAAACCAATTGGCATGGCAAAAATCACACAGTGTGCTCAGGTGGGAAGGCCAGGGTTAGTTTACCTAGATCCATTTTTGTAAACTGTCCACCTAGACATCTGTGAATAACTAGAGGTGGCATGTGAGTATAGTAATGTTCAAGAACTGATCAGGACAGTGTGTGAATATAGTGATGGCCAGGTCAACACAGAGATAGTGTGTGATTAGAATGATTCCCAGGTCACCACCGAGATAGTGTGTGTTTCATAGTCCTGTTCAAATCCCTTCAGAGATAGTGTGTGATGATAATCCCAGCAGAAATAGTGGATGTTTTCAATCATGCTCAGGTCCCCACAGAAATAGTATGTGATTATACTGATGCCCAGGTCCCCACAAAGATAGTGTGTGATTATGCTGATGTCCAGGTCCCCACAGGGATAGTGTGTGATTATAGTAACGTTCAAGTCCCCTCAGAGATAGTGTGTGATTATAACCATGTTGAAATCCCTACAGAGATAATGTTTGATCCCCCGTAATGACCAGATCCCCACAGAGATAGATTGTATCCATGGTGATTCTAAGGCCCCCACAGAGATAAAGTGTGATTATAGTAATGCTCAGTCCCCACAGAAATAGTGTGTTGTTATAGTTGTGCTCAAGTCTCCTCAGCGAGAGTGTGTAATGATAATCATGTTGAAATCCTTGCATAGATATAGTGTATTTTTAGTAATACCCATGACACTAGAGAGAATGTGTGATTATAGTGATGCCCAAATCCCGACGGAGATAGTGTGTGATTATAGTCATGTTCAATTCCCTTTAGAAATAGTGTGGGAATATAATCATGTTGTAATCCCAGCAGAGATGGTGGTTGATTACCATCATGCATAGTTCCCTACAGACATTGTGTGTAATTATAGTGATGCCCAGGTCCCCACAGAGATAGTGTGTGATTATAGTTGCGTTCAAGTCTATTCAGCGATAGTGTGTGATGATGATCATGTTGAAATCCAAGCAAAGATAGTGGGTGTTTCCAATCATGCCCAGGTCCCCACAGAGATAGTACGTGATTATACTGATGCTCAGGTCCCCACAGAGATAGTGTATGATTATGCTGATGTCCAGGTCCCCACAAAGATAGTGTGGGACTATAGTAATGTTCAAGTCCCCTCAGAGATAGTGTGTGATTATAACCATGTTGAAATCCCTACAGAGATAATACTCTATCCCAGTAATGGCCAAGTCCCCACACAGATGTAGTGTAATCATAGTGATTCCAAGGTCCCCCACAGAGACAAAGTGTGATAGGTCCACACAGAGATAGTGTATATTTATAGTTGTGCTCAAGTCTCTTCAGAGATAGTGTATGATGATAATCATGTTGAAATCCTAGCAAAGATAGTGTGTATTTATAGTAATATCCATGGCACTAGAGATTATGTGTGATTATAGTGATGTCCAAATCCCAACAGAGATAGTGTGTGATTATAGTCATGTTCATGTCCCTTCAGTGATAGTGTGTGATGATAATCATGTTGAAATCCCATCTGAGATAGTAGGTGTTTCCAATCATGCCCAGGTGCCCACAAAGATAGTGTGTGATTATGCTGATGCCCAGGTCCCCACAGAGATAGTGTGTGATTATAGTAATATTTAAGCCTCCTCAGTGTGTGATGGTAACCATGTTGAAATCCCCACAGAGATCATGTTTGATCCCAGTAACGGTCAGGTTCACACAGAGATAGAGTGTAATCATTGTGATTCCAAGCCCCCCCACAGAGATAGTGTGATTACAGTATTGCCCAGGTCCCCACAGAGATAGTGTGTGATTATACCGATGTCCAGGTCCCCATAGAGATAGTGTGTGATTATAGAGATGCTCAGATCCTCACTGAGACACTATGTGATTACCAAGTCCCCACAAAGATAGTGTGCATTTATAGTGATTCCCAGGTTTTTACAAAAATAGTGTGTGATCCTAGTGATGTCCGGGTCCCCTCAAAGATAGTGTGTGATGATAATCATGTTGAAATCACATCGGAGATATTGTGTGATTACAATCATGCCCAGGTCTCACTAGAAATAGTGTGTGGTTACACAGATGCCCAGGTCCCTACAGAGATAGGGTATGATTATAGTGATGCTGTAGTGATTACACCACGCAGGTAAGTGTAAGAGCACGTACTTTATTGACTGTTCGTCTCCACAGCTTCCAGGAACTGACAAGCTCTTGGGATTCAAACCATAGCATTCCATTACCATGACAGTGACATCATAACAGTACAAGGTAAATGAACAGCATGCTAGAGGGAATCTACTACAACATCTCCTCCCTTTCCATTAACACAAAAAGGAAAAAGAGGTAAGTGAAGACAAAAGAAAATAGAAAAAACGGAGGAAGAGAGGTGAAGAAGGTAGACCAAAAACAAGAAGAGAAAAAGGAAAAAGATGTACCAAACAGAGATTAAAAAAAACTACAGGGAATAAAAATGGACACAACGTCCACACACACAGGTTCATATATGAAAGAAGTTACAAAACAAACTAAAGATTTAAACGATTTGGTGGGACACTTGTCCTACCACTCCTTCATGGAGGAACATATTTCAAAGAAGGTTTTCCGACCTGGGAAGATCCCAGAGCACTCCCTTTACCAGTCGGTCTTTCTTGAACTGGTTGGGGCTGAACAGTGTGCCCCAACTCAAGCCCCAGCTGCATCACAACCCTCATTGTAATCTTGTAAATCCTGGACAGGTTCCACCAATTTTTCCCATTGACTCTTACAGCAAAGCGCGACGTAGCATCCACTTTAACAGAAGGACCAAACTTTGACAGACCCTTGGGAACATTAAGAGGGGATTTAATTCTCACCCAATCCCCCACAGAGACAGTGGACTTGAAGTTGGCCACATCCGGGACCGCAGGTTGTGGAAGCGTGCCACTACCTCCTCGTGTCGGGACCGCAGGTAGTGGACGTGCGCCACAATCTCCCTGCACCCTGACAGCAAACCCCACTTCTTCATCCATGCAGGACACATGTGAAAAGAAGCTTGCCTACCCCTGAGTAGGGTGAAAGGACTAGAACCTGTGATGGCACTCAGAGTGGTACGATGTGCCCACAACATGCTCTGCACAGCTTCCTTGATATCAACTCTGGATGAAACAGCCCACTGAACACATTCCACAAGAATTCGGTTGGTGCGCTCAATGAAACCATTGGCCTGTGGGTGATATAAAGCCACATGCCGGTGGGTGATACCGCACTGGTACAGAAAGTCGGACATTTCTTTGGACGTAAACTGTACCCCATTGTCGGATACAATCTCCTTGGGGAAACCCTCCCTGGCAAAAAGACTCTGTAGAAACTTGATTTCATGAGAGTTGGGATCTTTCATAAAATGGACCTCTCACCACTTACTGAAGTAGTCGGCAACTACCAGTGCGAATTTGAACTTATTGGGAAGCACATTGAAGGGTCCCACGAAATCGATAGCTAGCTTTAACCAGGGACCATCGGGCACCTCCACCTGTTGTACATGAGGCGAAACAATCTTTATAACCCTATCACTGGTACAACATGTCACACACCCCTCCACAACATCATTAATTTGACGGTCCATGGAGGGCCACCAATACACAGAGTGAATCCTTTTCTTGGTGTTCGTCTGCCCAAGATGTCCCTCATGACCATAATCAATGATACGACATCTCAGAGATTTGGGAGGGGCAAACTTATCCCCCCGCATGATCATCTCTCCACCCTCCAAGTTATGCTCATCAGCAGCCTTGGCGAAGGGATGAAGATCACTATCTGGATGTTTTTCCTTAGGCCAACCCAACACAAATTCCTTCACTCTCTTAAGGACAACATCGGACTCCATTCCACAAAACCAATCACGCTCAGTGAAACAATCCACACCACAAGCATCAACTGCGGCAATGCACTCTTCATCTGCATTGTCGTCACGATCATGTTTTCCTAAAGGCAAAGGAGACCTTGAAAGATAATCAGCTCGTGTGTTTCTCCCACCAGGGATATGTGCAACCCCAAAATTGTACTGCAACAATTTGGAACTCAACCTAGCGATTCTGGGAGTGTGGTCTTTAACAATCCTACCCTCAAGGATGGGAATAAGGGGCTTATGGTCAGTAAGGAGAGTGAAAGTCTTCCCCCACAAAAAGCATTTGAAACGCTCAACAGCCCAGCAACACGCGAGCAATTCTCTCTCAAAAACGGAGTAGTTTTTTTCACTAGGGCGTAACGCTCGGGAGGCGAAGCCTACAGTGTACTCTTTACCCGGCTTGACTTGAGAAATCATCCCCCCCGAGGCCATCTAGACTGGCATCCACGGGCACCGTACACTGAAAGAGGGGGTCAAAAGGAGTAAGAATGTTGCATGACCCTAACACTCTTTTAATCTGTGAAAACTCTTCTTGACAGGAATCATCCCAGAGAAACGTAGTTTTTCTCTTAAGGAGACCTCTCATGTGGACTGTCTTGGCGGCAAAATTGGAAATGAATTTAGTGTAGAATTCGCACAAACCCAAAAATGAGGAGACCTGTTCTTTGGAAGTAGGACATGGGGCATTAGAAATGGCCTCGATAAGACCCTCTCTTGGCACAATACCATCACCAGAAATGCGGTGTCCAAGATATTCAATGGACTCCACACCAAAAACACACTTGAGCTTGTTAGCCACAATTCCCTTACACTCCAATCTCTCTAAGACTATGGCAAGGTTTTTGTCATGCGACTCCTTGCTCTTTCCAGCCACCAAGATGTCATCTTGGAAGACCACCGTATCTGTGACGCCCTCCAAAACCTTCTCCATAACACGCTGGAAAACTGAGGCTGCCGAAGCTAGCCCGAACAGCATCCTTCTGAACTGAAAGGTGCCAACGGGTGACACAAAAGCTGTCAAGTGCTTGCAGACCGGATCCAGCTCGACTTGATGATACGCCGAGGCTAAATCAATCTTGGAGAAAAACTTCGCCTCAGCAAATTTTGAAAGAATGTCATCGATACGGGGAAGGGGATGTGAGTCTACCCAAATCTCCCTATTGAGGCTGCGCAAGTCAATGCATACACTGAGAGTCCCATTCTTTTTACGCGCAACCACCAAGGGAGATAACCAGAGAGAAGACTCGATAGGCTCAATGACACCTGTTTCACACATCTTTTTAAGTTCCGTTGACAGGTCATCCCTGATGCTGAAGTTCACATTATGCAATTTGTGTTTAATAGGTACAGCCCCATCCTTGACCTTGTTAATGTGCTTGAACCCTTTAATGCATCCAAGCTTGTCTCCAAAAACTTTCGGAAATTTCTTGGACCAAGAGGCTAAACAATCTCCTTCGGATTGTTCACCCACCACCGAAACTTGTTCTAGAGTGCCAGGTCTAAGTGTCATCCCGAACAACCCCTGGTGATACCAACCCAGAATGTTAAGGCTCTTCTTGGCCACATAAACTTTCCCTTGGATGTACCGGTCTTTAAAAAGAGAGAGGTCACAAAGAAACCCGTTAAATCAATTCTCCTCCCTTCATAGGGGACAGGACTTCTGTCAGGAGGATTGAGGGGTCTGTCCCCCCAGGTACTCTCAAACAACTCCTCGGTAATCATAGTCATCCGCGCCCCCGAATACACCAGCAGTTGCAGACACTTCCCATCCACCAACACATCTACTACACGATCGATACAATCCTCGGAATCATCCTTAACTACCACAAAATCGGTAAGCGAGCTGACGACTTCGCACACAGGATCACTCTTAGGTTCACAACATTGACACTCCCTCTGAAACCACACATCTTGGCAAAATGGCCTTGTTTCCCACATTTGCGACAAGACCCATTCTTTGCAGGACACACCCTGGAGTTAGGGAAATGCGATGGGAACCCACACTTAGTACAGAGATTTTTAATTAGGAACCTTTCTTCTCTGTTTTCATGGAAACAAACCTATTCCCCCTTTGTTCAGACTGCGGTTTAATTTTGTCTACCTGTATTTTCTCACTCATATCCTTATGATCCTTGACCGCACCCACAAGATTCTTCCCCGGTTTGAGCTCTTTAGAAGCTTTTTGAGACAGTTCAATGCTTTTGACAATGCTGACAGTTTCCTCCAGAGAAGGGTTCTTTAAGGTGTGTAATTTCTCTTGGACCTTCTTGTCCCTACAATGCACCACAATTTGATCTCGTATGAGTTGAGAAGTGAAATGTTTAAATTCGCATTCTGAAGCGAGAATGCGCAAAACTTGTGCATAGCAACGACCAGACTGCTCTCCACATCAAACTGTTTTTCCAGCATGCCCACAGCTTGATCATACACATTTAATTCTTCTTCACCCTCAACTACAACTAGAGGAGGTAGATGTTCCAAAACAGCTTGTCCCTCGAACCCCAGATTATGCTCTAAGATGAAACGCTTCCTCTCAGCGCTAAATCTTGAGCCCCCCATAGCCCCTAGGTATTTTACGAACGCTCTATACCATACTTTCCACTTTACTGGTGGATCACCTGGAAGCTGTAAGAAAGGGGGAGGGGATTGTACATTTTGCATGGTGAAGACAAAAAAAAAAAAAACACACTTCAATAAAAATTAGAATAGTCCACCTGTGAAATAAAGGGTTAAAATTAGTAGATAATCAGAACACTCCCACGTTGATAATGAACCTCCACTTTGACTTTGCAGAAGTGTCACTGTGAAGCACTCACATCTGAGTGACAAACGTTAAGATCCGTTGCGCAACTCCTCTTGAATAGAATGTTAGTCACCCTTAAATGCATCAAAATGAAAGCAGTAGTTGCAGCACTTAGTGCGGAACGACAGGTGAACAACCGCTGAGCCGAGAAGCTTGAAAATAGTCCACAACTGCACACGTGCAGCCAGTGAATTGCGCCGCTTCTACTGGTGTGTGTCGAGTCGCATACCTTTGGTGTGATCACAAATCAGGCAGAACAACTTTCCGCTAGGCGCTCCCAATCCGAAAAGGTGAAATGACGCATGGACGACGTGTTGAGCGTGGTGTCTCCTAGCACAAAAGCAGGCGTCTTCGTACACAGGAAAGGCACAAAAACAACGTACGGCGTCAGCGTAACCAGGAAGGTCAAGAAAATGACGCGCGCACCTTGGTTTGATTCCCGTAACCAGGGAAACAGAAACAGATGCGCACACCGTGACGCGCTCAACGCTCTCCTCAGGCTTGACCCTCGTAACCCGGGAAACGTAATGAGATATGCACGACGTGCCACACTCAGAATGCTCCTTCTCCGCTAGCACACACAGAGATTCCACTACGTCATCAGTCTGGGGATGACAGCGCCACGGAAGGATCACTCGTCTCGCAAAAACGGGTAGACACACAGAGTGAATCCACTAACAACGAACCAACATCGCAGGGCAACGAATCAGCAGCGCAGAACAGAGTTCCTCACCTGCCAACAGGCGGAGATTTTCCTTGGCACAAGACAGCCAACTCCGCTTGATACAATGTCCCAATGTCCTCCGGCTTATTGGTGAGTAGCTTGCACCCTTCAACAGGACCCCACAAGTTGACTCTCAATGCGACACAGCAAAAAATGAGAAGTCAGCAAAAAAGGGAGAAGTCAATGTGGCATATTGAAGTGGGTGTGGTGGCTCACCGCTGCCTTGAAGTCCCAACGGGGTGGAAATCAGAAAAGCAGCTTGAAGAGACCGCTCAGGAAGATTGGAAACACAGGAGACAGCAACTGCACACGTGGGTGGAGAGAGGAATAGTCAAACTCGTTGCTTTTCAAACCATAGCATTCCATTACCATGAGAGTGACATCATAACAGTACAAGGTAAATGAACAGCATGCTAGAGGGAATCTACTACAGATGCCCAGCTACCTACAGAGATAGGTTGTGATTATTGTGATGCCCAGATCTCTATAGAGATAGTGTGTAAATATAGTGATTCCCAGGTCCCTACATAAATAGTGTGTGATCATAGTGGTACCGGATCCCCGCAGAGATAATGTGTTATTATAGTCTTGTTCAAGTCCGCTCAGCAATAGTGTGTGATAAGGTTGAAATCCTTGCAGAGCTAGTGTGTAATTATATTAATGCTTATGGCCCCACAGATGTAGTTTGTCATTATAGTGATGGTGAAGTCTCCACAGAGAACATGTCATTTAAGTGATGACCAGGTCCCCACAGAGATAGTGTGTGATTATATTCATGTTCAAGTCCCCTCGGAGATAGTGTGTGATGATGACCGTGTTGAAATCCCTGCAGAGATAATGTGTGATCCCAGTGATGCCCAGGCCTCCACAGAGATAGTGTTTGATTATAATGATGCCCAGGTCTCCACAGAGATAGTGTATGATTACAGTGATTACCAGGTCCGCACAGCAATAGTGTGTAATTCTAGTATACCCAGGTCCCTACAGAAATAGTGTGATTAAAGTGATGTTCATAGTCCCACAGAGGTAGTGTGTGATCATAGTGCTGCTCCTGTCCCCTCAGAGATAATGTGTGATGATAAACATTTTGTCATCCTTGCAGAGATAGTGTGTTTTTATAGTAATGCCCATAGCCCCACAGATGTAGTGTATGATATTTTTTTTTATAATTTATTTATTCTGGTCAATCAGAAAAAGAATACAGAAATCCGCTTCAGATACATACAGATTAGCGAGCATCATACACAGTAAAACATCAGATTCGTATGATCAAGATTATCGTTACATCTGTTAACAGTTATTGTACACAGCCATAGTACCAAGATTTGTCTTGAGGTATACAGAGTAAAGCGAGATCACATTATTGACATTTGTTGCTCGTAGTTTGTATAATCCCCATTTATCACCCCACATTCAGATATAAATGCCTGGAAAGAATGATTTGTGCATACGCACCAAAATATGTGATCAGTCCGCCGGTTGTGTAGGGATAAGGTACTGCACCAACGGGTCCCAAAAGTCCCTAGGACACGAGGCCTGCGGTAGTTCCTCCGCATATGTTTCCAGTCTCTCCTTACAATATGTCATATCTGTAAGCCAGTCTTTACATTGTGGTATGCGTTTACTCCCCCACCTCATTGCTATGCGTCTTTTGGCCAGCAGCAATGCTACCGCCAAAAACTTGCGTCTGCGGGCCATTTTGATCTTGTAAATGCCTAAGAGACATACCAGGGGGGCATTAGGGTTCTGCTCTGCCAGCATAGTAGTGAGAGTATTGGTCACTTCTATCCAATATGATTGAAGCTTGGGGCACGACCATGCCATGTGTAAGAAGTCTGCATTAGGTGTGCTACACCTGTGACACCTATCATCAATCCTTAAGCCATATTTATGCAACTGCACAGATGTATAATACACCTGATGGATAAACTTAAAGTGTATTATTCGTAAATTGCAGTTAGGTGTGCGCATTCGCAGCTGTATGCAGCTATATTCCCAGTCTTCCTTGGCTATAGCATCACCCATTGTTTCCTCCCATCTCGCCAGAGGTTTATCTAGTGCACAGAACTGCTCATGCGGAGCTGCAATGTACAGACGCGTAACTAAGCGTTGACGTGATGTTGAGGTCAGTAGAACCTGCAGCGCATTATGTGTTGGTGGTTCATCTGGAAATGTTGGATATAACTCTTTCACCGCGAGCCGCAGTCTTAAATACGCAAATATTTTTAAGGGGGTACGGTGTGTATTAAGGGATGCAGCGGTTTGTGCTAGAAACTGTCCGTTTGGGAATATATCCCCCATAGTGTAGAGGCCCATCTCTTCTAGCTTATTCATCATGTTTCTTTCACCGAAATTTGTGGATGATGCTTCAGGGGCAGTGCCGGCGCGTAGGATGGGAGCTTATGTGCACGCTGCGCCAACACATGCCACGCCCTCGAGGTACAGACAGCTGGCTGAATGTAAGCACCCGGGGCATTCTGTCTCGGTGTAGATATAAAAGTGGTCAGAGGGGCAGGTGTTATGCTCTCGTAATCTACTGCTGTATGCGGTATATATCCATGTGGTCGCAGCCAGTAGTGAGCGTGTTGTGCATGTGCGCAGTAATAATATAGCTGTAGATCAGGTGCTCCGAAGCCTCCCTGAATGTATGGTTTAGTCAGTTCTCTCCACCCTACCCTCGCTTGTTTGCCTGCCCATGTTAGCCTAAGCATGGCTGTGCGTAGTTTGGCGAATAGTGCTTGTGTAATCCAAATTGGAATATTCATAAATGGATAAAGAAATCGTGGCAGTACCACCATTTTTTGTATTGCTATTCTGTCAGCAAGTGACAGCGGCAGTTTGATCCATCTATCTGGTCTGCCAACTTTGATAGTGCTCTACCATAATTTTCGCGTACCACTAGCTCTGGATCGCGGTGTTTCCAGATGCCTAAATACTTTACTGGTTCTGTCCGCCACTGCAGAGGGTAGTCAAGAGTTGGGGTTGTTGTCGCCGGGGTGAGAGGGATCACCACAGACTTGTCCCAGTTGATACTAAGACCGGAAAAGTATTCAAATCTAATATATTCACGGATAAGTTTATTTAAATTAATATCCGGGTATCGGGTATAGAGAACCATATCGTCCGCATATAACGATATACAGACCGGACGTAACTGAAATTGTAATGCAGTTGCTGCATGTCGCTGTCGTATCTTACAGGCTAGTGGTTCCAAAACTAAAGTGAATAACAGTGGCGACAGTGGACAGCCCTGACTTGTCCCACCGAATATGTATAGAGGTTCGGATGTGTTGCCGTTTATTTTTATCCGGGCACACGGTTTAGTGTATAATAGTGTTTTCCAGCGTAAAAACGGTTCTGGGAAGCGCATTTTACGCAGTACGGTAAACATATATGGCCACTCCACAGAGTCCAACGCTTTTGCTGCGACCAATAAGCCTGCAGCAGCTGGTAACTCTGGGTCCAATTGGTGAAACATGGCAAATATAGTCCTTAAGTTTTGCGTTGTTGAACGCGTCGGTATAAAACCGGCTTGGTCTGCATTAGGGGCTGTATCCGGAGTGCAATAATTTCTGACTCATTACGGAGCCGCCGGTGGTGATTATTCAACCCAGTCCGGACACCCAGGTGTACTTGTGGCACCCATTAATTTCATTAATTGGAATCTTGCGGTTCTTTCAAGAGCTTACGGGCCCTCATCTTGCAAATACAGCCTGATTACACGCGCTGTCAGCTAATGGTGCTCCCTTTCCCCTCCCTCACCTTCCCTTGAGTCCTGATGAAGACCCCCCAATAAGGATGAAGCTACCTTTATGACTACAGGGGTCGAAACGTTGACGTATTGGCATTTGTATCAAACATAGGCGACAGAGACATGTCTATCTGTGCCTATAATGTTATGTTTTGTTTACTTTACTGGTTTGCCAAGTAAAAGGCCGGATTGGATCTAAAAAACTTGAATGTATCTGAACCACATTACCTTTCCGTTTCTTTACACCGTCACTCATTTTTCCTTGATCACTCACCAACCCCACCTCCCTCCTTTTTCTCTTTCTGAGCACCAATGTGTATTAATGTTGATTAATCGCATACTCTTCTGTTTGGATTAATTTTGATTCTGTGATGCAAATTAAATCATTAGAAATCATTTGTTTTTGCAGTGACGTTTGAATTGTTTAATGCATTCGAATTTGGTTCTACATACGTGAATTCAAAATCAATTCTCCACTGTGACCATTTGTTTATGTACCATAAGTTCAATTCCATCACTTATCTGTGTCCGTGTGAAGCGGCATCCAAGATGACCATTAGTCCTTGATCGCGGCCTCATATTCAGGACAGCGGAGCCGTTTCGTTATTCGACATCAGAGGGGTCCTTTTGTTCTTCTTGCTCACCTCTTGGTGATCTCCTTCGCGTGTTTTGTGAGTCCTTCAATTGCAGGTATTTGAGCACTTCCTTGGGCTCATTGTAGACCGTGCTTTTTCCTCCATCCGTGACTCTCAAGCGGGCCGGGTAGATCATCGCGTAGGGAATGTTGTGATCTCGTAGTTTCTCTTTGGCTGCCATAAACTTCTTGCGTGCCTCCTGGACTTGTGGTGTGAAATCCGGGTAAATGGAAATGTCCATCCCCTCATGCTTTAGACTCCCCAGTTCGTGAGCTTTGCGTGTAGCGCCTCATCACGGTCCCTATAGTTCAATAGTTTCGCAAGGATCGGGCGTGGTCATGCCCCTGGTGTAGGCGGTGGGGCAAGAGATCTATGCGCCCTCTCTATAATGAAAACGTCTGAAAAGGTTTCTTTGCCCAGCAGTGTTATCAGTAGGGACTCGATGTAGCGCTCCATATTACCAGTATTCGTCGACTCCGCTATACCCATGAAGCGCAGATTGTTCCGGCGAGACCTCGCTTAAAAATCTTCTGACTTCTCCAGCAGCACTGTTAAGGTTTTGTCTATTTTCTCCTGTTTAGTCTCCATTTGGTGTTGCGCATCCTCTGTATCTGAGATACGTCTTTCTGCCATATCTATTCTTTCCGTATGTCTGTCCAGGCATTCAGACATGCGGTCCACTCTATAGGTTAAGGAGTCTATTTTTCCATCAATATTGGATAATGTGGACTGGATTGTTGCAAACATAGATTGAAAGTCTACGGTGGTTTCAGATTCCGCTGTCGTCGCAGTTGCATGGGCAGCAGGCTGTTCATCCGTGCTGTTTTCAACTGCCTTCTTTGACTGCTCAAAATGTAGCTTGGGTTAGTTTCTATCTGTTTTTCCCATTTTCACCGCGTCGCGATTAAGTGGTATGTTCGCCTTGGTTACGCTGTGTGTAGGTCGAGACCTCCGCAGTTGTGCAAATTGGTTCTGGGTAGTAGTATCCAGTAACGTGTGCTACGGCGGCCTTGTTCGTGCCCCTATACTCATACAAATGGTCGGCAGCCGCCCACAGGGTATCCCAATAGAGAGGCCCCGGCTTCGACAAGTGGCGTCAGGTTTCAACTCTGGCACGAGTCAGCCGTGATTTCAGCAGCGCAGAGTGGCACCGACACCTTGCCCTACTGCAGGCGATTCTGCGGACACACCGTGTAGAGTTCTAGTAGCATGCAGTTAAGAGCCCAGCGTGTGCCGCAGTAGGGCTGTATCAAGCAGACAATAGTTTAAATGTAGGGAGAGAAGTACGAAATCATTTGTCGCTGCGTTGCTAACTGCAGTTGCCTCGCCCTACGGGCCTTGCTCCACTGGACTTGGGCCACGCTATGCGGTCGCCGCAGGCAAATCTCTGTTCATGTCTGCGAGGTTGGCGCGCGCCGCTCACGGGCCGACAAGAATGTGCGGTGTGTATTCTCTATTTAAACGCTCCGGCTCCGCTACACCAACTATTGCCTCCACAAGTATTGTCACCAGCGCACTGAGTCAATAATCGCCGCACGTTGTGCAATTGCAGCAATGCTGGGCTTTTGCAGCGATTGTGCCCGTGCGTTGTCAATCTACGGTCTTCGGCGTTCACTGCGCGTTGAGAGCTCTCTCCCCCTGCATGGATCTCTGCAGCCGCGCCTCTGCAGCCACTCCCAGCTTTTCAAGGCTGCACGCCGGGGCCCGCACTCCGTCGGCCAAGATGTTATTGGGCCGTCACGGTCTTCGCCTCCACTCCGCTCAAGATCGCGGGCCCCCCGCTGGCAGCACGAAGCAGTCTGGCAGCCCTGATGGTAGTAGTGTTTTTCGGGTGTATGCGGCACGATATCCCCACTTCGGCGATCCCTCTCTAGCAGCCACAGTTCCTGCGCGCGGGCCAACGGGCGCGTGTACACTTGCGCTCTAACAGGCCGCGCCCCAGTACAGAAAGGAAGGTTGTTTTTTTGTTCCTTGGGGCTGAGTACGGCAGCAAGAGTAGGATGTGCTGGATGCCGCTGTCTTCCGGTTCAAGTATTCGTGGGTTTTATTCCATCTGGCAGGCTATGAATGCAGGATAATTAAAGGATCCTCAGGCGACCGAAGGAGCTCGCTTACAAAGCGGCCATCTTCGGACGTGGCAAGCTCCGCCTCCCCGATGTAGTGTATGATTACAGTGATGCGCAAGTCCCCACAGACATAACATGTCGTTTTAGTGATGTCCAGGCCACCACAGAGATAGCATGTGATTAAAGTCATGTTCAAGTCGATTCAGAGATAATGTGTGATGATAATCATGTTGAGGTCCCTGCAGAGAAATTGGGTGATTATAGTGATGTCCAGGCCCCCACAGAGGCAGTGTGCGATTATAGTGATGCTCAGGTCCTCACAGAGATAGTTTGTGATTATAGTTGTGTTCAAGTCCCCTCAGAGATAGTGTGTGATGTTAATCATATAGAAATTCCTACAGAGATATCATGTTATGATAGTCCTGCTTAAGTCCCTGCAGAGATAGTATATGATTATAGTCATGTTTACGTCCCCTCAGAGAATGTGTGATGATAAACATTGTGAAATCCCTGCAGAGATAGTGTATATTTATAAGAATACCCATGTCTCCACAGAGCTACTGTGTGATTATAGGGATGTTCAGGTCCCCTCCGCAATAGTGTGTGATGATGGTTGTGTTCAAGTCCCCACATAGATAGTGTGTTATGATAGTTGTGTTCCTGTACCCACAGAGATAGTCTGTGAGTATAGCGATGCAATATTCAAGTGGGGAAATGAGAGGATTTGGCAGCCCAAAATGTTATTTTTCCGCATAGTACTATCAAGCTCATCAAAAAATGTTTCAGACATATTACTTGGTCCCAAAGGTGAAAGGTACCTCAAATGAGAGACTAACTCAGTTAACCAAGTATGTTTCTGAAAAAAAAGAATGCAAACTCTCACCCACCCACCTAGCTGGCATGCTTTATTATTGGGTTGCTCCTCAGCAGGACCCCAGTACTGGTGGTATAGATGGACTTGACAGTCCTTTGAGCTCCTTGATGTAGCTCTTTTTACACACTAAGTAGCAAAGGGATCCACAAGAAAATGCACATAAAATTACCTGAAAATCACCAAATGGGAACTTATTGTGGTAATCTATGGTAATGTAAAACTCCTAGTGGGATCTTGAAGGTTATCAGTGACCCCATCCCTCTAGAGGGGGCGTTATCATCCCTGCCTCTAGTGGATGGTTTGTTGGTTAGGTTTCAGCGGTTGATGAAGATGGAGAGGTTGGACTGTACGTGTGGCTGCAACGTTGTGTTAGTGGTGTCTAGGTTTTGTGTTAAAATTAGCTCTAACATGTTTCCTGCTGATTGCATTGGCAATGTGCCACCTGTTTGAACCCAAGGATCAGCATATTATAAATTAGGGAAAATGAGGGTTTGGGATTTGATCTGTGGACCAGAGACTAATGTCTGTATGATCACAATTTTGTTAGCACTAGTGTGTAGGTAGAGGGTGGGTTCAACTCATTCAGATTCAGAAGGACTGGCTGTATCCCTATGGGTGGAAAACTAATGTTCAAATAAAGGTGCTAATGGGATTGATGGTGTACGGTATACAGCCACTAGGTATTTAAAAATTGGTTGTTGGTGTTGCGATTAGCGAGGAGGCTAACTCTACTCTGTCCCCATGCTTACTCTATCTATTTTAGAATAAAATGTTGTGGCCTACTAGGGTGGGGTCCCCAATGGTGGTACTTAAATTGTCACCAAACCATGACTCTGTGAGCCCAAGTAACAGAAGTGTCAGGAGGTCATTGCTGTTGTTGGAGGGTCTTCGAGTTGATCAGGTGGTGACTAGGCCAGGTATTACCCTCCTCTTTCAAATGCCAAGAATATCTTGATTCTATCCTCCGATTTTATAAGCCAAGACCAGTCTCTTGCGTGTCCTGTATCACAAGGCTACTTTTTATAGTCCAAAAATTGCATTTCTCTCTAAACAGCCCACTTGAAATTCTTTAGCTCTTATTCAATAACCTCTAGCTTTTGTGTACTATGGAAGGATTGTATCTTTTCTTTAAAGAGTCAATTAATGTGCCCTTGGATTAGAATGAGGTTTATTCTTAAATTCCTAAAACGCCAGCTTTGTGGGCAATATACAATCTTCCAGCGCCAATGCTAAACATCCATGTGTCTTCAAATAAGCCTAGATTATGATAGACATTCAAAGGTTTCTTTCAGAGGCATGTCTTTAAAGACAGTGTATATCTATTTGAAATCTTCATAATTGTTTACAACTGCGTTATGGGGGACTGCAATTATGGAACAGTGGAGGAATCTTCCAACATCATTGTGTTGTGTTATGGTATATTTTATACTTGATTTCTAAAGTGCACATACGCCCTTGGGTCTCTTGGTGCTGGTTGCTAAGGATCAATCAATCAATCGGGTTTGTTTAGTGCGCAACTCACCCGTGAGGGTCTCAAGGCGCTGGGGGGGGGGGGGGGCGGCTCCGGATCAGGCGAAGAGCCAGGTCTTGAGGTCCTTTCTGAATGCGTGCAGGGTCGGGGAGTGTCTGATGTTCCAGGTCTTGGCTGCGATGTAGGAGAAGGCTCTCCCGCCCGTTCTGTTTCTGCGGATGCGGGGGACCTCCGCTAGGGAGAGGTCGGCGGAGCGGAGATTCCTCTTGGGTACGTGGAAAGATACTCTATCGTTGAGGTATTTGGGTCCGATGTTGTGGAGGGATTTGTAGGCGTGGGTGAGGAGCTTCAAGGTGACCCTCTTCTTGACTGGGAGCCAGTGGAGGCCTCATGGGTGTTGAGTCATGTGTTCGTGACGCGGGGTCCCGAGGACGAGTCTTGCTGCGGCGTTCTGGATGGTTTGGAGTTTGTGTAGAAGAGTATTGTTTATTCCGGCGTAGAGGGCATTGCCGTAGTCCAGTCTGCTGGTTATGAGCGCGTGGGTGACGGTCCTTCTGCAGTCGGGGGGGATCCATTTGAAAATCTTGCGGAGGATGCGCAGGCAGTTGAAGCTAGTGGAGGCCACGACGTTGATCTGGCGGTTCATGGAGAGGGAGGAGTCAAGGATGATGCCGAGGTTTTGTGCGTGGTCCGTAGGGGTGGGTGGGTTCCCGAGGGCATGGGGCCACCAGGTGTTGTCCCAGGCGGAGGTGCAGGATCTGAGGATGAGGACCTCGGTCTTCTCTGAGTTGAGCTTCAAGCAGCTGTCTTTCATCCAGGCTGCCACGTTCTTCATTCCCTCCTGGAAGCAGAGTCTGGTGTCTTCGGGGTTCTTCGTGAGTGAGAGGATGAGCTGGGTGTCGTCGGCGTAAGATACAATGCTGTCTGACGATGGCGGCGAGGGGGGCCATGTAGATGTTGAAGAGCGTGGGGTTGAGTGAAGATCCTTGGGGTACTCCGCAGTTGATATCTGTGGGTTTGGAGAGGAAGGGAGGGAGTCTGATCCTCTGGGTTCTGCCGGTGAGGAAGGATTGGATCCAGTCGAGGGCGGTTCCTTGTACGCCCGCGTCGTGAAGTCTGGCTGCGAGTGTGCGATGTGAGATGGTGTCGAAGGCTGCGGAGAGGTCTAGAAGGATGAGGGCCGCAGTGTGTCCCTGGTCGAGTAGAATGCGGATGTAGTCGGTGGCGGCGAGGAGGGCGGTCTCGGTGCTGTGGTTGCTCCGGAATCCGGACTGGGAAGTGTCTAGTATGGAGTTCTCTTCGATGAAGGCGGTCAGCTGGGCGTTTACAAGTCTCTCGGTGAATTTGGCCGCGAAAGGGAGGAGAGAGATGGGCCTGTAGTTCTTCAGGTCCGTAGGGTCAGCTGTTGGTTTCTTGAGGAGGGGTTTAACCTCCGCACGCTTCCAGTCGTCCGGGCAGATTCCGGATCTGAAGGAGGCGTTGATGGTCCATCCAAGTTCGGGTGCGATGGCGGCGGAGGCCTTGTGGAATATGTGTGGCGGGCAGGGGTCCGTTGGGGCTCCTGAGTGGGTTTTCTTCATGGTCGCGTTGATGTGTTCGACGGTGGCGGGATCCCAGGTCATGATGGTAGGTGGGGAGGTGGCGTCCGGTGCTGGTTCGCTGAAGTTGTCGTAGAAGACCTTGATCTTCAGATAGAAGTAGGAGCTGAGTTTGTCGCAGAGTTCCTGGGAAGGTGTGACGTCGGTGGCTTCGCTGGCGGGTTTGGTGAACTGCTGTATGACGTTGACGAGTTCCTTGGTGTTGGTTGCGTTGGTCTGGACTTTGTCTCTTATGAAGGTCCGTTTGGTGTCTCTTATGCGCTGGTGCGGTTGTTCTGTGCTTCCGTGGTTTTCTGGTGTCGCCAGGTTTTCTCTAGGCGTCTGCAGGTGCGTCTGGCTTCTTGTAGTTCTGTGGTGAACCAGGCAGCCTTCAGAGGGCGTTGTTTGGCGGGGTGGCGGAGGGGAGCGAGCTTGTCGGCGCAGCAGGAGATCCAGCGGTGAAACCCTATGGCTGAGGCGTTGGTGTCGGTGGTGGCGCCAGGGGGGTTTTGGAGGAGTGTGGTGTTGAGGTGTTCCTCAGTGACCTTGCTCCAGTTCTGTCATGGCGGGCGCGGGGGGGGCTTGCGTGCGGTGGTGGTGTTGAAGTTGAAATGGACGCAGTGGTGGTCCATCCAGAGGGGCTCGGTGGTGTGGCTGAAGCGGATGTTTGTCCCTCCTGCGAAGATGGGGTCGAGTGTGTGTTCGGCTCTGTGGGTGGGCGTGTTGACTAGCTGCTTCAGTCCGAGGTTGGCGAGGTTGTCGAGGAGAGTGGTAGAGTCTGGGTCGTTGCCGTTGTCGAGGTGGTAGTTCAGGTCTCTGAGTAGAATGTAGTCCGTGGGGGTGATGGCGTGGGGTGCGACGAGCTTGGCGATGGAAGTTGCGGTCTGTGTGCGGGGTCCTGGTGGTCTGTAGATGAGGGTGCCGCGTAGTGTGGTCCTGGAGCTGGTCCGGATCTGGAAATGGAGGTGTTCTGTGTTGGAGTGGGGCTCACTCGTGCTGGATGTGGAGAGTCGGAGAGGGGTCTTGTGTGCGATTGCGAGTCCTCCCCCTGGGCGGTGGGGGTGGTCCTTTCTCTGGATCTTGTAGCCGTCGGGGATGGCAGTGGCGATGTCTGGGCCGGAGGAGGCGTTGGTCCAGGTTTCCGTGAAAAAGGTTTGTCGATGGTGAAGGATCTGTGGCAGGGTCTGCACGAGAACTGTCCATGGGTGGTGTTCAGTGCGGATCTTGCGCAGTCGGCGTGTCTTCCGGGGTTGAGTACGTGGAGGGTGGGTGAGTCGTATCGGTGGGGTGTAGGAGAACCAGGCGCTGGTCGCGGTCGGGCGCAGATAAGCTTGCCTTAGGCGCGCCTATGGCGCGACCGCGCAGAGGTCGCCATAAGTAGGGGAGGGGGCGGGATCCGAGGCTGTGACGGGGTGGGAGGGGCCGCAGGGGCAGCAGAGGCGGGAAAACCGGGCGGAGGAAACTGGCAGAGTAAATAACAAGCGAGAGGAAATAAACGAACAACAGGAGAAATAATCAGGGAGCAGGCACAGTAAAATGCAAAGTTACTAGTGTGATAAAAATTACGAGACTGGTGGGCTGCAGGCGCGAACCCTGCGCAGCTTGAGGACTCGAGGCTGCTGCGGTGAGGCGGAGCTGCTGGGGAGAGTGCTGGCCTGGACCGGAGGATAACACAGAGTGGAGCATCTTATTCAGTAAATTGCCTTAAGAGTGTTCAAAAAGGTGGTATGAGAGGTTATGGTTTTAATGGCAAGGCTTTCACGAGTCAGTGAGCAAGAACTGAGATGTCTTGTCCATTGTATGAAGATTTCTTACATTACATGGATGTACTCTCAAGAGATGAAGGTGGGATGCTCAGAGGGTGCTGCTTGGAGAATACCTGAATGTTGATGGAAAGACACAGGGAAGATGTTTCAAAAATGAACTTATACATTGTACACTGGACATTAAAGCAAATTCTGGCATTCATAGGAAACCAATGTAAATATGCCAGTATTGGTTTAGTTTTGACAGACTGACGTTATTGCAGCAAATTGTTATTTCTTCCTTCATATCATGCTTACAATAATCTAATCTATGTCTGCACAGTACAGACATGGCTGCTCTTCTACTTTCAAGTTTAAGGAGTGGAATAATAGATTTAAGGTTGCGCATATAGAAGGTCAAGAAGAGATAACTGAAGAGATTTGAGAATCCATCTTTACCTTAGAATCAACTTTGACCTCTACGTATTCAACATTGCGACCTTGAGCAGCAGAGGGTCTGCAGAAGGTGGGCCAAAGTTTAGTTTACCATATGCAAGAGTTTCGATTAGTAACTAGATTACAGGTTGATCTTAAGCCAAATTCTTTCCATCCACTCCTTCAATTGCAGAGCCACTCCATCATGGCCATGAAGTTTGAGAGAGTTCCATATTTAGATGAAAGTTCAATTGAGTGTCATCTGCTTCAATGTAGAAATAAATCCAAAAACATCCGATCTGAACATTGAACAACTCTGGTGCTCAAAGGTTGGTGGGGTTACCTATATTGGCAAACGGCAATTTTCTTTGTCCTGTCTTTCAGGAAGGACAGCCATTCGAATACAGTGCCAGATAGCCAACAGAGTACAAGACAAGAGAACAAGAAGTTATGTCCATAGTGTCAAATCCAGCTGAGAGGTGGAGAAAAATCAGGGCACAGTGACTTTCAGCATATGCTGCTATTTTCAAGTCATCTATGGTAAAAGCATGGGTAATCCATTGATATTTGGGTGAAAAATAGTTTTGTCATCATCAATGATATGATTGCCTTCTGGATATGTGGAAACTTGAGTGGCCATAAGATTCATAGAGCTTAATGATAGCAGGTAGGAGGGTGATGGTTCTGTCATTACATAGAACATTAGGGTGCAGATTGGACTTTTTAAGCAGTGCTTTTACTATCAACTGATTCTGTTCCACCTGGACAATGCCAGATGCTAAGGAGAGCTTGAAGATTTCATATGTGGTTATGATAAGGTACAGAGGTTTATTCAATAGTATTCAGATAGATATTGAGTATAAAAGAAAGAGTCTGATGGCTTAGTGTGGTCATCACACCTATCAAGAAAAACAACACTTCAGTCTCAAATCAGGTCAATATGGCAGGTAACATGGTGGACAGCAGAAAGGTGTGTGTCTTCTAAATACTTCCCTATTGCTATTGCCAGACATCAGTAAGTCTGCATTAGGAATTCCATCAGAATATTGACTACAAAATATCAAGTCCTAAGTACTGAGACCCAAAATATCAAGAATCTTAATATAAATAGATAGTACAGGTTTGCTATACTTAACTTTGCATCTATGAACCTTGGTGTTCCACCCAGGTGTGATCTGTCTCTTTGAAGAAGCAATGATGCAAACTATACTTAAACTATACCCACACACAGCCATACAAGGATGTCTTGCCACTTTAATCAAAGCATTTGGAGACGCCTCCAAAAATCTGTACTAAGTGTAGAATATGCACCACACAGCCAATTTGCCTCTGAATTAAAGGAAATGATTACACTACCCTTTGTCCCTGTAACAGAGAGCTACCGCTACAGTTAACTTATGGAAAGTCCATTGCAACAACAAAGGGACCGCAAACTAAGGGCCTGGTTACCAGTTTGGCAGTTGGACCGCTGTTGAGGCGGTTGGGAGAATGCCGCCAAGCTGGCGGCTTCCTGAACGCCATATTATGACAACACCGCCGAGCTGGCGGTGTTGTCTTGGCGGTGCAGCGGCATGCTTCAGCTCATAGAGAGCCGTGGCAGCGCCGCTTGCAAGTCGGTGCCCTGTGTGCCATGCACCATGTTTCAAGCAGTGATGGAATGTCTGACAGCACCATGGCTCAAGAAGACAAAACCAACAATGCAGTAGAGGATGGCACAATGCTTTCCAATCTACATTAGGAGGAACCCACCCTACTCTCTACAAATTCATAGAAGGCCTACTAAAAGAACATAGCTACCAACAACTAAGAACGGAGCAATCATTGACCCAAACTAAATGTAAAATTAGTAAACAACCCATTAGAATGTACCACATGCTAAAATGTAAAGGTACATTCTTTATTAGCAAAGGAGTACACAACTTAGAATCAATAGCAAAAACCCCATTATAAAAACCACAAACTATCTACACAATTACCTATAAACCCTGTCATAGGTGCACACCAGCATAACTAACATATTTTTAGCTAAATATTAAACAAATGATTTTTTACAACAGTCAACACAACATACAAGTAAAATAGCCAAAAAGACTGATGCATAAAAATGTGTTCATTAATTAGTTAAAATTATAAAATTACCAACCACAAAGCACAAAATTACAAATCAAATGGATCCAAGTATATGCATGACATATAAATATAAAATAACTCCTAACAGTTACATCAAATACACATACATAATAAAATCTAACATTTCCAGCCCACTAATAATTAAGTAAATAAAACTTAATACTCTGTAGCTGTAGTTCTTAATCCATATCCATGTTGTCAAAATATAACCACAAAAAAGGGAAAAAATAAATTTAAAAAGCCCAAATAAAAACAGCAAAAATAAAACTGGTGCAATTCACATCCAAGAAAGCAATCAGCATTATGTGGAACCATAAAAGCCTGAAAAATTATATAAAAACAAGAAAACACTCCAGGAAACTTGAAAATCTCAATTAAATAAAATGGTTTACTAGAAACCAATATAATTTTCTTTGAAAAAAAATTGTGAAATTCCACAGGTTCAGACGATAACTTCAGATCAGTAAACATTTAAAAAACATACAAAACCCACCCAGAGAAAAACTATCTTCAAACATATTCTAAATATTATTTTCAAAGTATGCAAAACACATAGCATAACAGTATATAAAATACCGATACAGTACTACCAAACTCTAACTAGGCCTAAAACACAGCCCTATTTAAAAAATAACACACAGTATGAATAAAAAAATGAAAGTTAATACCAACACTACTACTACCATTAACTAGTTCCACCAACAACCCTCCCCCAAAACCCTATAAACAAAACCTTAAATAATGTTTTACCTTATCTGACAAGCAGCAGCGCTACTCGCCACCAGAAAAACCATTGAAATATGACACAACATACTACACAAGTAGAGTCGGTGGTAAAATATGGCCACTAAATAAAAACAACAAAAAAGACCATCTCCTTATAGAATAACAGTGGGACTTTAAATATAAATGATTTAAAATGTTTAAAGAAGGTTTAAAAATGTAAACCATGATAATAAATGTTAAATAAAAATAAAGTTATTTAAGGTATAAAATAAAGAATACTATCAAAACAAAAACAAAAAATATAGGGACTGATTATGATGATGGTGGGACCGTCACCGACAGCCTGTCGGTGGCGGTCCCACCGCCATCGGACCCATGGTTTCCGCCCGCCATATTACAATGGCGGGCGGATGGGTGGCGGTCGGCAAGACCGACCGCCACGCATCTGACGGGCTCCTTGAGCCCGCCGGTGCGGCGGAGGGGGTTGTAGTCCCTACCATGGCCGCCGTAGGGATTACAATGTCCCTTCCTGCCAGGCTTTTCATGGCGGTTAACCCGCCATAAAAAGGCTGGCAGAAAGGGACGTTGTGGGGCCGTAGCGGGCCCCCCTTTCGCCCTGGCCCTCTGATGTGGGCACTAGAGGGCACCCATGGTGCCCCCCTACATATCCCTGAACCATGTGGCAGTCACAGCATGGGGCCCGCCACGTAGTGCAGGGATATGTGCAGTGTCCCTATTTTGCATTGCGGTGGGTGCTGCAGCCAGCAGCACCCGCCGCAATGCAAAGTGTAGGCATTGCGACAGCCGTGGTGGCGGTCAAGTCAGCCCCACAGTATTTATAATATACTTGAAAACCTATATAAAAGATGTTTGAAAAAATTATGGTGGTCAAATGCATATACCTGAGAAAAGAAATGTACCATATTAAAAAAATAATGTAAAAATGAAAAACGTTAAACCATGTTCAGAAAGATTATTGGCCTTATTATGAGTTTGGCGGTGCGGGAGCAGGACCACCCTGCTACCACCCACACCGCCAAACCTGTGTGCGCACCGCCCTCCAGAGTTTGAATTCTTTTGTCACTGGCGGGCAGTTCTTTGGCGCTCCCACAGCGGTGCCTATAAAAATGGTTCCTCAATGGGAACGCCAAACCAAGTTCCTGCAGTCTATGCCCTGCAGGAGCTGGGGGTGCATGCACACAGGGGGGCACACCAGGCCCAGAGGCACAAGGGGTCCCTGTAGGGCCACTTTTGTTTTCTCACTGCCAAACTTTTCACGGTTGGCTCACCGCCGTGAAAAGTGAGGGGGAGGAAACACATAATATGCTTGGCGGGGCCGCAGCGGCCCAGCCAAACATTTTGCGGCCTCAAGACCGCTGCAGGACTTCCAGGGATCGCAGATACCTGGCGGCAGCAGCGGTCCCATGGCGGTCCAACCGCCCTACTTCTAATAGGGTGGTCAGACCACCGGTGCGGCTACTAGTCCATCTGACCGCCAAACTCATAATAAGGTCCTAAAAACGTATGTTATTTAAAAATGTAGTAAAATATTGTTAAAAATTAATCATAACACTTTTTTTCTCCTGTATAAAAATACAAGTGTATTAAAAATTTACACATATACATTGAATAAATGTTGAAAAATAAATAAAAATCACAAATTGTTCAATGTACCTTTATTAATAAAATGCAAATATTAATATTGTATGTGAAAAATACAATGCTGAAAGTGTTCCATATAATACCTACTTTTTAATAAAAAGAAAATATTTCACTAAACATGTTATATAGTGGCTCAATGGTTAGAGCGGCAGACCCTGATGCAGAGATCTGGCCCGGGACCAGGGTTCAATTCCCGCCTCGGCGGGTCTTGGGCTCAATTTCCTCGGACCTGATAATTCTCGCCTCGGTGCCTATTCTAATCATGGGTCCCACTCTGCAACTCTGGGCAATAGCTTGCTTAATCTCCACAACGGCCCCAACAGCGCTGGGATGCCTGGCTTCACCCTGGGGGTGCCCAGGAGTGGACATTTCACAGGGAAAAGCCAGGAAGGGTTCCACAGCGGTATGCGTACAGCGCCAGGACACCTCTTTGGGGGTATAAGTGCGCTTTACAAGTACGAATTTCATTTCATTTCATTTCATATAGTAAAATACTTATATTAACTACTTCTACTTTGATTAAAACCATTTTGGAGACTAATTTCTGCACTAAAGAGAACAGCATTAAATGTAACACATTTAAACAAAGATGTTGTACACTAAAGGGGTGAAATTTACTAATCACACTCCAATCTCAACCATTTAGGGGAAGGCATTAAACACTATAGAGGTAACATTTACTATTCCCACTTCAACCTCAACCATTAAGGGCAGTGATACTCAAAGTACGGCCAGGGGGCTACATGCCTGACCTTTACATGTGGTCCCCTGGTCAACAGCAGTATTAGGTTGCTGTTTACTTGACTCAGCGCTATGATTAAAAATATGTTAACTAAACAGACGAGCCTTTATTTAAACATTAATTGAAGTTAAAGAAAGGAAGTAACTAGATTGTCCTCCACTGCTCAATTTGGGAATCACTTCATTTTTAAAGACCTATTGCAGCAAAAATGTAAAAATATGATAAGGTCTCTTCAAAAATCAAAAAGTGTATTTCATTACCATGCACTACCATTTCCCCTGTAAGAAATGTTACTGTGGCAAAATTTGTATAATTCCCGTATTTTGCATTACATAAAGTTTACAAAATTTCTCGATTTTGCATTACACAATTTTATAACTTTTGAATGCAGGAGAACTCATTCATGCAGAAAATATCTTATTAAGATCCATTTTCTGCTTAAATCAGTGTCCTGCCAGTATACTGCAAGACTTCTTTTTACATGAAATGACATCACATGAAAAAACTAACAAGATGCCAGAAAATCTCATTCTGCTCTAAAAGCACCATGTTATGCAATTTTTTTGAGAGTTTACTGAGATTACGCAATTTCGCACACTCCTAATTTTAACCTCCTATGTAGAATTGTACCCGGTACCAGGAAAGACATACCAGCTCAGCCAAAAGTACCACATTCTGTACAACAATTGTTATGGTAACTCAGTGGATTAATATGCATTTTGCTATAGATTGAGGTGTAACATCAGGTTACAGGTTTAAATACCCCTTTAGGGTCAACTCAGTCTTCCATCTTTCTGTGCTTAATAAAATCAGCGGCATTGAGATGGATAATAACTAAGGCTCCCTGTTTTCCGTTTTTATGGATTTTTACAGATAAATACAGACAGAAAACAATGTGTTTTCTGTCTGCATTTATTTTTAAAAGTGGATAAATACAGAAAATTGTGCTGCTTTTAAGTGACTCTCCGTGCTGTCTTTCATGAATTATAGCCCAGCAGCTGGATAGCATGGGAAATTAAAAAAACAGGATGAATTTTCTTTAAATAATGGCATGTCAAAATACATTTGTGGTATAATGCTAGTATTTACCAGTGGATGTATTGTTATGTAATATTTGGCAGCTTAAATAGCTAAAACACGACAGTACGAGGGTGCGTCTATCATTGAAATAAATATGGAAATGTACAGTTTTACAACTTCATTTATATGCAAAACACAAAATAAATATGGATAAATACAGATAAAATTGCCCAAAGATAAATATGGATAAATACAGATGGAAATGTTAACAAAATAAATACCATAAAACCAGGAGCCCTAATATAAACATATAAAATCTTCACACAGGCAACTGCACTTATACAAATACGGATTTACATTTATATATATATATTTTCTTAATATTTGTTTAATTTGTCTTCGCCTACAGAGTCAGAGCAAAAGGTGCCACTGTCACTAGGGACTCTCTTCTTAGTTGCCGACTATATATATATATATATATATATATATATATATATATATATATATATATATATATATATATATATATATATATATATATATATATATATATATATATATATATATATTCTACTGGCGGTCGCCAGTTTATAGTTAAAACCTATTATCCATAGGAAATCCGCGACATTCTATTTGAAATAACGTTGGCGCCGGTTGACGAATCTTCGTGAAAGTTTCCAACTTGTTGGGGCGGTCCGCTCCTATCCTGAAAGTCTCGGGGTGATAAGTCAAGCGGGGGCCGAGAAAAAAGGGGGGTCCCAAAACGCGTTTTCCCCATTCATTTTTCCATAGGAACCTTTAGTCGCAGCTACAGCCCGAACTGCTGAACGGAATTACACCAAATTTGGCAAAGAGGTAGCCCTTGGTTCAGTGTCGTGCCTTTTGCTTAAATGGTGTAAATCTGTTCAGTAGTTCCTGAGAAAATCAAAAGTAAAGTCACATATATATCTGGGCGGAGCCTAACCACACATGTCATCGTGAGATCTGATTGGCTGTCAGCACTTCATCCTGGAATTGCTGGCAGCCATCTTGGGACCAATATAAATGATAGTACCCCATTGAAATGCATTGTAGTGAATCGAAGATTTTGAGGGTTACCAAAAGGAGAACTATAAAGGGTGATAACAGACTTTAGTTACATTAGAATTCATTTGTTGATGGTACCATACTGATTTCAGGAATTGTGGTGTGTTCTAAGGTGATTTTACCCTGTGAAAAACCTTCTGCTGGGATATCATGAATCATGTTTGAGAGAACTATTTTCACATGCTTGTCCCATAGAGTTTTGGAAGGTGCTCCAGAAGCTAAAATGAAAGCATATTTTCTGTAAATTCACATTATCTTTCTCAGTCATGTGAGAATGAAGTCTGACATTCTCAGTAAAACATGTACATCCAACAAGGGCAGAGACTGTCAGTTGATTCCTTTGTGTTCTACTGCAGCTTCCCAGAGTGTTCTAAAGAACAACTAGAGTGCTAACAGCCTTACTTATGACAAACGTATGGCACACCTGAAGCCATCTTGATTGGAATAAACTGGTAACACTTAAACAATTTAATTTAAAAAGGAACAAAATGATGGGGTTCATTTTGTCATAGAAATTATGGTTAGTGCTGTAGAAAGAAAAATTAGGACATGTTTCAAGTGTGATCTGAAATATCTTCCTGTTATATTTCAACAGGAGCAGCCTGCCAGTTGATGCCTTTGTGTTCTACTGCAGCTTCCCAGAGTGTTCTAAAGAACAACTAGAGCGCTAACAGCCTTACTTATGACAAAAGTATGGCACACCTGAAGCCATCTTGATTGGAATAAACCGGTAACACTTAAAACATTTAATTTAAAAAGGAACAAAATGAGGGGTTCTTTTTTAAATAGAAATTATGGTTAGTGCTGCAGAAAGAAAAATTAGGGCATGTTTTAAGTGAGATCTCAAATCCTCTTCTATTTCATTAGAAAATTCTGACATGCAGACTGAAACAATCACTTTCAAAACCAGCAGCAGACTACCAGTTAACTCCCTGGTGAGCAGTAGCTTTACTCCAGTGATATAATGAGCAACTAGAGTGCTAACATTCTGAATTTATGGCAGATGTGAGACACATCTGAATGCCTTCTTGATGGAATCAAAGTAAAAAACTGAAAGCATTTCCTACTGAGGAGACTGAAGTAAATGAGGAAATTAGGAAACTTCATAACAAAGAAGTCTTCCAAGATGGCCACCAGTGAAAAAAGAGCCCAAATGTAGCACAAATATTACCCAGATGTAGCCCACATATAGCCCAATGACAAAAGTGTGCAAAACACTTTTTATTTTTAGTTTTTTGCAGTTTTATGTAGTGCAGACTGGTCAGGTATTGGAGCATTGCATCTTAAAACATGACCCCCTACACTACAAAAACACCACTGCACTACCTTAAACCCTAAAACACTACCCCCAGCACGACCCCCTACACTACACAAGCACCACTGCACTATCCTAAACCCTAAAACACTACCCCCAGCATGACCCCCTACACTACACAAACAGCACTGCACTACCCTAAACCCTAAAACACTACCCCCAGCACGACCCCCTACACTACCCAAACACCACTGCACTAACCTAAATCCTAAAACACTACCCCCAGCACGACCCTCTACACTACCCAAACACCACTGCACTAACCTAAATCCTAAAACACTACCCCCAGCACGACCCCCTACACTACCCAAACACGACTGCACTAACCTAAATCCTAAAACACTACCCCCAGCACAACCCCTACACTACCCAGACACCACTGCACTACCCTAAAACATGACCCCCTACACTACACAAACACCACTGCACTACCCTAAAACACTACCCCCAGCACGACCCCCTACACTACACAAGCACCACTGCACTACCCTAAACCCTAAAACACTAACCCCAGCACGACCCCTACACTGCCCGAACACCACTGCACTGCCCTAAACCCTGAAACACCAGCCCCTGCATGACCCCCTACACTGCCCGAACACCACTGCACTGCCCTAAACCCTAAAACACCACCCCTAGCACGACCCCCTACACTGCCCGAACACCACTGCACTGCCCTAAACCCTGAAACACCACCCACTTCACGACCCCCTACACTGCCCGAACACCACTGCACTGCCCTAAACCCTGAAACACTACCCCCAGCAAGACCCCCTACACTGCCCGAACACCACTGCACTGCCCTAAACCCTGAAACATAACCCCCAGCAAGACCCCCTACACTGCCCGAACACCACTGCCCTAAACCCTGAAACACCACCCCCAGCATGACCCCCTACACTGCCCGAACACCACTGCTCTGCCCAAAACCCTGAAACACCAGCCCCAGCACGACCCCCTACACTGCCCGAACACCACTGCACTGCCCTAAACCTTGAAACACCAGCCCCTGCACGACCCCCTACACTGCCCGAACACCACTGCACTGCCCTAAACCCTGAAACACCACCCCCAGCACGACCCCCTACACTGCCCGAACACCACTGCACTGCCCTAAACCCTGAAACACCACCCCTGCACGACCCCTACACTGCCCGAACACCACTGCACTGCCCTAAACCCTGAAACACCAGCCCCAGCAAGACCCCCTACACTGCCAGAACACCACTGCACTGCCCTAAACCCTGAAACACCACCCCCTGCACGACCCCCTACACTGCCCAAACACTACTGCACTGCCCTAAACCCTGAAACACCACCCCCAGCACGACTCCCTACACTGCACGAACACCACTGCACCGCCCTAAACCCTGAAACACTACCCCCAGCAAGACCCCCTACACTGCCCGAACACCACTGCACTGCCCTAAACCCTGAAACATCACCCCCAGCAAGACCCCCTACACTGCCCGAACACCACTGCCCTAAACCCTGAAACACCACCCCCAGCAAGACCCCCTACACTACCCGAACACCACTGCACTGCCCTAAACCCTGAAACACCACCCCCAGCAAGACCCCCTACACTGCCCGAACACCACTGCACTGCCCTAAACCACCACCCCCAGCACGACCCCCTACACTGCCCGAACACCACTGCTCTGCCCAAAACCCTTAAACACCAGCCCCAGCACGACCCCCTACACTGCCCGAACACCACTGCTCTGCCCTAAACCCTGAAACCCCACCCCCAGCACGACCCCCTACACTGCCCGAACACCACTGCACTGCCCTAAACCCTGAAACACCACCCCCTGCACGACCCCCTACACTGCCCGAACACCACTGCCCTAAACCCTGAAACACCAGCCCCAGCACAACCCCGTACACTGCCCGCACACCACTGCACTGCCCTAAACCCTGAAACACCAGCCCCAGCACAACCCCGTACACTGCCCGAACACCACTGCACTGCCCTACACCCTGAAACACCACCCCCAGCATGACCGCCTACACTGCCCGAAAACTACTGCACTGCCCTAAACCCTGAAACACCAGCCCCAGCACGACCCCCTACACTACCCGAACACCACTGCACTGCCCTAAACCCTAAAACACTACCCCCCGCATGACCCCCTACACTACCCAAACACCAATGCACTACCCTAATCCCTAAAACACTACCCCCTACACTACCCAAAGACCACTGAACTACCCTAAACTCTAAAACAATACCCCCGCACGACTCCCTACACTACCCAAAGACCACTGCACTACCCTAAACCCTAAAACACGACCTCCTACACTACACAAACACCACTGCACTACCCTAAACCCTAAAAAACTACCCCCAGCACGAACCCCTACACTACCCAAACACCACTGCACTACCCTAAACCATAAAACACTACCCCCAGCAGTACCCCCTACGCTACCCAAACACCACTGCACTACCCTAAACCCTAAAACACTACCCCCAGCAGTACCCCCTACACTAACCAAACACCATTGCACTACCCTAAACCCTAAAACACTACCCCAGCAGTATCTCCTACACTACCCAAACACCACTGCACTACCCTAAATCACTACCCCCAGCACGACCCCCTACACTACCCAAACACCACTGCACTACCCTAAACCGTAAAGCACTACCCCCAGCACGACCCCCTACACTACCCAAACACCACTGTACTACCCTAAAACACTCCCCCAGCACGACCCCCTACACTGCCCGAACACCACTGCACTGCCCTAAACCCTGAAACATCACCCCCAGCAAGACCCGCTACACTGCCCGAACACCACTGCCCTAAACCCTGAAACACCACCCCCAGCAAGACCCCCTACACTGCCCGAACACCACTGCACTGCCCTAAACCCTGAAACACCAGCCCCAGCACGACCCCCTACACTGCCCGAACACCACTGCACTGCCCTAAACCCTGAAACACCACCCCCTGCACGACCCCTACACTGCCCGAACACCACTGTACTGCCCTAAACCCTGAAACCCCACCCCCAGCACGACCCCCTACACTGCCAGAACACCACTGCACTGCCCTAAACCCTGAAACACCACCCCCTGCACGACCCCCTACACTGCCCGAACACTACTGCACTGCCCTAAACCCTGAAACACCACCCCCAGCACGACTCCCTACACTGCACGAACACCACTGCACCGCCATAAACCCTGAAACACTACCCCCAGCAAGACCCCCTACACTGCCCGAACACCACTGCACTGCCCTAAACCCTGAAACATCACCCCCAGCAAGACCCCCTAGACTGCCCGAACACCACTGCCCTAAACCCTGAAACACCACCCCCAGCAAGACCCCCTACACTACCCGAACACCACTGCACTGCCCTAAACCACCACCCCCAGCAAGACCCCCTACACTGCCCGAACACCACTGCACTGCCCTAAACCACCAGCCCCAGCACGACCCCCTACACTGCCCGAACACCACTGCTCTGCCCTAAACCCTGAAACACCAGCCCCAGCACGACCCCCTACACTGCCCGAACACCACTGCACTGCCCTAAACCCTGAAACATCACCCCCAGCAAGACCCCCTACACTGCCCGAACACCACTGCCCTAAACCCTGAAACACCAGCCCCAGCACAACCCCGTACACTGCCCGCACACCACTGCACTGCCCTAAACCCTGAAACACCAGCCCCAGCACAACCCCGTACACTGCCCGAACACCACTGCACTGCCCTAAACCCTGAAACACCAGCCCCAGCACGACCGCCTACACTGCCCGAAAACTACTGCACTGCCCTAAACCCTGAAACACCAGCCCCAGCACGACCCCCTAAGTGCCCGAACACCACTGCACTGCCCTAAACCCTGAAACACCACCCCCTTTACTGCTCGAACACCACTGCACTGCCCCAAACCCTGAAACACCACCCCCAGCATGACCCCCTACACTGCCCGAACACCACTGCCCTAAACCCTGAAACACCACCCCTGCACGACCCCCTACACTGCCCGAACACCACTGCACTGCCCTAAACCCCGAAACACCACCCCCTGCACGACCCCCTACACTGCCCGAACACCACTGCACTGCCCTAAACCCTGAAAAACACCAGAGCACGACCCCCTACACTGCCCGAACACCACTGCACTGCCCTAAACCCTAAAACACTCCCCCCAGCACGACCCCCTACACTACCCGAACACCACTGCACTGCCCTAAACCCTAAAACACTACCTCCCGCATGACCCCCTACACTATCGAAACACCAATGCACTACCCTAATCCCTAAAACACTACCCCCGCACGACCCCTACACTACCCAAAGACCACTGCACTACCCTAAACTCTAAAACAATACCCCCCGCACGACTCCCTACACTACCCAAAGACCACTGCACTACCCTAAACCCTAAAACACGACCTCCTACACTACACAAACACCACTGCACTACCCTAAACCCTAAAAAACTACCCCCAGCACGAACCCCTACACTACCCAAACACCACTGCACTACCCTAAACCATAAAACACTAGCCCCCAGCAGTACCCCCTACACTACCCAAACACCACTGCACTACCCTAAACCCTAAAACACTACCCCCAGCAGTACCCCCTACACTACCCAAACACCACTGCACTACCCTAAATCACTAACCCCAGCACGACCCCTACACTACCCAAACACCACTGCACTACCCTAAACCCTAAAACACTACCCCCAGCACGACCCCCTACACTACCCAAACACCACTGTACTACCCTAAACCCTAAAACACTCCCCCCAGCACGACTCCCTACACTACCCAAACACCATTGCACTACCCTAAAACACTACCCCCAGCAGTATCCCCTACACTACCCAAACACCACTGCACTACCCTAAATCACTAACCCCAGCACGACCCCCTACACTACCCAAACACCACTGCACTACCCTAAACCCTAAAAACTACCCCCAGCACGACCCCCTACACTACCCAAACACCACTCTACTACCCTAAACCCTAAAACACTCCCCCCAGCACGACTCCCTACACTACCCAAACACCACTGCACTACCCTAAACCCTAAATCTACCCCCAGCATGACCCCCTACACTACACAAACACCACTGCACTACCCTAAGCCGTAAAGAACTACCCCCAGCACGACCCCCTACACTACCCAAACACCACTGTACTACCCTAAACCCTAAAACACTCCCCCAGCACGACCCCCTACACTGCCCGAACACTACTGCACTGCCCTAAACCGTGAAACACCAGCCTCAGCACGACCCCCTACACTGCCTGAACACCACTGCACTGCCCTGAACCCTGAAACACCACCCCCAGCACGACACCCTACACTGCCCGAACACCACTGCACTGCCCTAAACCCTGAAACACCAGCCCCAGCACGACCCCCTACACTGCCCGAACACCACTGCACTGCCCTAAACCCTGAAACACCACCCCCTGCACGACCCCTACACTGCCCGAACACCACTGTACTGCCCTAAACCCTGAAACCCCACCCCCAGCACGACCCCCTACACTGCCAGAACACCACTGCACTGCCCTAAACCCTGAAACACCACCCCCTGCACGACCCCCTACACTGCCCAAACACTACTGCACTGCCCTAAACCCTGAAACACCACCCCCAGCACGACTCCCTACACTGCACGAACACCACTGCACCGCCCTAAACCCTGAAACACTACCCCCAGCAAGACCCCCTACACTGCCCGAAAACCACTGCACTGCCCTAAACCCTGAAACATCACCCCCAGGAAGACCCCTAGACTGCCCGAACACCACTGCCCTAAACCCTGAAACACCACCCCCAGCAAGACCCCCTACACTACCCGAACACCACTGCACTGCCCTAAACCCTGAAACACCACCCCCAGCAAGACCCCTACACTGCCCGAACACCACTGCTCTGCCCAAAACCCTTAAACACCAGCCCCAGCACGACCCCCTACACTGCCCGAACACCACTGCTCTGCCCTAAACCCTGAAACACCAGCCCCAGCACGACCCCCTACACTGCCCGAACACCACTGCACTGCCCTAAACCCTGAAACACCACCCCCAGCATGACCCCTACACTGCCCGAACACCACTGCCCTAAACCCTGAAACACCAGCCCCAGCACAACCCCGTACACTGCCCGCACACCACTGCACTGCCCTAAACCCTGAAACACCAGCCCCAGCACAACCCCGTACACTGCCCGAACACCACTGCACTGCCCTACACCCTGAAACACCAGCCCCAGCACGACCGCCTACACTGCCCGAAAACTACTGCACTGCCCTAAACCCTGAAACACCAGCCCCAGCACGACCCCCTACACTACCCGAACACCACTGCACTGCCCTAAACCCTAAAACACTACCCCCGCATGACCCCCTACACTACCCAAACACCAATGCACTACCCTAATCCCTAAAACACTACCCCCTACACTACCCAAAGACCACTGAACTACCCTAAACTCTAAAACAATACCCCGCACGACTCCCTACACTACCCAAAGACCACTGCACTACCCTAAACCCTAAAACACGACCTCCTACACTACACAAACACCACTGCACTACCCTAAACCCTAAAAACTACCCCCAGCACGAACCCCTACACTACCCAAACACCACTGCATTACCCTAAACCATAAAACACTACCCCCAGCAGTACCCCCTACGCTACCCAAACACCACTGCACTACCCTAAAACACTACCCCCAGCAGTACCCCCTACACTAACCAAACACCATTGCACTACCCTAAACCCTAAAACACTACCCCAGCAGTATCCCTTACACTACCCAAACACCACTGCACTACCCTAAATCACTACCCCCAGCACGACCCCCTACACTACCCAAACACCACTGCACTACCCTAAACCGTAAAGCACTACCCCCAGCACGACCCCCTACACTACCCAAACACCACTGTACTACCCTAAAACACTCCCCCAGCACGACCCCCTACACTGCCCGAACACCACTGCACTGCCCTAAACCCTGAAACATCACCCCCAGCAAGACCCCCTACACTGCCCGAACACCACTGCCCTAAACCCTGAAACACCACCCCCAGCAAGACCCCTACACTGCCCGAACACCACTGCACTGCCCTAAACCCTGAAACACCAGCCCCAGCACGACCCCCTACACTGCCCGAACACCACTGCACTGCCCTAAACCCTGAAACACCACCCCCTGCACGACCCCTACACTGCCCGAACACCACTGTACTGCCCTAAACCCTGAAACCCCACCCCCAGCACGACCCCCTACACTGCCAGAACACCACTGCACTGCCCTAAACCCTGAAACACCACCCCCTGCACGACCCCCTACACTGCCCGAACACTACTGCACTGCCCTAAACCCTGAAACACCACCCCCAGCACGACTCCCTACACTGCACGAACACCACTGCACCGCCATAAACCCTGAAACACTACCCCCAGCAAGACCCCTACACTGCCCGAACACCACTGCATTGCCCTAAACCCTGAAACATCACCCCCAGCAAGACCCCCTAGACTGCCCGAACACCACTGCCCTAAACCCTGAAACACCACCCCCAGCAAGACCCCCTACACTACCCGAACACCACTGCACTGCCCTAAACCACCACCCCCAGCAAGACCCCCTACACTGCCCGAACACCACTGCACTGCCCTAAACCACCACCCCCAGCACGACCCCCTACACTGCCCGAACACCACTGCTCTGCCCAAAACCCTTAAACACCAGCCCCAGCACGACCCCCTACACTGCCCGAACACCACTGCTCTGCCCTAAACCCTGAAACACCAGCCCCAGCACGACCCCCTACACTGCCCGAACACCACTGCACTGCCCTAAACCCTGAAACACCACCCCCAGCACGACCCCCTACACTGCCCGAACACCACTGCCCTAAACCCTGAAACACCAGCCCCAGCACAACCCCGTACACTGCCCGCACACCACTGCACTGCCCTAAACCCTGAAACACCAGCCCCAGCACAACCCCGTACACTGCCCGAACACCACTGCACTGCCCTAAACCCTGAAACACCAGCCCCAGCACGACCGCCTACACTGCCCGAAAACTACTGCACTGCCCTAAACCCTGAAACACCAGCCCCAGCACGACCCCCTAAGTGCCCGAACACCACTGCACTGCCCTAAACCCTGAAACACCACCCCCAGCACGACCCCCTTTACTGCTCGAACACCACTGCACTGCCCCAAACCCTGAAACACCACCCCCAGCATGACCCCCTACACTGCCCGAACACCACTGCCCTAAACCCTGAAACACCACCCCTGCACGACCCCCTACACTGCCCGAACACCACTGCACTGCCCTAAACCCTGAAACACCACCCCCTGCACGACCCCCTACACTGCCCGAACACCACTGCACTGCCCTAAACCCTGAAACACCAGCCCCAGCACGACCCCCTACACTACCCGAACACCACTGCACTGCCCTAAACCCTAAAACACTACCTCCCGCATGACCCCCTACACTATCGAAACACCAATGCACTACCCTAATCCCTAAAACACTACCCCCGCACGACCCCCTACACTACCCAAAGACCACTGCACTACCCTAAACTCTAAAACAATACCCCCCGCACGACTCCCTACACTACCCAAAGACCACTGCACTACCCTAAACCCTAAAACACGACCTCCTACACTACACAAACACCACTGCACTACCCTAAACCCTAAAAACTACCCCCAGCACGAACCCCTACACTACCCAAACACCACTGCACTACCCTAAACCATAAAACACTAGCCCCCAGCAGTACCCCCTACACTACCCAAACACCACTGCACTACCCTAAACCCTAAAACACTACCCCCAGCAGTACCCCCTACACTACCCAAACACCACTGCACTACCCTAAATCACTAACCCCAGCACGACCCCCTACACTACCCAAACACCACTGCACTACCCTAAACCCTAAAACACTACCCCCAGCACGACCCCCTACACTACCCAAACACCACTGTACTACCCTAAACCCTAAAACACTCCCCCAGCACGACTCCCTACACTACCCAAACACCATTGCACTACCCTAAAACACTACCCCCAGCAGTATCCCCTACACTACCCAAACACCACTGCACTACCCTAAATCACTAACCCCAGCACGACCCCCTACACTACCCAAACACCACTGCACTACCCTAAACCCTAAAACACTACCCCCAGCACGACCCCCTACACTACCCAAACACCACTGTACTATCCTAAACCCTAAAACACTCCCCCAGCACGACTCCCTACACTACCCAAACACCACTGCACTACCCTAAACCCTAAATCTACCCCCAGCATGACCCCCTACACTACACAAATACCACTGCACTACCCTAAACCCTAAAACACTACCCCCAGCACGACACTCTTCACTACCTAAACACAACTGCACAATTTGTTACAGGCGTTGCAACTCAGGCCTGTGGTGCTTACTGGAAGTACCTGGTGGGCTAGTTGGGCCCCAGGCACCCTCCGGATTCAAGGTGACCTAATGCCCCAACTTAAAACGCACTACGGGGCACGTTTGCACAGTGGTGAAGGGAGAGGATGGGGCCTCAGGTGACATGTGCGCAAACACGCCCTGTGGTGCGTTTTAAGTTGGGGAGTTAATTCCCGTTGAATCCTGGGGGCCAACTAGCCCACCAGGTACCTTCAGTAAGCACAACAGAGTTGCGTTGCAGAGAGGTGAAAAAAGGTGCGTGGCCTCGGAACGCCTCTCTGCAACTCAGCTCTGTGGTCCTAACTGTAGGTACCTGGGGGGCTAGTTGGGCCCCAGGGACCCTCCGGATTCAAGGGGACTTAATCCCGCAACTTAAAACGCGCCAGGGGGCGCGTTTGCACACGTCACCTCAGGCCCCCCTCCCTTCACCACTGTGCAAACGCGCCCTGTAGCGCGTTTTAAGAGGTAGTTTTAATCCCCCTGCCCTATTATGTACTAGGGACTTGCAGAGGAGGTCATGCTAATTACAGGGGTACCCCAACGCATAGTGTTCCCTAGTGTATGTAGGTGTTTTCACTGTATTCTAAGTGTCTTTTAGCATAGCACTGGCTCTGGTTAGTCAGTCAGTCACCACCAGTACCCTTCTGAAAAAATTGTGGGCACAGGATGATTTTGCAACAAGGCCTCTTTCTGCTCCTCTGTTGGTTCTTTCTGCACATCTTTTGCTTCTTTCTGTGCGTTTTTTCTTCTTTCTTCACATGTCCTACCTCTGTTGGCATAGTTCGAAACTAGCATTTAAAAAACCTTTGAAATTCACTTAAAAATCATAGGTTTCAGGCACGTTATAGTTAGAAATTAGCATTTAAAAAACCTTTGAAATTCACTGAAAAAACCATAGGTTTCAGACACGTTATAGTTAGAAATTAGCATTTAAAAAACCTTTGAAATTCACTGAAAAAACCATAGGTTTTAGGGACAGTTATAGTTAGTTGGACATTTCACTTGTACAAAACCATAGAAATTCCCCCGTTATAGTTAGTTCAGCTAACTATAACTCGCGCCCCGGCAATGCACTGCTGATGACCTCACATATTACATCACTCATGACATGGTCAGTGACATCACTGATGACATCTCAAATGACATCACTGATGACATCATCCATGTGATAATTTCATGCATCTTCTCACACCCTAATATAACTTTTGATACACCCACTCTAAATTACAGACTGCCATTCTCAAAACCATAGACACTCCAACACCAAAAACTACATACCCAATCACTGATTCTTAGGTCTACACACACATCCACTCACTCACCTGTACAGTCACTCATACTCAGTCACTCAGTACAGGACTATCATATGCACTCATACACCTATATAAACACTCGCACACCGCCACTCATCCATAGAGGTACTCGCACACCTAGTCAGTCATGCAAAAAAATTATCACACACCCATTTACTCACCTATACAGTTATACACACACCAGCTCACTTACTCATACAAATACTAGCACATTCTTACGCTCTTATACAATAACTGATACAAGCACACACGCATCCATACAGCCACTCTCACAATAACACACTCTCACTTATAGCCATTTAAATACTCTAACACACATATATACTGCCTTTTACATATGTAGTTACTCGCACATGTACCACTGAGATATACATTCACTCACTAACACACCCATACACACACTCACCCACCCAAGCAGTCCATCACAGATGCACTCTTGAAATCATGCACCCAGTGAATCACCCACTCACACATCTATGTATAGAGTCACACACACCCCACCCACACAAACACTCAGGCAGCCATACAGATACTCAGAGAACCAATCAATAACCCATATAGACACTCATGTAGCTATTCGCAAATCCATGCATCCACTTACACACCAACAAACAGACGGATACAGATATTCACACAGTTTAGTCACTAACCCATGCATTCAGTAAGATACGTTTAATCACTCACTTGTAGAGTCAGTCACGCACATACTAAATCATCCATTCAGACACTTATACACCACTCATTCTTCAATACGCCTTTCCCTATATATATTAAACATATTTAAACTTTACAGAAACACAGTCACTGGATGATGTCATCAGTGATGTCATCAGTGATGTCATTTGAGATGTCATCAGTGATGTCATCAGTGATGTCACTGACCATGTCATGAGTGATGTAATATGTGACATCATCAGCAGTGCATTGCGGGGCGCGAGTTATAGTTAGCTGAACTAACTATAACGGGGAATTTCTATGGTTTTGTACGAGTGAAATGTCCAACTAACTATAACTGTCCCTAAAACCTATGGTTTTTTCAGTGAATATATATATATATATATATATATAATTTTTTACTTTTGTCATCATCTTGGCACTAGAAACCTACGTTGCTGGCCTTGGCCTTTATTATGCCTTCTAAAATGTAGTGTCTCCAACATTGCAATACCTGCTTCAAAATTAAGATATGGCTGTTTTATTGAGGAGACCGTTGCTATGGATGAGATTTTGGTGAGTTTTCTGGCCATTGTACATTAAGCACAGTAAAGCAACTTTGTCTTGATTTCTTTTACTGACCTGGGTACTGGCGTACCTTAATCATTTACCTTGCGAGATAATATTTACATATAATTTAACTCAACTTATTCCTCAAGAACTGTTCTAGGCAATCAAAATATTTCCCTGATGCGAGAAACTGACTAGTTGGGCTATGTTTCGCAGTGTACGGTGTAAACGGGTTTTAATTTGTCATTCCTTGGCTCACATTTTACGGCACGTCCATACAGACAAGGCAGTTTTCGAGAAAATTCATGATGTGCTTCTGTCAGAATTTATAATAAGAGCCAGATCCTTTAGTTTTTTTCAATACACTCTTTTCCTTACCCGCAACACATACAAATACATTGCGCACAAATCATGGTGAACCTCCACTCTTTTCAGTGAAAGAAAATGTTTTAGGTTTCGCCTGCACTGCCCTTGCGCTGTGCTTGTGAAATCTATTGTATTAAATATATCTTAAAAGGGACTTGCATCCCTTCTTCATGGTCCTTGTGCTTGTCACTTCAATTTTCCTCATTCCTATTGGTTTAGGCGTTCTATTTCCTGTTCTTATGTTATGTTAAAAGGATTTATACAGCGCATGGCTGCCACAGCGACGGGGCGTCCCAGCGCTACCCAGGTACATGTTGCCGAAAGACCAGCAGAGGGAGAGAGGTTAGACCGGGAATAACTAGGTTTTTATGGCCTTTCAGAAGGTTAGATGGTTCTGAATACCTCTAATGGATACAGGGAGCGAGTTCCAGAGTCCAGACACCAAAGCCTTAAAGGAGCGTCCTCTGGCTCTAGCACGTACGACTCGGGGGGGGGGGGGGGGGGGTACAGGCTAAAAACGGATCGGCTGAGCGCAGGGTACATCTTGGAGAGTACAGTGCTAGCATATCCGCTAGGACAGGGGGCGCCCGCTGGGTCAGAATTTTTTGGGCAAAGCACAACGTCTTAAATTGAATTCTTTTATCCACAGGCAACCAGTGTAGCTTAGGTAAAAGTTTTGACACTGAGCAAGATATAGGGAGAGCAAAAAGGGTGCGTGCTGCCGCGTTTTGTACCCTTTGAAGGCGCTGAATACCAGATTTATTAGCGCCTAGGTATAGGGAATTACTGTAGTCTAGCCTGGATAAGATCGTGGCCTGTATAATAGTCTGATGAGTTTGTGAGTCAAAGAAACCAAGAAGGGGGTTTAATCCTCGCAAAAGCCCGAAACAAATCCCCGCGACCGCCTTTGGGATTCAAAGGATAGCCCTATGTCAATCCATATTCCCAGATTTTTCACTGCCTCCTTAGGCTGGGGTGCAGCTTTCAGCTCATCTGGCCACCATTGCTCCGACCACAAATTACTGTCTCTCCCAAATAGTAGTATTTCAGATTTGCTGGCATTTAACTGCAAGCCGTTTGCTGTCATCCAATCAGCAATGGCCAGCAAGTCCTCCTTGAATTTAACAAGGTTGTTTTTGCATTTCTTGGAGAAAAAGATAACCAATTGGGTGTCATCAGCGTAAGACACTAATGACAGCCCTCTGCTTTTTGCTATCACCGTGAGGGGTTTCAGGTAAATTTTAAAGAGTGTCAGGCTTAATATTGATCCCTGTGGCACTCCGTGATGGATAGCATACTCCTGCGAGCAGTGGGGTGGTACAGTGACCTGGAATGTTCTACCATCCAGATAAGATCTGAACCAGGCCAAGGCCACACCCCGATCCCTATCTCCTGCAAGCTACGCAAAGGATCTCATGGGATACCATATCAAAAGCGGCGCTTAGGTCAAGAAGAATTAGGGCTGCTGAGTTTCCTTCATTCAAACTGCTTCGAATTTGCTCCGTCACTGCCAACAAAGCGGATTCGGTACTGTGGCGTGATCTGAAACTGTTTTGTGAGGGGTCAGTATCTCATTGCGCTCTACAAATTCTGGGAGGACGGCGTTCGCATGAGATTCGGTAGCTTTGGACAGGAAAGGGAGCCGAGATATAGGGCGATAGTGTTCCGGCTTGGATGGCTTCAAAGAAAGTTCCTTTAGTAGTGGTGTTACTTTAGCATGCTTCCATGCGAGTGGTACGGACGCTGAAATCAGGGATAGATTTATCAACTCCCTTCATACTGGTAGAATATGTTTTTGGAATTTTCGGAGTAGATCTGGTTTCATGGGATCAGCTGGGGAGCCTGATTTAATTTTTGTATATAAAGACTCTGCCTCAGTGAGGGATAGTAGCGGGAAGGAGAGGAGTGTTCTTCCACCCCTGTTTCCGCTGTCCCTTCGCCCTCCCATACAGTCCATGTTGGCATTTACGGCTGGAAAATTACTGTAGATCTTCTCCACCTTGTTCACAAAATATCCGGCCAACTCGTCACACTGGTTGGTCGAGGTGATGGGTGATTGTTTTTTAATTTGCACTCTTCATAACCTTGAGAACGGTGAAAATCGCTTTGGAGGGATTATTACTCTTTAATTTTCGCAGCAAAGTACTCTGCCCTGGCTTTCCGAGCCAGTTTGTGATAGACCTTGATGGATGCGCCATACTGGTCTTTCGCTTCTAGGTCATAAGAGCGTCTCCAAGCACGCTCAAGTTGTTTGCAAATTTTCTTTGCGTTGGTCAAATACTCATTGAAACAGGGGTTAGACTTCTCTCTTTTTTTTATAGCTCAGTTTAGCAGGAACGCAGCTGTCCAGGGCATGTGTCAGCCAGTCCTAAAAGAGGTTGTTTGCTGCATCGATGTTCGAGGGTAACTGGGGTTTATGACTTAGCAGCAGATCAGAGAAGTGGTTAACATCTAATTTGTGCCAAGGTCTTACATGTGTTTCTCTTATCAGTTTCCCATTGGCAAAGTACTGTGTTCATCCGCTTTGGTGGAACTTCTTTTAAGCGTCTCAGTCTGCTGTCACTACAAGAGCTGCACCCTTGCCGTGGGCTCAGCACGCTGTTGTTATCTTGCTAAAGCGCCTCGTACAAACCTTTTATTTCTTCTCCGTGCTCTGGACAAAGCACACACTACCTAGTGTTCCAGGGGCACAAGCAGGGAAACTCTTGAGTGCATTCGTCATCGCGTTCACTCCACCGTCCCGGGGCACAAGCAGGCATCCATCTTGCGCAGGCGCTGTAGTGAACAGCTCTTCGGCGGCTCTGCTTCTGTGTATCCCACTTCAGCAGAACATGACTTTGTGGCAGGGGTCGCTTCACAAAAAAGATTCGATGTAAAGACAAACGTGCCTCCTGTTAAAGAGTTGTGATACAGACAGCACCCCATTTGACACGCAGGGGAAAAAAATGCAAGCAATGCAGCATGCACAGCAGCTTGCCAGTTTTTCTTTCGCACTTCCGATGCATGCCTTTCTCCAGAGCACATCTATCGAGAAGAATTGCCCTTTCTTCCATAAGCATTTTTGCATATTGATGTATGTTATCCCAGTTTAAAATGCAACACATTTTTATACATTCAATACATAAAATAAGTACTGTAACACCAAATTATGGTATTGCTTTTAAACTCGGTGAATTCTCGAAGTACATAACCGCCAACTCTGTACCAGGTGTGCAGTCCTTACTCATTTGAACATCCCTTTAAGGTTGGACGCTTCATGAACCCTCACTTTTCCAGCTATATTAAGTGTCTCCAGTTTTCCACCTACCCAGTGAAATGCACTTTAGCTTAAGTTGGACTTTCAGCGCATATATTACTAGCTCCAGCTGCTCAAGGCCATTCACTCCACACACTGCTACCAACACCTTTCTCCACATCCAAAACGCCACTCCATCACCGTTCTCTAGCCCCGTCACATTCCACCTCCATCACCCAAGCTACAGCTCCTCCATGCTACAGTCGTTCTCCGTCCCTTGCAGCTGATGAGATGTTACCATTAGATATGGTATCCCAGTGCAACTAGTACCAGTGGGTGTAACACTTAGTCACCCTTGCATATAAAGGGCTATAGATTTTGATTGACAAGTGAGGTATAGCATAAGAAGGGCAAGCGTGACTGTAAAGACTGGCTGTGCTTTTCTAGTACCGACTGCCATCACTGGGAGTGTAGGAAAGTAGGATCTGCTTCTTATGGTTACCCCCACTTTTTGCACCCACTGTTTTGACTAGTCTGGCTGCGTTCCTGCTATTCAGGACCCCAGCCTATCTGCTTTCTCCTTTAAATTGCTATGCATGTACTTTGGTACTCTCCAGATTGGATACTGGGGCACCCTTATAAGTCCCTAGTATATGGTACACATGTACCCAGGGCATAGGTACCCCAGAGGCCTCCCATGGGCTGAAGCATGTATTATGCCACCCATGAGAGGCCATGCAAAATGGAACTACAGGTGTGCTACTGCAACCTGTGTAAGCTGGTGCTTGCACCACTTACGAGAGATATAGGTTCACTATATCTATAAATATCACTACACTTAAAACTTATAAGTCACCCCTATGGCAGGCCTTACCAATCCTGAAGGCAGGGTGCTGGGTTTTATGTGAGAGGGTGCTCCTGCATGAGCAGGGCCTCTCTGCAGCCTTCGGAGACCATTCTCCCGGGTTGTCTGTGATGCAGCCAGACATATAGGTAGAGGTGCATTATTACCTCGCGGTAAATGCTATCTCAAACGGCTGCAACAAAATATGTCGTGTTTGGTATCAAACACCTTGGAATCATACCTCTACACCAGTAACTGGTGTGGGAAGTATGATTCCTCCCCTCAGAACCAAGCTTCTGGGGGTACCTAGTATACCGGTACCAGCTTTCTCGACCCGGACAGCACAAAATGGATGCTGCCAGCCAAAGACACGATTCTGCCCTCCTGCTGCTGAGCCAAGCTCAAGCAGGAGAAGGCAGCACAATAGGCATCCTGTCACAGGGAGGTGTGACCACCTCCCAGACAGGATTTAGTGTATTGGGGCTGGGTGGGTGCACTTTCTCAGTGCCAGAAAGTCTGCACGAGGGGCACATTTGGTGTCCCTGTGCATAGTCCAGCTCAAACCAGTTCTGAGGGCCATTTGCTCCTGTTCTGGCGCGAAACTGGACAAAGGACATGGGAGTAGCCTCCCCCCGCTCCAGACCCTCCCCTAGGAGGGTCCCTAGAATCTGTCCAACCCTCTCCCGTGGGTATAAAATGGGTTACCTGGCTACAGGACTTTGGATTTTACGTGGACAAGATTCTACCAGAAGAAACCACTAAGCTTCGATCGTCTGGGCACGCTGGACTTCGCTGGACATCCATTTGGCTCGACTTCGTCTCCCTCTCCGTCCAAAGCCCCGTCTGTGTCAGTGCTCCATACAGGACCCTGTGGACCTCCAAGCCATCAGAAGAATCTCCCTTGGGGTGAAGGAGTCACTCCCCTGCATTCGCAGGCACCGTAACGCATCTGACCAGTCTGCTGATCCTGAGCTCCTGCGGACTCCGAAGGCTCCAGCAACACAGGGGGTGGGTTCCGAAGGTCTCCGAGGTCGAGCTGCCCTCTCACCGAGGTTGAGGCCAGTATCCCTCGTGGGGACCGCATAACCCGGACCTCTGTGTACCGCGTTCATTTGCAGCAGCACATGCTTGTTGTTGTGCAACAATTCCGTGCATTGGGCTAATTGTAGCCTTGACCCCAGCGCACCTTTTCCACAAAGGACTCCGGCCTCTTCGCACTCTGTGCCCTGCTAGCTGTTGTTCTGTGAACTCGCCTGAGGTCCCCTCGCGACTCCTGTGCCTCCAGCCTGTGGGTCCACTTGAGGGTCAACACTGCTTTAATTGGGCTCCCCTGGTTGCTCCAGGCCTGCCCTGACTCCCCTTGCTGTGGTGAGCCTCCTAGTCCTTGCTGGGCCAGATCGACACCGAACTTGACCATCTTCGTGGTTTGCCGCTGCCAAGGCTTTTTGGTGCTCCAGCCGGACACCGACCCCTCAGCACTCTGCATCCATCGTGGGACAGCTCGCCTCCGGCTCCTGGTCGTCCTAGACGCCTCCTGGTCCTCGCAGCTGAAGAGTCAAGATCCCCGTCAACGCACCTGAAGCACCCAACATCTGTGGGCATTCGTCTACCGAGCCCCTGGTCACTCCAAAGTGACCCAGACTCTGTCCCCTCTGTTTTCAGGTTCCTCTCATCTAGAATCCACGTTTGGATTCCACCACACATTCTTCTTACTTCCAGCAGTGGCATTTCTTTGAGGTCTTCCATAGAAAACGACGAGGGTTTCCGACGCCACTTCGTACCCATGCACCCAGCTTCTCTGGGATAGGTAACTCTGATGCTAAGGTATCCATGGGTGGGGTGGCTCTCCAACCTCTCAAGTTCCAAGGGAATTCCTCGACATCCACTGGGAAGGGTCCTTAATCTTTAATTTTGCAACCACGACTTCCCCATAGAATTATACGGAGCACGTGGTTGTGTTCTCAGTCTGCACCTGTCCTCCGTGGGGTCCCTACTTACTCACCTTGGGTGGTTCCTTGGGGTCCCAGCAATTCTACACCTCCTAGACTAGGTCTAGTCCCGAGTCGTGGTTCTTATACCACTATTTTAGTATATTGTTTGGTCTCCCCCTGGAGCCCACTGTGTATTGTGCTATTTACGATTGTTTCTTTGCAACTGTATTACTGGGTTTGTGTTGTACCCTCGTGTAGAGGATACTAGAGAGTGTGATATATATATAATAAATACATATTTTTATAACTACTGTGTGGTTTCCCTTTCATTTAACCAATACAATAGCTTTCTATAAAGGTTATCTTTAACCTAATCACCATAAGGGTTGTTTGGACTGGTGCAAGGTGCCCACTTTAACTAGTGGACAGCATATTCCAGGCCAAATTCTCACAGGGAGTCGTTAAGTAAACCTCTGTTCATACAAACTAAAATGTACTAAACTGTATTTTTGTGGTGAAAACTAATGACATGACGGAATAATAGAGCCTTTTTCCACCATGTACTTTAAGTAGCCCACCAGAGAACCTTTTAGAGTGGATGTCGTACATATTTATGCCAGAGAAAATTTGTGGCACGGTATATTTGAGCAAATGTATTACCAAACATGCATTTATTACTACATCAAAGGTTAAATTTGAGTTTATTACCACCGTACAGCAAATTTACAAAAGAAAAACACTTTTTGTACTGCTTCACAGACTACATGTAGCAATTAATTCACACATTAAAACAAGACTACTAATACAATGTGTAGCAGTGAGGGTTTTTCTTTTGTACGTGAGAACTAATTGAAGCATTCTGAAAAGCATGATTACAAATACAAAAAAGTTTTGCATAAAAAAAAAACTCTTCTCCAGAGCGAGGAGAAAGTGTGTTCAAAAGTGGCGTTTTCGGAAGGGTTAATTGTCTCAGTATTAAGTTTAAGTTTTACGCTACTGTTGGTCCTATGTTGGCCACTGAAAGTTATTTGCTTGTCTCAGTCCTAATTCTAACATGTCGGATAGTGTCACTGTAGTGCATAACTTTATTTACCCACATCTATAGATGCAGATAATGTTACAGCGGGTAAAGGCGATAAGAAAGTACCTTTAATATAAAAAATTTATTTCTGGCACCATTGAAAGTGTGGCATACAAATAATGATTCGGTTTTCCATTGCGCTTCATACCAAGCTTGAGCTTGTGTGCAGATATGCACTATTGTCAAGCTCTTCCGCACTGGGAGGCCCTGTCCAGGGCAGCAATGCACGCTATAAAATCTGTTAACATTACAAACCGCAGTTCTGTCGTATCTAGGCGACATAAATAACCCATTTTATTATACCACATTTAATTTAATTCATTTCACCATTCATATACCTGACAGTACTAAGGCGTCCGCACTGAAGTCTACTCACCACCCGTTTTGTTTTAACTGTATATCCAATGCCCACGTCACTGAATTTTCTGGAACTTTTGAACTGTTTGGCCTAGAAACTGTATTTTTTTTTTAATCTGCAGATTATACATCTGATGGATTATGTGGGAAATGTGGCAGATCCATAATTGTGTGGAAAACGCTGTTACTGCACATATTACCTTTCTCAATAAACAAGTCATAACTTTTACGAAGTTTCAGTAACTTATATTGTACAACTGCTCTCCAAGCTAAAATATACAACCCAAAAAAAGTATTCGTAATCACATAGGCAAAACCTAATGCATTTACCAACGCTTGTTTAAAATAGCAGAGGCTTGAAATAGCAGAGGCTTTTTTCAAGTAGGATGTTGATTAATTTCAGAAATGCATCCCTCCTCAAAAATACCCAAAAGAGAAGGTGGTGATGATTTCGAAATGTTCAAGGAAAAATAATGCATAGAAACCACAATATGAATTTAAAGGGGTATTTCTTGAGAAAACGAAAGAAGCATTGGTGTTAAACTTTCTGCGTGCTTGCAGGTGAAGTCGCTGTTCTGCTCAATAAATGCACTTGTACCGGGTGCTTAGCTCTTATTAAATCGCAAGGGTGCCTTAGCTATTGACATTTTTTTAATGTAGCATGACCTTGATTGACCCAAGGGCATTACAGCGCTTGTCTGATTTTTTTTTTTTTTTTTAAGGCACATACAGATTAAGTGATTTGTCCATAATCACAGGAGGTTGAGCAAACCCCAGGACTTGAACCCGATTTCCAATTTCAAATGTCGGCTGCTCTAGCCTTTATAGGAATGAAGCTGCTCAGCATTTACTGCACTTGAAAACAATACTTCTAGAAGTGTTTGCTGTGAGCACAGACACACAAAAACCCCTTGTCCAGTTTTTCAGCCTGTCAAGCGAATCGCACTTACTGCTACTTGCTCCCGGCCTCCTGCTCTGTCTGCGCTCACAGCCAAGGTGTGTGTATTATTTTGCAGGAGGTCCCATCCCCCAATGTCTGACAGTCATGGCCTGGAGATGTTTTCAGCAATGTTAGCTACTTGGCCCTTTCTTATGCAGATATGTGCATTTGCACATCTTTGGCTAACCACAGACACGCCCTGACGCCCTTTCTTTCTCTTTGCTCAGGAATCCTGGCCAGAGCCTCTGGGATTCTTTTAGCAAGAATCGTAAGAACCACATAATTTTGAATGTCAGCAGATATCAAATAAGACTCGGCGCTTGACAGAAAAAGTTGTTGTTTTAGACATACCCATTTGCTGGAAAATATGTATGTGTATACTATGGTGCATCATGCTATTTACCTTTCTTTACCTTCTTCCTAGAGCATTTCCTGACATTTCGAAAATATTATTTTAAGAAATGCGAAGATGCATTGTGTAGGACCGAAATGATAACTTAAGCCCCTCATCAGTACATATACTGAAAGAAAGTATTTATTATTGTTTAAACTGCCCACAGTTTTTAGGTCGAGCATTCGAGACCTCTTGTATATACTTTAGTATATACTTATATGTGTATGTGTATGTCTTGATAGAAAACGACCAGTAGAGGTCAGTAAAATACCAGAATTGCTTCCTGCTTGTTCAACTGCTTCTATTTAACTGTCTTGATAGAAAACGACCAGTAGAGGTCAGTAAAATACCAGAATTGCTTTCTGCTGAGGGACTTTCTTTTTTAAATTTTTCTGGCAACTGCCTCTATTTAACTTTCTTGATAGAAAACGACCGGCAGAGGTCAGTAAAATACCAGAATCACTTTAGCATTCTCTAGATTCCAGTCCATAGAAATTGTCTTCCACGAGCACTCGTAGACAATAATATATTTTTCAAATCTTGTATTTTCAGCGATATGACCACTGAAGCCCTGATTTTATATTAAAAACAGAGCTTTGGACTATACCATTTCCTGCTGAAAGGCAATATTTCTCTCCATGTGTTCCCATACATGGTGTGTCACGCAGTTTGGTGCTTACTTTCCCTCCATGTTAAAGAACAGTAGATGTTTCAGCACTCAGGCTAATGTGCTGCATAGCTAAATACATATAAGGTCCCAAAGGCGAGACTAATTGCATTGCAAATGCTTGTTATGTACAGCGTGCTGCTAGTGTTTGCGGTTTTATAGCGCTGCATGTCTGCTTATCTCAATGTAGCTTATTTAATCCACCTCGAAAAGGAAGAAAGCCCGCACTGCCCTGCCAAAGGTTGCAACAAAGGCATGCAGTGAGTTCCAATAAGGGTGGCAGGAGTGAATACTTAACTCGCTGAGCTGTCTCTCTCGCCAGCTTCCATTGTGTCTTGTCAATACACTGATTGCTTCTGTAACGGAGTGCACATTGCAATAAAAAACATAACAAATGGTAATAAAGCATCAATAAGTCTCTAATCCAAAATGTACCAAGTCAGGGGGCACTGAAATATCAGGTAAGCCGCAGGAGTTTTGGAAAGATTAGGCAAACCCTCATGCCCCCCACAACGCCCTAACCCATTTGACATACAGCATAATGTGAAATAGCTTTTCAAATTAAAATGGCTACATGAACTTGGTCAGGTCTCCGAACAAGTTCAGAATTTTGTTATTAACTTTAGCAATAACACAAAAATTCATTTGGGCACTCTTTTTAATGGCCGATATTAACAGACGGCCTTAAAACAACATTCAGAAATTACTACACATCTGTATGATACTAGCTATTGGTGTTAATATTTTGAAAGAGGTATCACAACTTGAGTCCATCTACTGTTCCTGTAGCAAATTTCCAACTATGCTTATTGTTGGAAGCCGGAGTCCTCGTCACGCGTCACTGTCACAAATGCGTGACCCGGGACTCCCCACTCAACGTTAGGCCAAGTAAGGACACCGTTTGAGATAGCCCTGCTCACCCCCTTAGGCCTGGCTGCTCGTGCCAAGCTACTATCTCCAAGGCACGAGTGTACAGTATGTGCAACCACACCCACAGCAACCCCCTGGTGACACCACAAATGGACTCCACACGAGTTTGATAAAAACAAGTATAAACTTTATATAGAAAGATATACGATCAGACCACACATTACAAAAGCCAACATATAATAAAGGGTAATATTCGTTCCGGCTGGCTGGTAGGTTCAAATCCCAACCACCGCTTTCCAAACGTTATGCTGGTCGTAATGCTAGAATCGCACACGTTTCAATGGACAAACAATAGTGCTCTGCTTAACAATACAATCCTGTGCTGGGCACAGGAGAAATAATACAATGCGTAACGATACACTCCGATACCTGCAATGGGAGAAATTATGCAATGCGTACCGCTACAATCATGTACTGCGCAATGAAGGAATAATGCAATGCGTCACACCTCAATCACGTACTTTGCAATGAAGAAACAATGCAATGCGCGCCGCCACAATCATGTACTTTGCAATTAAGGAATAATGCAATGCGTAGCTACAATCATGTACGTTGCAATGACGAAATAATGCAATACGGGCCGCTACAATCCTGTACTTTGCAAGGGAGAAATAATGCAATGCGTAGTGCTACAATCGTGTACTTCGTTAGGCGGAAATAATGTCAGGCGTCAAAAGACAGTCCGGCAGTTCATTAGCAGCAATATTGGCAATGTGTGTTACGACAGTCAGCCTCTTCAATAACAGTTGCCCCCCACACGTATTCACGATGAAATACAGTACAGCTTCCCACTCGGGCCCCAGTACCACCACTCCTTGGTCAGTACGGGCCCCAATCTGAGCCGAAGCAAAGGCTCACGTCGTCAGAAGGACAGAGGCCGAGAGAGTGTCCCTCCGAGCCCGCACCCCGCCCACGCAGTGATCCACGTTACCTGGGGGCCGCGACCCCACTCTCCTCTCCTTCAATGAACTAGGCCTTTCGTGCAGACTTTCTCAATGGGCCTCAGTGGCTCGACCTGGCAGTTCAGCTCCTCCGGGGCTGCCGGTTCGGGCCGCGACTGTTAGGAAGGTCTCAGGCGGCCGCAGGGCACACGTACCCCACGCCCCTGAGATTACGTTACTCCGGGTGCACGTTCACCACCACACCCTCCGGGTCTCTTCGGGCACGAAGCCACACACACAACGCTGATGGGACTTCACGTCGACTCCGAGTGCACGTTCAACCAGCACTCCTTTCTGCGGTCTCAGTTCGCACCAAGACACGCACACCACGCTGCAGAGACTCACTTTCTTCCGGTGCACACGATGATCAGCCGATCACCTCTACAGTCCCAGGTTGCACCAAAGCACGCACACTGCTTCACTGAGACTTACTCCAATTCCGGTGCCCCAATATCCAGGCACTCCTCACCAACGCCTCCGGCCGCACCTCGACACGCTCACCGTGTCCGAGCCTCGCTTCTCCGGTGCACTCGATCACCAGGCGCTCTTCACCAACGCCTCGGTGCACCCCGACACGCCCCCTGCGCGTCCGAGACTCACTCCACTTCTGATGCACGCGTTGACCAGGCGCTCCTCGCCAACGCCTCCCGTGCACCACGACACGCACCCAGCACGTCCGAGACTCTCTTCACCTCCGATGCACCCGTTTACCAGGCCCTCTTCACCAGCACCTGCGGTGCACCCCGACACGCACCCTGCGCGTCCGAGTCTCGCTTCACCTCCGGTGCACACTTCACCAGGTGCCCCTCACCGACGCCTCCTGTGCACTACGACACGCACCCTGAGCGTCCGAGACTCACTCCTCCGTCGATGCACACGTTCACCAGGCGCTCTTCACCAACGCCTCCTGTGCACCACGACATGCACCACGACATGCACCCTGCGCGTCCGAGTCTCGCTTCTCCTCCGTGTGTCCAAGATCACAGGGCACACCTTCTGAGGGTCTCAAGCTGCCACAGCACACGCCCACCGCGTTGCTTGAAACGTCTCCGAAAACTTTTATGTTCCTGTGTTTCCAAACGGAGCCAGCTCACCTCGGGCCCTTGGGGTTACAAGACATAGCACAAAGCACAGTCTTCTTCAAGCAGGGGGACCCAGCGCCTCCAAGCACAGTCCCAACAGCCTCTCCCTTAGTTAGAACAGCAAACTGCAGACCAGCCCCAGATCACGCAGCAAGTATTGGTCTCCCCCAGCAGTCTCTTCAGTTGCTTTTTCTTTAGCAGAGGTTCCTCTTGACCACAGAATGGGTCCAAGCCTTTTCAGTCTCAATCCATTTCTGTTTCATTCCCACCTTCAGGGGTTTCAGCTCTCATAGATATACCCCTAAATGTCTTTGAAGTTCGTTGTGCTCAGGGGTCCCTGACCCCTGCCTAAATCAGTTCTGGGCGTCTCCCTCCCAGTGTCACCTTTCTCCCTTTGATATTGGGGGTCTGGATCCTTAATCACTCAGTAGGAGATGGGTCAATTGTTTTATAGCCGCAACCCAGGCCTCTTCACCTCCCGGGGCTTCTCCTCGCATACTCTCCAGTTGCAAGTCAGCCTGGTGCCATCTCACCCCCTCCCCTCTCAGATCCAGACAGTCAATCCACATTCAACAGAGGCACACAGAAAAGCTTAAAGCACAAAACTCAGCCACTTTCTAAAAGAGCGGCTTCTGAACACAGTGACAAAACCACTTTCATAGAAAGATGGGTTATGACGCTGTGAGTTCATACATACCAAACTTCACTTCTCCATTCTACACTTATGGGAAACTAGGCTAACAAACACAATACCCAGCCTCCCTAATTCTGTCCTATGGGCAGAATGGCCTTTCACCAGTGAAAAACGAAATGGAGTGTTTTTCACTGTCAGGACATAACACACACCTCAGTATATGTCCTGCCTTTTACTTACACGGCACCCTGCCCAGGGGTTACCTGGGACCTACCACAGGGGTGCCCACGGTGCATGTAAAAGGGAAAGTAAGGCCTGACAAGTAGCTGTACTTGTCAGGACACATGCTAACTTAGCAAACTGCGCGCAGGCCCTACACTGTAGGCCTGAGTTCCCTTCTCCGCGCGCCCTTGCATTACTAGCCCTGGCACACACAGTGCACATCACTAGGGACTTTACTCGTAAGGCAAACATACCAATCATGGCCAACCAATTACCATTACACTTTACACAGGGAACTACTGTACTTTTGACACTGATCAGCAGTGGCAAAGTACCCAAAGCATCTAAATTGGCACACTGTCAGGAAACGGTCTAGGGGGAAAGCAAAAAGTTTTAGGGAACTTTAGCCAAAAAGGCCAAGTCCTACACTTATTCTATGGGACTTTTGAAAGTGTGCTCAACAATGCGCAGTAGGCTACAAAAAACAAACTACTGTTCAAGCAGGCACAACAATAAAACTAAAGGTTGAAAACATGGTTGATTAAAACCTTCCACATACCTTTAAGATGTGGTCACTTAGCACACCACCTGCCGCTGTGCCAAGAGAAACTAACACTGGCAGAGCCAATAGGTCTGGCTTTACTGTAGCTGTACATGCAAACACAGGCATTCACAAATGTTTTATACACATATTGCATGCACAAATGCGGCCTACTGCAGTAAAGCCTACCCTACTGGTTGTGTCACTGCATGGAAAAACTAAAACTAGCAAAACGGATTCCTTTCTGCATAGTGTAGACGGAAGATAAAGAACTGAATGTGACAAACCGTGTAATGCTTCAGTACTTTTCTAATTTAAAATAGTCCCTGGTGTATTATAAAGGAAGCATTTGCTGGAAGGTGGAATACTATAACAAGTATCCAATAGTATGAGGTGGGAGACTGACACTCCTCTGAGTAGAGCCAAAGCCTGCAATATGTATAGTTGAAATAACTGGTAACAAATAGGTCTTACAGAGAGCTGCATGGTCAAGCTAGATCTAAAAAAGACACACACAAAGGCCACCTTTGAATAACACGCAGCATTACATTTTAGAGGCTAGTGGGAATTCTTCCATGGGCCACAGTGAGTCCATGAAGGATGGCACTAGGAAGGAAGCTCCAAGGCGATAAAGACCATGTCATAACCTCCTTGAAGGGCATGTGCTGCGTGGACGACAGTCACTGTACATATTGGAGAAACCTGTGTCACTGCCAGCACAAATACATAAGCTTTGTGCCAAACATTCACAGGCTACGAACAGGTAAAGAATGGCTTAACTGTTCATGTGTTCTGCCTTTTACAATGTCCTTTCCTATGCTGGAGAGAGAAGGTTAATTGTCAAAATTCAGCTCTCTTCAATAGGGTAATCGCTGCACCAACAGTAAGTATCTGGTAACACTAACCGAGAAAGAGGATCACAATAGGAAATAAACATTTAAAAACTCACAAGTCACGCAATAAGACTACTCTTTCAATCCCATCATTCCACACAAAATACTACATGACTTTTAAAAGAACTACGGTTGAGTGGTGACTTATTATTAAAGCTGAAACTCAACAAGGCACATTCACATGAAGACTGTAAGGCAGATTAGCATTTTTGGTGGTGGGACAGAGTGAGAGTCCCACATGCCATTAATGGAATTTTCATGAATCATACGCTACTATCAGAAGAGGTCACAACTACCATGAATTCATCGTTAGTAAGACATAGGCTACAGCAGGGGTGAACAACCAAATGAACAAGACAGAAGTTAAGTGAGGGTAAATGTGGAGGTACACACTACAGTTTAAATCCAAAAACAATGTTGATGTTTTATTATGTAAACGGCATGCCTACTGCCCCGATCCAACCGTCCTGCGTCCCCATCATTTGAATAATTGCAGATCTAATGGCCACACTTGCTTCAAGACCCTGCCTCCTGTGCTGCTAAGCTCTTCATAACACCCTGTAATACGGAAAAACTCTTCGCAAACACCTCCAACAACTTCATACACTAAGCGGCCACCTGAACAAATTGAAAACTCTCACCAGAGAAGATACAGCGATGATCATGCAGACCATCCACTCCGGGCCCCAACAAATCCATGCCCCCACTGCATCTACAAATTTGGAGCACTACCAATCAGCACTGCCCTCACTCAGATCATCAACACCTCCATCACATTTACTACATGACTGGAGGCATTCAGAAGTCAAAACCCTTCTCAAGAAGCCATCAACCAACTGAGCAAGTTCCATCTAATCTCCCAGCTAGAAAGAAAATGGACAGCCAGCCACAAAATCACCTCTAGAGCCACCTGGAAGGCTACACTCGGACACTACTACCAGTAACTGAGAGACACCAAGAAACGAGCACTCACTGAACGCATCGAAGGGAGCTCTAACAGCTGCAAGGAGATCTTCTCGATCAAGGAATTCACCACACCCTCTGCCTATGCCAACAGCATCACCCCTCTCAAAATCTCTGCGACGAACTGTCAAACATATTCAATTGAAAAATCGCAAACACCTACACACACAAACTATACCCCAGAGATCTCATTCCCAACCTGCCCATCACTTTCCAAAACTGCCACCTGAACGAATGGAAAACTCTCACTAGAGAAGATACAGCGACAATCATGCAAATCATCCACTTGGGGTCCCAACAAATCCATGCCCCCTCTGCATCTACAACCTTGGGGCACTGCCAATCAGCACTGCCCTCACTCATCAACACCTCCATCACATCCACCACATGACTGGAAGCATGTAGAAGTCCATGCCCTTCTCAAGAAGCCATTGACGGACCCAAACCAACTGAGCAACTTCAACCCAATCTCCCTGCTCCCCTACCCAGCCAAAGTGATATAGAAGGCCATCAAAATGCAATTCACAAGCCACCTCAAACTATAAAACCTACTGGGCAACACTCAATCAGGTTTCAGAAAAAAACACAGCATCAAAACAGCCCTCATCACAGCCACCGATGACATCTGGATCATCATGGACCAAGGAGAAACAGCAGCCCTCGTCCTCCTTGACCTCTCTGCGGCATTTGGCATTCGGCACAGTCTACCACAAAAGAACTCATCAGAAGACAACAAGAGATCAGAATACAAGGACCCACACTCCGCTGGATCTGCTCCTTCCTCGTGGAAAGAACCCAAAAAGTTAGACTCCCTTCACTTCGGAGACCAGGAACCTGATCTGCGGAATCCCCAAGGTTTCATCTCTCAGCCCAACCTTGTACAATATCTACATGACATCACTTACCAACATCATCTGAGCCCAAGACATCACCATCCACTCCTACGCCAACGACACCCAACCCATCCTTTCCCTGAAGGACACGACAACCTCCAACAGAACCAACTTCACTGACTACACAACCTTGGTAGATGAATGGATGAGAACCAAATGTCTAAAGATCAGCGCCGACAAGACAGAAGTACTGGTGTTTGGAAAGAAGACCTCCCCATGGGACCACACCTGGTGGCTCACAGGGCCAACACTAACACCCAACAACCATGCAGAAATATGGGGAGCATCTTGGGTGACAAACTCGAGATCATGGCACAAGCCAACTCATTGAGTACTGCCTGCTTTCACATCCGACGTATGCTACTAAAAATCTTCAAATGCACCAGAGTAATCGTCATGCAAGCACTCATCACAAGAAGGCTCGACTATAGCAATGCACTCTATACCTGATTTGACAAGCAACTCCTACACAGACTTCAGACCATACAAAACTCTGCTGCAAAACGCATACTCAACCTCCCTCACCGCACTCCCATCCCACCTCACCTCAGAGAGCTCCACTAGCTACCCAACCACAAACGGAGCCAATTCAAACTCCACATGCACACTCACAAAGTTCTGCACAACACCGGACCAGCATACCTAAACAACTGCATACACTTTCACCACCCTACCAGACACCTATGCTCAGCCAAACTCTCACTCATACACAACCACTGTATCCACAAAAGCAGATCAGGAGGTTGCTTTTTCCCCTACATTACACCCAAAGCATGGAACAACATCCTACAACACATCATACCCTCCTCCTCACTTCATGAGTTCTGCAAGAAGCTGAAGACCTGACTCTTCGAATAACTCTACGGGGCCCACATGCATGCTCAAGGCATGTATGCCCTCACAGGTGATTAGTGCGCTCTACAAATCAACGTAACATAACAATTTAAGATTATAGCTGTCACTTCTCCAAAATGAGTCACAATCTACCTAATGTGGGCATACAACAGGACTGAATATGGGTAGAAATCAGTGGTCCTAGGAGAAGTGAGGCTAAACCCATCTAAAAGCGGTGAGGTGTGTGAACATAAACTAGCACCACTTACTAGGACACCATTAGGGCTCTTTTAAACAGCCAGAGTAGAAGGGATGATTCCCTCCAAGGTATATCATATCAGATCGGCTGTACCTCAAGAGATTTTGACTTCCCTCACAGAACACTCAAGATGCAACCTAGGGTGCAGTGGCTAGGAATAAAGGCATATTGGGACCTTTCCTGAAGGTTGTTCATGACCTGTGAGGGCAAGAAGAAGGGCAAAAACATGTTGATGACACTCAAGAGAGTCATAAAACAATCATTTTAGCACTTTCAGTCATGTGAGAGTGAGGTAAACAAAAACAGTAGAATATTCGCTAGCCTCTACACGGTTTCAACTTGGGATTCCTTACATCTTCTTTCACCACCAGGGGAAAAAAGGAAGAAATACTAGTGTTGTGAGAAGAGAAACCGGTGTTCTCTATTATAAGTGGAAATTGGCTTCTAGGATTAAAAAACCTCACTGACAATCACCTGGATAATAGATCTTTCCAGGTGATGGAAGGGGACTGCGCTTCAGAGCTCCTCCCTACCACATGTGGCGTCCCGCAGGGCTCGTCCCTCAGTCCGACTTTGTTCAATGTTTATGTCCGTCAGTTGGCTGAGCTGCTACAGGAATTTGGAATATCGGTGGTGTCATACGCCGATGACACCCAATTAGTGGTGTCCTTTTCTAATGGCTCTGTACCTAGTAACAATCAACTACCCATCTGTCTGGAGAGAGTGGTGAATTGGATGTCCAACAGCTGTCTTAAGCTGAACGGGGGGAAAACGGAGCTCATGTTGCTCGGAGATCCAGGTATCCACTCACCTCTGATACATTGGCCCAAATGTACGGGAGAACCTCCTGTCGCCAAATCCGCAATAAAAAACCTTGGTATTTGGCTAGAGGACTCCCTAACACTGGACTGTCAATCCAAGAAACTTTCAGGGATATGTTTTTCCCTGCTCAAAATGGTAAGGAAAATCATTAATGTAATCCCTGAGCAGCTGAGGAAAATGGTGATACAATCCCTCCTCATCTCACGTTTGGACTATGGAAACTCCCTCTATCTGGGTTCACCTAAATATGTCATTAGGAGGCTGCAAGTGGTACAGAATGCGGCCGCCAGACTCTAGTTAAAGATCCCCAACCGCATCTCTGCTAGGGAAGAACTTAAACGGCTCCACTGGCTACCCATTGAAGCTAGAGTTAAGTTTAAAACTCTTTGCATTGCTCGTAAAGCTATTAACAATTCTGGGCCGGAAAAACTGAGGAACCTGATATCCAGGTACATTCCTTCTAGACATCTCAGATCCGGCCAGCAACAGCTCCTCAAAACTACCAGAGTTAAAAGAGCCAGATGGGGAGGTAGATCTTTCACCCATCTGGTACCTAAGTTGTGGAATGCCCTCCCACTGGAAATTCGTGCTGCCCCAAACGAACTAGCTTTCAGGAAGAATTTGAAAGCCTGGCTTTTCCCACAATAATTAGGCATTGGCTCAGCTTGTTCACTGTCAGAGCTCTTTTTAGCGATGGGAAGCCCTTGGGCAGCCATGCGCTCTATAAATCCAATAAATAGAATAGAAGAGCTCCAATAGGATCCCTCGTGAACCAAGAAATCTGATGAAGCAGAGGTGGAATCCACTTATGCCATAATGCCACAGTTTAGTAAGGGAGGGTTTCTATGATTCTCTTTTTGTTGCGTTCGTTTAATCTCCTCCTACCTATTTGTTTTTGCATGTCACAGGTTTTTCTCCCTCCACACTTTTGTTGGCACATTTTCCCAAATGAAAGGAACGTCTGTAGTAATGCAATTATTTCCCTAGAGTTCTAATCTGCGTTAATCTCTGGAATTACCTTTTAAATCATAAAAAAAGAAAGTAAACACCTTCCACCACTTAGTCTGTCAAAGTGTTTCATTAGTACTATTCACAGTTCGCAAATTTTGAAACACCTTCATCCTAGACAGATTTTTTTATGTTCAATGAGATATTTAACAGAAATGTGATATGCATACACATGGAATTTTGAAGGGGATTCTCAAATTATATATTTAAATTTTCTTTTTTTGATCATGACATTGCCCTTATCTCGAGGCTGTGATCACCAGAGTCTGTTTGGTGTGCCGCAGCTGCTATCAGGATATAAATTCAGTCACATTCAGGGCTGCTGCTCTGCAAGCCACATTTCAAGGTGTGTGCTTTTGCAGCACCCCTCCCACTCCATTCTGGAAGGTTTTATGCTCCACATCGCTTTTGATGCTAATTGACTTTTTGTGATTCATAATTGTGCGTCTGCGAGTGGCCCTACTGAGGCCCTGCTTTGGACTCTGCTCGGGTTTCCATTCTGTCAGTAGTGCTAAAGGACAGGTTGGATTTTCAAGTAAAATTTTATTTCCTTATATATGCTTTGTATTTCCTTTCAAATCGGCAGAAGATAATGGATTATATGACTGAGTGCAACTTTGATGTTTAATATGTCTGCTTTGCCCTAGCATGGTTTAACTTCTTGGCTTTTCGTATTTGAAAAATCATGTGCGACTATGCAATTTGCAGAATCTATTTTTTTCTCTTGCAATATTGTTGATGTTACTAAAGTTTGTAGAAAAATGGGTGGCCGTTTCTCATTTATATTCTGCACCATTAATTCATTCACATGCACGTAAACTAAATTACTTTCAACCGTTGCAAATCATAGAAGAGCTAAACAAGGTGCTCGGTTGCCCCACTGGAATTTTAGCCCTCATCAGATCCATGATGTAAAATTACCTTTATATGGACTATAGCTAAAAGTAAAAAGCATTGACAAAGCCAATATTTGTGGCATAAGTGCAGTGAGAAGGATTTCTTTGAGCACATAGCTACACAGATGTATTTGGCAAAGAGGAATATTCGGAGGAGAAATCCAAGAGAATGAGGGTTTCAGAAGAAGCAGGAAAATTACACCACAGCAAATATGTTACTTAAAAGGTGCGCTGGCTATTTCTATATGCAGCCAAATTGATTGATAAGAGAACTGAGGCACAAGGAAACATGATTTCTGCTGAATATGTGGAAATATGACGTGTGTTAACGATTAAGCACAACATTCAGTAATATTTCCCTGATGTATAGAGATGGTGGCCTGGTAGAGCAACTGTACATTAACATTTACAGTGTTTCATAGAAAACACAAAACGTGGAACACCAACCTGATGACCCTAAGGTAGTGCCTTCATCCAAAAGAACATATTCAATATTGCATATTAATATGTGAACAAAGGCAAAGCAACATAAAAACTCCGACATCATGGTACAAGCATTAACATGTAACAATATGCATTGATGCCTCTAGGTTAATTGGAAAAACGATCAGATCAGTTTATATTTTATCGCAGTGCACCATCATTCTTTAATTCTATGTCAGGACTGGAGGCGAGGATTATGCCTTCTCTCTTCGCTTTATTTGAATAGCAGCTCATTAGAAGATTAACAAAGACTACATTTCCCATGAACCCTACGGAAAGGTAGTAAAGAAAAACACATGGTAACATCCAATCATGTAGGGATAACAATGTCCAATCAGGGGCTTCCTAGCCCAACATAGTCCTTTGTTAGTGTCCCTTCGCCCTCTTTCTTCGCTGCTACGCAGCCAGATAAGTACCCTTCAGTCTATGCTCACTGTTTGGTGCTGTGTTTTCAATGCTAACGTAGTTAATTTCAGGCTATCTTTAGCGCGCTTTCATTATTGACTCCGAATTGTTATGTGCGCGCGCCGCGCTTGGTTTTGTATTTTCCCGTGAAAGGTAATGATTTATGTGCGCGCTTCGTGCTCGGCTCTGTTTTCCCTTTTCAGACTTGCCTCGGTGTTGTGTTAGCGATTTGGATCGCTTTCTTCTCATAGAACCACGGGAACGGGTTTTCCGCTCCTACGCGGTGAAACGCTGGTGGCTGGCTCAGCGCCGTGGACCTCCCACCGCCAGGGGGCATGGGAGGCGACGCCTAGTGCGGAGCTGTTCTTGAACTCTCTTCAGTCATAGGAGTTCAAACACCGCACGCGCATTGGAGCCTACTGGTCCGAGGGGGACGCCCGTTCTTGGGTCCGTAGGCGGCGAACCACTTTAATTACATCAGCGGTCGACCGCCCGTGACAACGCTAACGCTCTGTTCCCTTTCTGACAAAAAACGGGGATCAGTCTGTATAATTTACGCTGAACGCCCTTGTTTGGGTCTCGTATTTGGCCTGCAGGCCTGTTGGGGACATTACCCGGACCAGCTCCCTGTCTCAGGGTCCACTGTTAGTACTTATATCCTCCACCAGCCTCTCGTGTCCCCTGGGGCTTGGACCCCGTTAATTGCGGTACATCCGCCCATATTTCAGGCTGCCACCCAGCCCTAAAGATTTTAGGCCCTCACTCAGGACTGGTGTTTACCACCCAGTCACCTTTCCTCTACTCACCTCATATAGCCTACTGCTATGGAGTATTACGACGACTACCAAGAGGATGATCCTCTGGCAGATCTGCCTTGGGGTGACGCATTCTTCGAGGCTGTAGACACCTCCATTTACCGTGCGGTGGACGAGGCCATAACTCCTTTAGAGGAGAGGCTGTCTCGCCAGATCGCCCAAGCCTTTGAGAGGCTTACACCCCAGGCTACCGCACCTCCCCCAGCCCCGGTTCCCGTGGGTTCAGGAGACCTTGGCTCACCGCCACCTAAGCGGCCTGGGACTCTGGGGTGGATCTAGATGCTTTTGCGAGACTTAAGCAAGCCTTCTTAGATAGCCAGCCTGCCCTCCCTGCAGGGAATCTCCCTACCCCGAAGCCAACCGCCCCTAGCACTGACCCGGACGCGGCAGGAGATGCGGATACGGATCCAGGCCCTTCCAGACCCTGGCTTCCGTCCCGCCCTTCCCAAACTCCTCGGGGCACGTCAGATATGCTCGACCCAAACAACATCGTCCACCCACGCTCTTCAGAGTGGCCCCCGGCCGATAAGGTCGCCTCTTATGTGGCAGGGCACATCCGCAGGCCGTTGGAGAAGGAGGCCTGCAATTGTTTACGTGCGGAGTGCCCCCGCCCATCTCTAAAGGGGAAAGTGGCCCTAACCCCGGAAATTGACCCCCGCATGGCCACTTTCCTGCAAAAATGTATTAGGGATCCTAAAAAAGGGATCGACAGATCATGGAGGGCATGCCAGGATAAACTCCTGGATGCCCTCGGCCCCATTACAAATGATATGGCGGAGGAAGCCAAAGAGTCAGGCTCCATAATTTCTCCAGAAACCTTGTCAGGATGGACCCAGAGGGCCGTAATATTTTTGGGCAACGCGAATTGTGCCCTTTCCACCGAGCGCCGCCATTCCCTACTTATTAACATCGAACCCAAAATTGGGGGATCTGGCGGACTCTGAGGCGGGCGCAGTTGCCCATGGAGGTCTCTTTGGCGAGCCTTTTGTGAAAGAGCTCGGAAAGTTTGTCAACACTTTCACTTCGTTGGACAAGGCCCAATCCACGAGTGTTCCCTCGTGTTTTTCACGGGGCCGGTCGAGGCAGGGGCCGGTCGTCAACCCCATCAGAACACACAAAGAGGCTCCAGACAGTATCAGGACCAGTCCCGTTTTGGGAACTTTAATCCCACCAGAGGACGTCGCGGCAAAGGCTTCCGAGGAGGAGCGACCACCTCAAGCCCCGGTGAGTGTTCTCCATTCTTCCCAACTAAAAATAGGGGGGCGGCTGGCGAATTTTTTCCAGGCTTGGATTTCCATTACGCAAGACGCGTGGGTACTGCAGACAGTACAGGGGTTTCATATAGAGTACGTAGGGAATCCGGTTCAACGGGCCAAACCCTGACCCATTCAGTTTTCCACTCAAGAGGCCGCCCTTGTAGACGAGAAAGTCGCATCCCTCCTCAACAAGGGTGCCATCTCCCTGTCCTTCCCTCACCCCAGGGGGTTCTTAAAGCTATATCTTTTTGGTCGACAAGACCGATAGCGGTCGAAGACCAGTCATAAACTTAAGCGAATTCAACGAATGGCTGGTTTATCGCCATTTCAAAATGGAGGGGATCCATCTCCTCCGGGATGTCCTACGTCCTCAAGATTGGTTGGTTCCCTTGGACCTCAAGGACGCCTATCTGGTGATCCCGATTTTTCCTCCCCACAGGCGCTTCCTACAGTTTGTCTGGCGCCATCAAACTTACGAGTTCACAGCTCTCCCGTTCGGGCTCTCCTCGGATCCCTGGTGCTTCACCAAGGTGCTCAAACCAGTGGTGGAGTTCCTGAGAGCTTGAGGTATCCGGTGATCGTGTATCTGGACGATCTCCTTCTCATGGCCTCTTGTCCCCGCCAACTATCCGCCCATCTTCAGATGGCGGTGGACCTGCTGCAGAGCCTAGGCTTTGTGATAAACAAGCAAAAATCCCTGAGACAGCCTGCTCAGTCCGTTATCTTTTTGGGGTTCGTTATAGACTCCACCACATCTACTCTGTCTTCCTTCCAGAAAGGTGACCAAGATCCGTCACGAACTGAGACATGTTCTTTCCAGACAACAGGTATCCCTCCGTCAACTGGCTCGGGTGGTGGGCCTCCTATCGGCATCAATACAAGCCATTTTCCCGGGTCCACTTCACTACCGTGCTCTTCAGCGCTTGAAGTCGTTTTTCCTTCGCAAGGGTTATCCTTATTCCCACAAGGTTTCCCTTTCCATCGAATTCCGGGAGGAGATCCAGTGGTGGCTGGATCATATGGAGACCTGGAACGGCCGTGCGATTTTCGGTTCCGCACCAGATCTTGTTATAGAATCAGACGCCAGCAGGCTCGGCTGGGGTGCCAGGTGCGGAGACCTCTCTATGGGAGGATTGTGGTCACCCGACGAACAGAAATTGCATATCAACTGTCTAGAACTTCTGGCGGGGTCCTTTGCCGTCCGCTGCTGGACGAGAGACTCAGTGCAGTCATGTGTCCTTCTAAAAATGGACAACATTTCAGCGGTCCGATATGTAAACCATCTGGGGGGCACCAGATCCAAGGCCCTCTCGGACCTAGCTGCAAGTTTCTGGCAGTATTGCCTGGACAGTCAGATTTTAGTCACGGCGGAGTATCTGCCAGGGAGAGACAACCAGGAGGCGTATTTTCAATCCCGCCACTTCAGGGATTCCATACTTTGGATGCTCGAGTGTTTTTGCGATGTTGAAATACCGTTGGGGTCCCTTCTCAGTGGACCTGTTCGCGTCGAGATTGGACCACCAGACTCCCCGGTTCTTCAGCTGGAGACCGGACTCCCTAGCGGCGGCCACGGACGCATTCCTCCAGGATTGGGGCTCAGAGAAGGGGTACGCTTTTCCCCCCTTCGCGATGGTCACGAGGTCAACGGCCCAAGTCCGCAGACAGTCAGCGGATCTAATAACCCCCCTTTGGAGGTTCCAAGTCTGGTTTCCAGTTCTTCTGGAACTTTCCTGGGACTCTCCAATCCTACTCGCCCACTTTCCAACTCTTCTCCTGAGTCCCAACAACGATCCGCATCCTCTGGTGCTGACGAACTCGCTGTGGCTCATGGCGTGGCGGATTTCAGGGGCCGATGGGAAGTCCCAGGCCTTTCGCGGGAAGCTGAAACATTCATCTCCAAGGCTTGGGCGGACAGTACCGTCAAGAGATACACATCTGCATGGGGCAGATGGTCGGGTTGGTGTTTGCGACTTAGTTTCGATCCCTTGGTCGCGGACGTTGTACAGGTTGTGAATTTTTTGGCGCAATTGGTTTCCAGCGGCATGACATACAGGTCAATAAACACCTTCCGTTCTGCCATCTCGTCCGGCCATGTTCCAGTTAATGGCACGGCAATGGGGGAGCACCCAATGGTTTGCAGATTGTTGCGTGGCATTCGGCTCTCGTTACCCCCTGAGCCTGGCTACTCTGCCCTTTGGGATGTGAACCAGGTTCTCAGCCTGTTTTTGTCCTGGCAGCCGAACCGTTTCCTCTCCAGGAAGGAGCTTTCTGCCAAATTGGCCATGCTCCTCTGTCTGATATCCTGCAGACGCGTTTCTGATGTTAGAGCTCTGGATATCACCAGCAGGATGTTTACTCCTAAAGGGGTAACTTTCACACTCCTCAGACGGACAAAGTGTCACACCAGGGTAATTTCTTACCTGGAGTTTCCAGATTCTCCAAAATTATGCGTCGTTAATTGCCTTAAGGAATATGAAGAAATGACGGAAGAATTCCGACCCCCTGGAGAAGGCTAACTCTTCTTTGCTCTACAGAAACCCTTTAAAGCGGTCTTCTCTCCGACCATCGCCAGATGGGTTAGATGGGTGATGCAAGAGGCAGGCATCAGTCTCAATCAATCAATCAATCAGACATTTGTAGAGCGCACTACATACCCGCGAGGGTCTCAAGGCGCTGGGGGGGGGGCGCTACTGGTCAAACAGCCAGGTCTTGACTAGCCTCCTGAAGGTCAGCAGGTCTTAGGTCTGTCGTAGGCTCAGTGGGAGGGTGTTCCAGGTCTTGCCGGCGAGGTGGGAGAAGGATCTCCCGCCGGTGGTTGTTCTTCGGATGCAAGGGACGGTTGCGAGTGCGAGGCCGGCGGAGCGGAGCGGAGCTGGCGGTTGGAGATGTAGAAGGAAAGTAGTCTGTTGAGGGTAGGCTGGGCCGGTCTTGTGGAGTGCCTTGTGTGCGTGGATGAGGAGCTTGAAGGATATCCTCTTGTTGACGGGGAGCCAGTGCAGGTTTCTCAGGTGGGGGGTGATGTGGCTGTGGCGTGGTACGTCGAGGATCAGTCGTGCAGAGGCGTTTTGGATGCGTTGCAGTCGTTTGAGCTTGGTCGGGGCTCCCGCGTAGAGGGCATTTCCGTAGTCGAGTCTGCTGCTAACGAGGGCCTGGGTGACTGTTCTTCTTGTATCTGTCGGGATCCACCTGTAGATCTTGCGGACCATGCGGAGGGTGTTGAAGCAGGAGGAGGAGACGGCATTGACTTGCTTGGTCATGGAGAGCGTTGAGTCGAGGATGATTCCCAGGTTGCGTGGGTGTCGGGGGTGCCCCCAGTGCCGTCGGCCACCAGGAGTCGTCCCAGGCTGAGGGGTTGGAGCCGAGGATGAGGACCTCCGTCTTGTCCGAGTTCAGCTTCAGTCGGCTGATCTTCATCCAGTCGGCGACGGCCTTCATTCCTTCGTGGAGGTTGGATTTGGCGGTGATGGGGTCCTTGGTGAGGGAGAGGATCAGTTGAGTGTCGTCGGCGTAGGAGATTATGTTGAGGTCGTGCTGTCGGGCGACGTGTGCGAGCGGGGCCATGTAGATGTTGAACAGTGTCGGGCTGAGGGAAGATCCCAGGGGTACGCCGCAGATGATCTCGGAGGCTTCGGATCGGAATGGGGCGAGGCGGACGCTCTGGGTTCTGCCGGAGAGGAAGGAGGTGGTCCATTCCAGAGCCTTGTCTCGGATCCCTACGGCGTGGAGGCGTGCGCGTAGTGTGTGGTAGCAGACTGTGACGAAGGCGGCGGAGAGGTCCAGGAGGATGAGGGCTGCGGTCTCACCGTTGTCCAGCAGGGTCCTGATGTCGTCGGTGGCGGCGATGAGGGCAGTCTCGGTGCTGTGGTTGCTGCGGAACCCTGACTGGGAAGGGTCCAGGATTCTGTTTTCTTCGAGGTATCGGGTTAGCTGTCTGACGATCTTCTCGATGACCTTGGCCGGGAACGGAAGCAGAGAGATGGGCCGGAAGTTCTTGAGGTCTCTTGGGTCCGCCTTGGGTTTTTTGAGTAGGGCGTTGATCTCAGCGTGTTTCCAGCTCTCTGGGAAGGTCGTGGTCTTGAGGGAGAGATTGATGACGTTGCGCAGATCGGGTGCGATGGAGCTGCTGGCTTTGTTGAAGATGTGGTGCGGGAATGGGTCTGACGGGGAGCCGGAGTGGATTGTGCTCATGGTCTTGATCGTGTCATCGATGCTCACGTTGGCCCAGACTAGCAGGGGGTCGTGGTCGATGGTGTGCGGAGAGTCTGTTGTGTTGATGTCTGTTGGGGCTGTCTGGGTGTTGAAGCTGTCGTGGATGTCTGCTATCTTGCGGTGAAAAAAAGTGGCGAGGGAGTCGCACAGGGCTTGCGACGGCGGGATGTCGGTGTTGGAGCTGGGGTTGGAGAGTTCCTTCACGATGTTGAAGAGCTCCTTGCTATTGTGTGCGTTGTTGTCGAGGCGGTCTTTGAAGGAGGTCCTCTTGGCAGTCCTGATGAGGTGATGGTGGTTGCGGATAGCGTCCTTGTGGGCTGCGTGGCTGTCCGGAGTCTGCTCACTGTGCCATTTCTTCTTTAGTTTCCGGCAGGCTCGCTTGGAGGCTAGGAGTTCTGGGGTGAACCAGCTGGCCCTCTTGCTGGTGTCTCTGTAGGAGGGTTTCTTCAGCGGGGCGAGGGTGTTGGCGCAGTCGTCGATCCAGCATCTGAGGCTGTAGGCAGCGTCGTCGGGGTTGGAGGGTTCGGTGGGTGGGCTGAGAACGAGGTTTGCATGTAGTTGGTCTTCGGTGATTTTGCTCCAGCAGCGGCGGGGGATCTGTTGGGTGCGGTGGTGTGTGGTGGGTTCCTGGAAGGTGAAGTGGATGCAGCGGTGGTCGGTCCGGAGGAGTTCGGTGGTGTGGCTGAAGGAGACGTGGGAGCTTGAGGAGAAGACGGGGTCGAGCGTGTGGCCGGCGGAGTGGGTAGGCGTTGTGACGAGTTGCCTCAGTCCGAGGTTGGCGAGGTTATCGATCAGGGTGGTGGAGTTGCTGTTGTTCTCAAGGTGAAAGTTCAGGTCTCCGAGGAGGATGTAGTCGGTGGAGGTCAGGGCGTGCGTGCTGATGAAGTCGGCGATGGAGTCGCTGAACTGGGGTCGGGGTCCGGGGGGTCTGTAGACGAGGGTGCCTCTGAGGGTGGAGTTGGGGTCTGTGTGGATCTGGAAATGCATGTGTTCGGCGGTGCTGAGAGTGTTGTCTGTGCTGGTCGAGACCCTGATGCTGTTCTTGTGAACGATGGCGATTCCTCCTCCGACTCCGTTGGTGCGGTCTCTGCGGGTGATCTTGTAGCCGTCTGGGATGGCAATGGCGATGTCGGGTGCGGAGGAGTTGTTCATCCAGGTCTCTGTCAGGAAGGTGACGTCCGGGGATGAAGTGTCGAGCAGGTCCCAGAGCTCGACGGCATGTTTGCGTGCGGAGCGGGTGTTCAGTAGGATGCATCGGAGGTGATTGTGGCCTTTCTTGGCGGGTGGTTCGGCGGCTCTGAGGCTGGTGTTGCTGCAGTTCCGGCAGGTGAAGGGACCCTGAGTGCGTTTCGGGGCGGCTTTGAAGCAGGTGTGGGTCCGTCCGGAGTTAAGGGCGTGGAGTGTGCTGGCATTGTAGCGGCGGCGGTCGTCGTGGCGGGCGTGGGGACCAGGGGTACTAGCGCTGGGCGCAGTCCAGGCGCGGACGGGCGCAGACGAGCTTGCCTTAGGCGCGCCTTCGGCGCAAGCGGCACGGCCGCACAGCGGCCGCCATATATGGGGAGGTGGGAGGGAGGAGCAGCAGGGAGGCGGGAGGGAGGAGCAGCGGCAGCGAATGGGCGGCCAGGGGGGCGGGGCCGTAGGGGGTGCAGCAGCGGGAGCGGTGAGGTGCGACAAAAGGAGCAGAAGGCAAAAGGGCACCGAATTACGGGGGCAACAAGGGAACAGAAGGCAAAAACGGGCACAGAATTACGGGGGCAACAGGGGAACAGAAGGCAAAAACGGGCACAGAATTACGGGGGCAACGGGAACAGAAGGCAAAAACGGGCACAGAATTACGGGGGCAACAGGGGAACAGAAGGCAAAAACGGGAACAGAATTACAGGGGCAACAGGGGAACAGAAGGCAAACACGGGCACAGAATTACGGGGGCAACGAAGGGAACAGAAGGCAAAAACGGGCACAGAATTACGGGGGCAACAGGGGAACAGAAGGCAAAAACGGGCACAGAATTACGGGGGCAACGAAGGGAACAGAAGGCAAAAACGGGCAGAGAAACACGGGGGCAGCGAGGGGAACAGAAGGAAAAAGAGGGCACAGACCAATACAGGCACTGGGGGAAAACAGACAACAGCAGTCACAGACACCAAAATAAGAATAAAGGCAATACAATAAGATACAGATGATGATACAAACCTACGGCCTACCACTGGCCACCAGGGATGAGGCGCAGGTGGTAGCCTGCGGGTGGATGAGGGCCTTGAACTTCCTCAGCAGCGGCAGCTGGGGCAAGGACACACAGGCGGTGCTGTGCGGAGGGGGAGCGACCTACCTAGCAGGGTCAAGGGTCGCTCCTCACTTCGGAGCTCATTCTGCTCGAGGAGCAATGGCTTCAAAAGCATTCAGCTTGGGTGCCCGCTTGGAGGATATCCTCAACGCGACAGATTGGTCTTCGGACTCCACGTTCAAGAGGTTCTACTTCAAGCCGGTGCTGAACATGGCTCACCTTGTTGTGAGCAAGCTTTGAACTAGCATAATCCTCGCCTCCAGTCCTGACATAGAATGAAAACGTTCCTAGCTAATGTAACGGAAAGTTTCAATTCTATTAAGGACTCGGAGGCGAGGATCATCCTGCCCTAGGTTCTGAGAGGAGGCATCCCTCCCCGTATTGCAGTAAGTAATTTGCTTAAACGTTTGTTGATTGGGATTGTCTTCACTGCCGTTCTGTTTGATGCTTCGGTTTCAGGTTGTAGCAGTTACGGTTCAGTCGGTAATATGTCCTTGTTTTTGTAGGTTCTGATGCGAACAAGCAGGATGCATGAAGACGTTGCGATGGCTGACTTCGCGAAAGAGGGCGAATGTGACACTAACAAAAGACTATGGGGCCGATTCCGATTCGGGCCGGAAATCTCTCCGACCGAGCCGGACTCGGAGAGAATTCCGACCGAATCGGACTCTGGCAGTCCGACCGAACGAGTACGATGCGTACGCATGCTATCGGACTTGATTCGGTCGGACTCCCATTGAAGTCAATGGGAGCCGGTCGTACAAGGCGTACGCAGGCTCCCATTGACTCAATGGGTGCGAGGCGAACAAGGGCGCCTCCTACAGCGGGTACGCGTCGATGCGAATCGCGCCGTACATGCACAGGTAGGGGGGACCCATGGGTCCCCCCTGTGTGCGACTCGCGTGGCTACGCGTACAGGGGGGTCCGACACGGACCCCCAAAGTCCGGCTCCGACAGCTCTTTCGAGCCGGACGGCGCGAGTCGGTCGGACTGCTCGCGGCGCGCATCGTACTTCCCCGGCCGGGGAACGTCTCCATTGCGCGGTGCGAGTCGTGTCCGAGCGAGTCGGTCGGAGCGGTTCGGACCCGCGTACGAGTCGGTCGGCGATTTCGTGTGCGCTCGCATCGTGCTCGGCCGGACGCACGTACGAATCGGTCGGAAAAGAGGGCTCCGAATCTGATCCGGTTAAGCCGAATCCGATTCGGTGCCCTACCGGCCGAGATCGGAATCGTCCCCTATGTTGGGCTAGGAAGCCCCTGATTGGACATTATCTCTACATGATTGGATGTTACCATGTGTTTTTCTTTACTACCTTTCCCTAGGGTTCATGGGAAATGTAGTCTTTGTTAATCTTCTAATGAGCTGCTATTCAAATAAAGCGAAGAGAGAAGGCATAATCCTCACCTCCGAGTCCTTAATAGAATTGAAACTTTCCGTTACGTTAGCTAGGACATTTTTCATTCTTTATTATTGTTGTTTGCCTCTATCAGACAGCAATAGTGACATATTCTAGGATTCAAAACTAACCCTAATTCCTTTTAGCAATGTTTACAAAACAACTAACCATTTTCAGACACAAAAAACCTAAATTTAATAGCTTCATGCAAATACAGTTTTATTTGAATAAATAGAGAAAAGGTTAATTTGCATGAAAAATATTTGGATAGATACTGGATTATGCAGCTTTCCCTTTGAAATGTCTCTTCTTTCTGCTGCTAGCATGTGTTTCTGATAAGCATTGTGTGTTTAAATGCAGTGTGTTTAAGGCTGCAGTACCACCTCCTGTCTCCAGGGGCAGAGCTGAGCAAAAATATAAACACACTTGATGAAACGCAGGTCCCCACAAGACCATTTCTTTTTAAAAGTTGTAAAAATTGACACAGATGAGTCCCTGTTGAGATTGTGTATAAAGTTGGTTATTCACAAGTTTTCGCACAGATATGTTTGATTATGGTGATGCCCAAGAGCCTATAGCGATAATGTGTGATTATAGTGATGCCCATGTCACCATAGAGATGGTGTGTGTTTAAACATGTATTGATGTACCATAGAGATAATAGTCATAATTCATGTCCCTGTTGAGATAGTTTATTAGGTTAGTCATACTGATGTCTCCATGGACATAGTGTGAGATTATAGTGATGCCTAGGTTCCTATAGAGACACTGTTTGATCATAGTGAGGCCCTGGTCACAACTACTAAAGTGTGTGATTAAAATTATGTTTATTCCATGTAGAGTTAGTCTGTTAATGATCGTTAGAATTATGTCCCTCTTGAGATTCTGTGTTAGGTTAGTCCTTCTCAAGTATCCAGAGAAATACTGTGTAATTAAACTTTTGCTCAAGTCCTTGTAGAGATAGGTTGTTATTGATGGTCATAGGTAAGTCCCTGTTGAGATAGTGTGTTAGATTAGTCATATTTAAGTCCCTCTTGAGATACTGTATTAGGTAAGTCATTCTCAAGTCCCGACAGAGATAGTGTGTGGTTATAGTTATACCCAGATCCCAATAGAGATAGTGTATGCTTATAGTGATGCAGACAGCACCACAGAGATAGTGTGATTAAACTTCTGCTCAAGTCCCTGTAGAGACAGTTTGTTAAAGATAGTCATAGTTAAGTCCTTGTTGAGATAGTGTGTTGGGTTAGTCATTCACGAGTCCCCTCAGCGATATGTGTGATTATAGTGGTGCCCAGGTTCCCTTAGAGATACTGTGACTATAGTGATGACCAGGTCACCACAGAGATGGTGCATTTTTAAACTTGTGTTTCAGTCCCCACAGGAATAGTGTATTCTTGATAGCCATATTTAAATTCCTGTCAAGATAGTGTGTTGGGTTAGGTCCCCACAGAGATAGTGTGTGATTAAACTTGTGCTCAAATCCCTATAGACCTAGTGTTTAAATAATAGTCATCATTGAGTCCCTGAATGTGTTAATGGAGGAGTGCTTAGAGGGGGAACAGAAATTTATATGAGAAGTCCGTGCTTGAGTAAGGAGATGTAGGAGGGTGTGTGTTGAGTAAGACTGAGCAGAGAGTGTCTGTCTTTGCCACATCGTCTGTCATAGCGCAGTGCTTACTCTGCCATAGATGTTGGTGGTTCATCCACAGAATCTGTATTGCCAGATTCCCTATATATTGTCCGAGTTTGAGCTATGAGAGTGCCATGAAATGGGTGTCCTATTTTCACTAAAACCCGAGTATTGTATCCATAATGTTTTGTGAACCCCTAATCCCCAATACACTAGCAGACATGTTATGTTGGTACTGACAATGGATCCCCACTTTGATGGTACATTTCCAGGGCCCACAAGTTGTCAAAGATTCAACATGGGACAGAGATGTCAAAAGACACTTCGCCCAAAGTGGCGTCTTGCCCCACAAAGATTGCCACTTTAGTGTAGAAAACTATGATGCATTCGTTTTCCACAACCGTTGATTTGGCAGAGTATGTGCATTTCCTAAACTGCTGAATGGAAATTTAACTGGCAAAACTCTTTAGAGCCTCATTCAGATTGCCCAGTCATTCTCATTTGACTGTGATCCTGAGTTTTCTCCCAAATTTGAATTACAAGCTGTAGGCTACATTTGCACTAGTCCTGAGGTTTATAATTGCGCAAGTTTTGCCAGCTGAAGTCTGGCAATGTTTGTGCTGGGAAAATGCAATATACTGAATCAGCTGACAATGATGGGAAACATGCAATATTACTGTTTCTCCCCATTCCTAGAAGAAGAAGTTGTAATAGGGAGGTAATTCCTGCAGTATTGGTATTTTCCTAGGTAATATTCCCACATAGCATTGACCACAGCTTGTAAAGAGGGACGAAATCTGCCTATTACAGCAATCTTAACTTCCGAACCCCCCACTCCGACACTTATCACAATCACACTACCCACAATTATCAATCAATCAGTATTTGTAAAACACACTAATCACCCCAGGGGTATCCAGGCACTGAGTGGGGGTTGAGCTAATAGAACATCCAGGTCTTGAGACCTTTCCTGAATTCGGCGAGGGAGGAGGAGGTTACAGACCTTGGCAGAGAGGTGGGAAAAAGCACGTCCTTCGGCTCGAGTACTATTGATTCGGGGAGGGTGGCGAGGGCCAGGGAGGCAGAGACCGCAGGTGTCTGGTGGGGAGGTGGAAGGTCAGGTGGTTGTTCAGGTATTCGGGTCCCATGTTGTGGAGGGCTTTGCAGACATGCATGAGTAGTTTGGAGTGGAGCGTCCGTGCTGGTGGCAGAGGTGGAGGGTGATGTGGGCTCACCTTGGCAGTTCGAGGATGATTTTTGTTGCTGCTTTCTGGATGGTTTGGGGGGGGCTTGAGACCGAGGGTGGTGGTTCCGGTGTAGAGGGTGTTCCTGTAGTCAAGTCAACTAGTGATGAGGGCTTGTGTGACAATTTTACTGGGGTCTGTTGGGATCCATCTGAAGATGGCGCATTCTGAGGGTGTTGAAGCATGTGGCGGCAACCAAGTTGACCTGTTGTCTCATGGAGAGCTCACTGTCGAGGATGATGCCAAGTTTGCAGGCATTGCTGGTCCGAGGGTGGAGGGCTACCAGATGTCATCCGAAGGTGAGGGGGGGTCTTCTGAAGAGGAGATATTAGGTCTTGTCGGTGTTGAGTTTGAGGAAGTTGGTTCTCATCTAGTCGACGACGTCAATCATGGTGTTCTGGAAGTTCGCTCTAGTGGTGTCTGTGTCTTTGGTGAGGGGAGAGTATGAGCTGGGTGTCATCGGCGTATGAGATAATGTTGAGATCGAGGCTGCGAATGATGGGTGCTAGTGGCGTCATGTAGACGTTGAACAGTGTGGAGCTGAGAGAGGAGCCCTGGGGTACTTTCAAGGAAGCATAAAACAAAACATTGGCTCTGTATCAGGAGTCTCCTATGCTTTCTGCTGCTCTTTGCCAGCTTCTTCTTAAGGTGCATATCTGTGAATACCACTGTGAAGTCGCCCTTTCTGCCATATCAGATAAGCAGACAGCAATTGTAAACTGTTTTTTATATTTTTTAAGTACATGAAATATAGAAGTGACTGTTTTTTAAAAGTCCCCACAAAGATAGTGTGTGGTTGCATGGATGTTCAAGTCACCACAGAGATAGTGTGTGATTATTGGGATGTTCAAACTGCCACAAATATAGTGTGTGTTTATTATGATGTTCAGGTCTCCATAGAGAAAGCGTGCAAGGTTAGTAGAGTTCAAGTCCTACAGTGATGGTGTTTAAATATAATCTTCATGTCCCTACACAGATAGTGTGTGATGGTAAGGATGTTCATATTCAAACTGGGATTATAGGCATCTTCAAGCCTGTACATACATAGTTTATAATTAGAGGGAAGTTTAAGTCTTAAAAAGATTGCACATGAAGTAAAGGATGTTTAGGTCCCCACAGAGATAGTCTCTGTAAGGTCTTAAACATTCCTTTAATCACACACTGTGTGTGGAGGTCACCACGTTCAAGTCGCCACAATGATAGTGTGTGAATATAATGTTCAAATCTCCCCGCAAATAATGTGGTTACTAGTATGTTCAAGTTCCCACAGAGATAGTGTGTGGTTACAGTAATGGTCAAATTCCCACAGAGATATTGTGTGGTTACTGGGATGTTCAAGCTGTCACAAAGAGAGTGTATTGTATTGTATTGTAATTGCATTTATATAGCGCTTACTACCCCTGACGAGGCGTCGAAGCGCTTTTTCGTCGAGTAGCACGCTACTCCGGGACCCATAAAGGATTAGTGTTGAATTAGTATAGTGAAATATGAAAGTAATTTAAGTGGTGGATAGGTTAGTCAGTTATTTGGATTCAGAAGGATAACAGAAGGATAGAAGAGGAAAAAAAGTTTGTATTTATATAGCGCTTGTTACTCCTGATGGGGTGTTGAAGCGCTTTTTTTGGTGAGTAGCACGCTACTCCGGAAACCCATAAAGGATTAGTGGTGAATTAGTATGGTGAAATATGAAAGTAATTTGAGTGGTGGATATTAGTCGGTTATTTGGAGTGAGAAGGATAGCTGAGGGATAGAAGGGGAAGAAAAGTTTGCATTCATATAGCACCTGTTACCCCTGATGGGTGTTGAAGCGCTCTTCTGGCGAGTAGTACGCTACTCCGGAACCCATAAAGGATTAGTGTTTAAAATTAGTATAGTGGAATATGAAGTAATTTGAGTGGTGGATATGTTATTCAGTTATTTGGATAGAGAAGGGTAGGCGGCGAGATAGAAGAGGGAAAGAGGTTTGCATTTATATAGCGCTTGTAACCCTGATGGCGTGTTGAAGCACTTTATTGGCGAGTAGCACGCTACTCTGGAACCCATAAAGGATTAGTGGTGAATTAGTATAGTGGAATATGAAATTTGAGAAGTGAACATGTTAGTCTGTTATTTTGATTGAAAAGGATAGTGGAGGGATAGAAGATTTTGATTTTTTTTTTTTTTTTGGAGGTCATAGCAGTAGGAGGAGGCTTTTGGATGAGTAAAAATGGGTGATGGAGGGGAAGAGTCAGAGGGAAAAGTTTAGAAAGGTTTGTTTTGGGGGATCGGTATAGTAAAAGAGGTGTCAGGTGATGCAAGGAGGGGGAGAGTCTAGAAAGGGTTATTTTGGGGATCATAGTGGTATGGGGTTTGGGATAAATGAGAGAGTGTATGTAGAGGATATATTGATAGATGTATAGGGTGGGAAATAGGGCAGTGCATTGGAAAGAGTAGTAGAAAGAAGTTTGAGATGAGTCAGAAAGTTGGGCTAGAAGATATATTGAGAGAAGTATAGGCTGAGAAATAGGGTAGTGCATTGGAAATGCTAAATTAGAATAAAGTGATAAATATATAGATCCATAAGTACATTGAAAGTATATAGATGCATAAAGGAGGTAAGTATATGTAGATTAAAGATATTGATAGAGGTACAGGATGAGAAATAGGGTAGTGCATTGGATATGCTTTTTCAGGAGAAAAGTAACAAACACACAGATCCAAGTACATGAAAGGTGCATAGATGCATAATGGAAGCAAGTACATGTAGACCAAAGATGCACCAGATAAAGTCCGGTTTTCAAGTGTTATTGTACTTTAATTTTTATTTTTTTTACACAATAATTATTCTACATGTTTATACAAAACAATACACAAAGCTGGGTACATATCTATAGTGAAAATAAATGCTTATATACAGAGGGATATGGTGGAAATTTCTGTTTGCGTATGGTACTTATGTGGGGAAGAGCCAATTCTTGAGTAGTTTTCTGAAGATAAGGTGGCTGTCTGTGGATCTTATGTTGAGGGGTAAAGAGTTCCATAGTTGTATTGCTTGAACAGAGAAGGATGTGCCACCCATAGTTTTTTTTCTTGTATCTTGGGAATTTGAGGCAAGGTGCCCCTTTAGAGCGGAGGTTCCTTTGTTGAATGTGTTTGGTGATTTTATTCCTGATGAAGAGCGGTCCCATTCCATGTATTGCTTTGTGGGTGATACAAAGCAGCTTGAACGTGGATCTTCTGGCAACCGGTAACCAATGTAGGGCTATCAAGGCAGGTGAGATGTGGTCTCGCAGTTTGATATGCAAGAGTAGTCTGGCAGCCGAGTTCGGAATCTGTTGTAGTTTTTTCATGGTCAATAAAGGTGATCCGTGGTAGAGGCTATTGGCGTAATCGAGTTTGGACAGAACAAGGGAGATGGTAGCTTGGACCTTGTGTGGAAATCCCAAATGAGGGAAAATTAGTTGCAGCGTTTTTATAGTGACAAAGCTTGATCTTGCTAGTTTGTCCACTTAAGCATTCATCGATAGCTTGGAGTCCATGGTCATTCCGAGGTGTCTTACTTTCTTCGATACTTTAGGCGGTGATCCCAGTTCATCAGGCCAGGCGGCGAGCTGGTCATAATGTTTCCAATCACCACATGTGAGTATTTCTGTTTTGGAAGCATTCAATTTGAGATGGCTCCAAGTCATCCACCAATCCACGGCTCTGAGACAACTGAAAATTGGGGATTTTCCAATGTCTTTGGGGCATTCCAGCTGAAGGAGTATTTGCGTGTCATCTGCATAGGTATAGCACGTGAGGTGAAATTGATTGATCAGTACCGGTAATGACTTCATGTAGATGTTGAAAAGCATGGGCGAGATGATAGAGCCTTGAGGGACCCTTGCTTTTGTGGAGTATGGTTTGGACGAGAAAGGTGGGGTATGGATGACATTAGTTCTGTTTCGAAGGTAGGACGCGATCCAGTCTAGAGCAGTCCCCTCTATACCGGCTTCATAGAGTCTTTGTTTGAGTGTCATGGTCAACCGTGTCAAAGGCAGCCGAGAGGTCCAAGAGGAGTAGCGCAGCAACCCCGTTGCGGTCTACTGTTTTCTTTAGGTCATCCCAGAAGGCAAGGAGGGCAGATTCAGTGCCCCTTCCCGGACGGAATCCTGTTTGGAAGTCTGAAAGTATGTCATTCTCTTCAATGAATTGTGACATCTGGGCGAACACTGCTCTTTCTATCAGTTTGCCCAGGAAAGGTCCATTTGTAATGGGTCTGTAGTTGTCAGGGTTCAGCGGGTCCAAGTTTGTTTTCTTCAGCAAAGGGTGTATGTGTGACTTTTTGAGTTCTTCTGGAAATATTCCGGTAGTTAAGCAAACAGGCACAGTGTTATAGGAGAATCTGTCATAGGTACGGAGAAAAGAAGAGGGCTAGGAGTCCAGAGTGTGCTTGCATCAAACGGGCACAGTGGTAAACAAGACACAGGCACAGGTATGGGGTAATGGAGAGGGCTAGGAGTCCAGAGTGTGCTTGCAGAAAACAGGCACAGTGTTACACAAGACACGGGCACAGCTATGGGGTAATGGAGAAGGCTGGGAGTCCAGAGTGTGCGTGCAGCAAACAGGTGCAGCATTGCACGAGGAACAGGAAAAGTTATGGAGGAACGAAGAGGGCTGGGAGTCCAGAATGTGCTTGCAGCAAACAGGCACAGTGTTACACAAGAATCTGTTACAGGTAAGAAGGAATGAAGAGGGCTGGGAGTCCAGAGTGTGCTTGCATCAAACAGGCACAGTGTTACACAAGAATCTGTTACAGGTATGGAGGAACAAAGAGAGCTGGCAGTTTCATAGTGTGCTTGCAGCAAACAGGCACAGTGTTAGAGGAGACACATGTGCTGTGTTTCACGAGACACTGTGACTGGCACAGAGGAACAGAGAGGGCTGGGAGTTCAGAGAGTGCTTGAAGCAAACAGGCACAGTGTTACACAAGAATCTGTTTATTAGGATGTCCAAGTTCCCCCTAAGAAGTCTTCAAGTCCTTACAATGATAGTGTTTAAATATAATCTTTAAGTCCCCACGCAGATAGTGTGTGAAAGTAATGTACCACCTGTGGACCGCCAGTCCACCCATTTACTCATGCTCCTTGAGGGGGCGGAGCGTATCCAGGCAAGCCCCCGGTTTCTCAGGTTTACAACCGCCCGCAGGACTAACGGGGCGCCGTTGTTCCTCCAGGGTCCTGCCGTAAGGACTTCCTGGGGCTATTTGGCATTTGCACCCTTGTTGTGCTCCTGAAGAGGGTACCATTCAGCCTGTGGATCGCCCTGTAACTCCGCCTGCAACACAAGTAATGATGTTCACATTCAAACAGGGATAATATATTATTATAGGCATGTTCACATCTGCACATACATAGTGTGTGTTTATAGGAATTTTCAAGTCTTTCGAAAATTGCGTGTGAAGATAATGATGTTGAAGTCCCCACAGAGATAGTGTGTGACTGTTGAATGGTCAAGGCCTCACATAGATGGTGGGAGAAGGTAATGATAATCAAGTTCCCACAAAGATGGTGCATGGAGATGATGTTCAAGTCTCCACCCAGATAGTGTGTGTAGATAATGATGTTCAAGTTCCCGTAGAGATTGAGCGATTACAGGAAAATTCAAGACCTCACAGTGATTGTATGTGAAGGTAATCATGTTCAAGTCGCCGCAAAGATAGTATGCGAAGATAATGTTTGTCTCCACACAGATAATGTGTGATGATAGGCAAGTTCAAGCCTCCACATAGGGGCTAATTACGAGTCTAGCGGTCAATAGACTGCCAGACTGACGGGCGCGGTGGTCTTCTGACAGCCTGTAGGAAAGTAGGATCTGCTTCTTATGGTTACCCCCACTTTTTGTTTTTTGCACCCACTGTTTTGACTAGTCTGGCTGGGATCCTGCTATTCAGGACCCCAGCCTATCTGCTTTCTCCCTTACATTGCAGCATATGTACTTTGGTATACTCCAGATTGGATACTGGGGTACCCTTATAAGTCCCTAGTATATGGTACCCATGTACCCAGGGCATAGGTACCCCAGAGGCCTCCCCTGGGCTGAAGCATGTATTCTGCCACCCATAAGAGGCCATGCAAAATGGAACCTCAGGTCTGCTACTGCAGCCTGTGTAAGTTGGTGATTGCACCACTTACTTAAGATATAGGTTCACTATATCTATATATATCACTACACTTAAAACCTTATAAGTCACTCCTATAGCAGGCCTTAACAATCCTGAAGGCAGGGTGCTGGGTTTTGCATAAGAGGGTGCTCCTGCATGAGCGGGCCCCTCTGCAGTCTTCGGAGACCATTCTCCCGGGCTGTACGTGATACTACCAGACATATAGGTAGAGGTGCATTATAACCTCGCGGTAAATGCTATCTCGAAAACGACTGCAACAAAGTATGTCGTGTTTGGTGTCAAACACCTTGGAATCATACCTCCACACCAGTAACTGGTGTGGGAGGTATGATTCCTCCCCTCAGAACCGAGGTTCTGGGGGTACCCAAGTCTACCGGTACGAACTTTCTCGAGCCTAACAGCGCAAAATGGAGGCTGCCAGCCACAGACACGAGTCTGCCCTCCTACTGCTGAGCCAAGCTCGAGCAGGGGAAGGCAGCACAATAGGCATCCTGTCACAGGGAGGTGTTACCACCTCCCAGACAGGATTTAGTGTATTGGGGCTGGGTGGGTGCACTGTCTCAGTGCCAGAAAGTCTGCACGCGGGGCACACTTGGTGTTCCTGTGCATAGTCCAGTTCTGGGAGCCATCCGCTCCTGCTCTGGCGCAAAACTGGACAAAGGACATGGGTGTAGCCACCCCCATGGACCTCCCTTGGGCTCGACTTCGTCTTCCCTTGCCGTCCCCAGTCTCGCCACTGTCCGTGATCCATTCAGGCTCCGTGCAGGACCCTGTGGACCTCCAAGACAACAGAAGAATCTCCCTTGGAGTGAAGGAGTCACTCCCCTGCAAACGCAGGCACCATAACTCATCTGAACGGTTTGCTGATCCTGAGCTCCTGTGGACTCCGAAGGCTCCAGCAACACAGGAGGTGGGTTTCTGAAGGTCTCTGAGGTTGAGCTGCCCTCTCACTGAGTTTGAGGCGGATATCCCTCGTGGGGACCGTATACCCGTACCCCTGTGCACCGCGTTTATTTGCAGCTACACATGCTTGTTGTCGTGCAACAATTCCGTGCATTGGGCCATTCGTAGCCCTGACCCCAGCGCATCTTTTCTGAACTGGACTCCGGCATCCTTGCACTCTGTGCCCTGCTAGCTGGTATCCTGTGAAACCGCCTGAGGTCCCCTCGCGACTCCTGTGCCTTCGGCCTGTGGGTCAACTTTGCTTTATTTGGGCTCCCCTGGTTGCTCCCGGCCTGCCCTGACTCCCCTTGCTGTGGTGAGTCTCCTGGTCCTTGCTGGGCCAGATCGACACTGAACTTGACCATCTACGTTGTTGCCGTTGCCAAGGCTTGATTGGTGCTCCAGCCGGACACCGACCCCTCAGGACTCGACATCCTTCGTGGGACAGCTCGCCTCCGGCTCCTGGTCGTCCTAGACGTCTCTGGGTCCTCGCAGCTGAAGAGTCAAGCTCACCGTCAACACACCTGAAGCACCCAACATCAGTGGGCATTCGTCTACCAAGCCCCTGGTCACTCCAAAGTGACCCAGACTCTGTCCCCTCTGCTTTCAGGTTCTTCTCATCTAGATTCCACGTGTGGATTCCACCGGACACTCTTCGTTCTTCCCGCAGCAGCATTTCTTTGTCGACATCCATAGAAAACGACGAGCTTTTCCGACGCCACTTCGCACCTATGCACCCAGCTCCTCTGGGATAGGTAACTCTGGTACAAAGGTATCCACGGGTGGGGTGGCTCTCCAAACCCTTAAGTTCCAAGGGCTGTCTTCGTAATCTGCTGGGAAGGGTCCTGAATCTCTGATTTTCCAACCGCGACTTTCCCATTGAATTGTACGGACCACGCGGTCGTGTTCCCACACTGCACCCGTCCTCTGTGGGGTCCCTACTCACTCACCTTGGGTGGTTCCTTGGGGTCCCAGCGATTCTACACCTTCTAGACTAGGTCTAGTCTCGAGTCGTGGTTCTTATACCACTTATTTAGTATATGGTTTGGTCTCCCCGGGAGCCCACTGTGTATTGTGCTACTTACGTTTGATTCTTTGCAACTGTATTATTTGATTTGTGTTCTATCCTCGTGTAGAGGATACTAGAGAGTGTTATATATAATAAATACATATTTGTATAACTACTGTGTGGTTTCCCTTTCATTTAACCAATACTATAAGGTTGCATTCTGGTAAAACAAGGTGTTTAACATTCCTTCAAGACTTAGCCTGAAGGCTGCTCTCCATAGCTACCACTAGGATAGCTTTCAAAAGGTTATCTTTGACCTAATCACCATAAGGGTTGTTTGGACTGGTGCAAGGTGCCCACTTTAATTAGTGGACAGCATATACCAGGCCAACTTCTCACACAGCCCTATTACAACGAGGGAAGTCGGGCCGCCCTGGGACCACCGCAACCTCCAGGGATCAGAGATAGCTGGTGGTGGTGCAGCGGTCTTGAGGCTGCATTATGCTTGGTGGGACCTCCGCAGTCCTGCCAAGCATATTATGAGTTTCCTCTCCACCACGGTTTTCATAGTGGTTTCACCTTATTCAGGAGGATTTAATGTGTCTCAAGGGACTGCGGTTAGTGGGGGTAGCCTTGTAGTCAAACTTACCTCCTGAATAGGGTGGACTCGAATCAATACCGAACTGGATGGGAGATAAGTATACCTTCTATCTTTCCACGAAAGTGCAGCTATCTGCTCTCTCACTTGAGAACAAGATAGGGAAATACCCTCACTGAAGAACCAGGGAGGGACCCCCATTTCGCCCTGTAGAAAGCCCAGGCCCCATGTGGGCCACCCAATAGGGCTGAAACATGTTGGCATGGCATTTGGGTCATAGGGCCTACCTCCTGACGACCCCCCCCTTTGTCTTTTTAATATCCCCTGCGACTCCATTATTAAAGGGATACCTGGAGACAGGAGAATTTTTAATCTTTAGACTGCGTGGCCTATCTCTCTCAAGTGCTCTCTGAAATATGGTCGAGCCCACCCTGACCTTTAAGAGTCAGGGTGAACCCGATGATGAAGCATAACACTACTAGAGTGTGTGAGGGTTATTTAACAAAAAGGAATTGCTTCCTTCCCCGCGCTTGAGCGGTTGACGCCACAAGAGTTTAGTGCCGAGCTTTCATTACACTGGATGGGATACCTCTGGTGAATAGTGCTTGATTTGGGAGGACGTATCCACACCCGGGAATACCGCTCTACCCTTCTGGCTTAGGTGAAGGGCTCTTCTACCTTAAGCCTTAGTATAATAAACACTTCCGCCTTCCCTGCACATATATATTTACTACTTAGTACTAAATTTGGGAGACCAAGGGGAGTGGTTGGAAAATGGGGAATATCTACTACTAAATGCGAGTTGTTTAGAGATGGGAAAGGAGGGGTTTAGAAAGTGGGATTTAAGGAGAGGCATGCAAATACAAACACCAACTCACAAAACAGTAAGACCATTGGTATTCACAAACTACACTTCTAAAGTTACCTCAGCCCTAAAGGTCTCAAAACAGTGGGAGGTGTACTCAAGCCTAGATTTGGAGCAAGTCTAGCTGCACACGTTGCCACTCACAGGTACCGTAGCACATTCCCATTGACAACAGTAGAGGTGGGGAAATAATATAATGCCTAATAGAAATAATGTTAAAAAAATTACATTATTTTGATCCAAATCTCACGTGCAAGCAAATGGAAAGAGAAGGTCTCCAAGAGGCCCTTCATAAGTGAGGAGAAAACTTCTCCCAACTCTGCAAACTGTCCTGTCCACACTCCCAATGTGCAGGCTACTCACAAAGTGATATTTAAGTGCCTCAGATCCACACCTGATACCGGCATTGAGCAGGTAGTTAGCACTCATAAAGGCTCCAAAACGTCAGCGGAAAAGATCTAAAATCATCCAAAATGTTGGGCTACCCTTTTGGACACACTACAGACAACCGTTGATGCTGTGAACTTTCATTCATCCAAACTCGATATACAGGTTGACCTCTTAGACACTACCGCAGTATTCATCTTGGGAATAAACACCAAGTTGCAGGCACTAAACATGCTGATATCCAGGGTGCAGAGAGATTTCATCACGTCACTGCACCTAAATCATTGAAAAGGTGAGTACATTGTCCTAATTCTTAAGCAGCTTGGTAGAGGAGATAAGGAAATCTCTAGAACATTGATACTTAAAGTACGGCCCAGGGGCTTCATGTGGCCCCCCAGACCTTTACATGCTCCTCCCTGGTATGCAGCAGCACTGGGATGCTGTTTACTCGACTCAGCACTAACAATAAAAAGATGTTAAATAAACAGGCAAGCATTTATTCAAAGATTAATTGGTGTTAAAGAAAGGAAGTAACTAGGGAGTCCTGGCCCGCTTAACTTTAGGAACACCTTCATTCTTGAAGACATTTTCCACTCCCACCCTGACAACAAAGCCAATAGTTAATCTTGTAGCCAAGCAGTTGTTATGTGCACTCTTTGAACAACATTATAGTTTAGTAAATCAAACACAGGAGAAGGTTTTATACAATGCAGATCCTAAAGTCATGTACTTCAAGGTCTTATATGTGATAATGAAAAAAAGGAGGGAAAATGAAATAAAACAATTGCCTAGGATCACACAATTTGGCAATGTGTGGAACCCGTAATTAATCCCAGGTTTTCCACTTTCAAATTGTTCAATTCAGCCATTAGATGTATATGCTTTGCTTCCCCTACTCCCACCTGGCATTAATGCTGCCCGCAGTCACATCACAGACCAAACTTTTTGGCCAATCGAAAAATGTTTGAGAGTAACCATGCTCAAGACAACTGGAAGCATCCTACATCTCCAAGGAATAGAACCAGCATAAAGGCAGACAAGGCCTTCAACAAAGCATTGATACAGAAGTAGCTGTGCATGGTGTGACCATTATTTCCCTCTCAAACAGTCAAAGGACGACCCTATCTACATTTTGAGCTATCAGACATCTTTTTGAAATCGACCACCTCCCATACATATCAAACACAAGGGTACACCCAGATATCCCATCTGTTTCATTAGGGGTGTCCTGGCAAGAGACCCACGATGATAAGGGTATCCAAATAGACAATTAAGAGGCAACAGTGCAGAGTGGAATAGGTGTAAGAGCTCCAACTAATGTTCGAGCTTGAACTCTTTAACAATAGGGGGCAATAGTGCAAGGAGAAAAGGCACACAATGCAATAGAAATGTTCACAAAGCCAATTGGGTGGATGACCAAGAGAGAACGCAAAGGGCTACGTAAAAGAAGGAAAGGTGAGCCTAGAACAGCTGCCCAAGTAGCCAATCAAAAGGCAGCTATTCCCAATATCCACCAAGAATCGGGCCTGGTAGGATGGGCAGACACACTCAGAACAATTTCTCTCCAAATAAATTAGGAGGAAGGACTGGACACAGGGGGTTAACAGCCACTTAGTGGTCTGTGGCAGTCTCCCAATACCGTCAAAACAGATTGCAAGCCCGGCCCTAAGGGGTAAAGATAATTATTTTCCTAACTACAAAATGGATTTAGGGTCTCACAAAAAGGAATGGGTACAAAATGGTTGTCACCACTTATTTTCAATTTGCTTTGTTATATATGTATTAATGGCTTGCGATTACAATGTGTATCACTTTTTGGGACTATTCTGTTTGTCATTTGTCCCCAGATTGGGAAACGAGAACCAAAAACTCAACTGCTTCCAATTTAAACAGCAGAGGACTATTTGATGAACAAACCATGCATTTGCAATACATCTTTTCCATAAACCTTAAGCTGCATAAGAGTAGAAAAATCAAAATGTAATGTGCCTAACAGGGAAAGTCTATGCAGTCACTGGAAACTATTTTGGTGTTTCCTCCTTTTTAGCTCCCTCCTACATCTTGTTTACTATCAGTGGACTTGGAGGCCTTCTATTACTTACCAGTGGTTGGCTTCATTGTCACTCTCGCTTCTTCTTGTTCAGCTGCTGCAGGTTTCCTTCCTCTTCATGTGGTTGTCGATCTCCTGAGCATGGACACATTACTTGTGTCCTTCTACTGCTTATCCTTTTAGACTCTTTTTTTCTTTAGGTTTAAGCACACTGGTAGAGTGTGGCTTTTTCAGATGGATACATCTTGTACTTCTCCCTCCCTGTCCCTTCTTCCTGCGTGTTGCTTGGCCCCATGCTCTCTCCATCTCTTGATGACAGTGTTGTTGCTTGTTCCCTCCTACACTTCCTACCTCCCTCCTCAAATTGGTGTCCATGTTGTTGCTTGCCCATTCCACTCTCTCCCACCCTTCATTGTCTGTGTGCTTGATACCGACCCCTCACTTTACTCCCTTTGTTGTCCACGGTTCGCCCAGCCCCTCTCTACATCCTCCGCTGTGGTGTTACCCCCGACTTACCCTCCCACCATGTTGACTACTGACCCATCGTCACTACCCCTACTGTTGCCAGTGTTGCTTCAGCTCCCTCATGCCGTCCCTCCATGTTGCCCCCCACACCACGCTCCTGCTTACAATAAAAAAAATCTCCATGATATGACCAGTGTTGACAACCTCATAGTGGTTTTTTTTTTTAAACATTCAGTGATGTTTCCCATTGGGCAGGCAACTCTCAGAGAAGGGTAAATAGAATGAATTTCCAGTTGGGAAGTTTAGTGTATGTGCGTTAATGAGCCTCTGCATGAACCAGCACATGCACAGTAAGTCAGAGCTTCATGTGTGGTCTTGGGCTGCTCTCTAAAGTGTTAAATAATGGAAGACCGAAGAGTCCGATTGGACTTCCAGCAGGACATATTTAAATTACCAGCCATTAATCGCCTGCTTATTCAGTTGGGATGATACAATCTTTACCCGTCCCACATTCCAGTCAGACTTTTTGTTTACACTCCAGAGTAAACAGTGCCCTATTATAGTTGTAGTATTTACAGTCATCCCGAGTTGTGTAAAAAAAAAAAAAAAAAGTGTGGCAGGAGACAATTAGTTCTTCCTTTTCACCTTATAATCTAAGCAGATTGAATGTTTCCAACAGAACTCACTGCTTTCTTTATTATATAGAATAAAAAGATATATATACGAAATACAGGCACTCTTATTAGTAGGTGTAGTACTGATGTGTGACAGGCTGCAGCTACTTCATAACAGACCTAGAGACCTGAGCAGTAGACTATTTCATCCTGGCCCGTGGCTGGTCTAGCATTAGTAGAATTGAACCGCACAAAAGTTCTCATGGTGAAGCAAGAGAGGCCACTTCTCAAGTAGTTCTGATAATGCCTCATTCCCACCTTTGCTGTGCTTGTGTCACTCCATTTTGGAACAAAGTACATGAGCACCAGTTAGGTCACATTCATTTTTTTAGGCTCAAGGAGATTAAGTGAGTTGTCTAGAATCACAGGATGTTGATCCAACATCAGGGCTTGAGTTCGAATTTCAAAGTCTGCAGCTATGGCATAACAACAAATCCTCTCCACACTTCCAGCTTGAAAACTATCTCACTTATAAGGCAAGTGGTTGAGCAAAGCCTATGATACCGCACTATGTTGTAGTTCAACTAGTAAAGTCTAGGAAGACAAATAATGTTTAAAATACACAGCATGCGCATATTGAAGTGGACACCAACATGAGGTGGGCTGTTTCACAGCAGAACTTCACATCTCAGCTGAAGAGCAAAGTCCCAATGTTAATAAGTGTGGATGCCAAAGCAGTAGCAAGGGTACCATGGACCCTAATGCAAGGTAGGAATGTGGGTTCCTACCCACCTCCCCTGTTTGGGCTTTAAAAAAATACCCACTAATCAGGATGAACTTGGACCCAGTGTCTCTGCATCTACTTCAGTAAATCTTGATATATATATATCTGAGTCACCATTATACAATTGAATAAAGCCAAAGAGGCTCTGATAACTGCATTCTATACTGTGATCAGCAGTAGCCGCGTCTGCGCTTTTTCTCTCCCCCCCCTCCATTGTTAGTGTTGATCCCTCACTTGCCCACCGTCTCGCCCTAATATGCAAAAGAAATAAAAGTGCCATGATGCGGTTAGCTCTGCCTGCGTCATTTTGCTTTTTAATTTATTTTATGTCAATTTCATACATGCAGCAGTGTTCAACATTGCAAAAAAAACTTTGACAAACCCAGTAGCTCTCTCATAGGTGACACCTATTGGCTTTGCCAATGTTTGTTCTTCACCCACCTTTAGGAATGTCAACAAGCTGTTTTAATTTGTAAAGGTTTGTGGACAGTTTTAAAATTAATCAATTCAAACAATTTAAATGTAATTGCATATTATGGCAATATTTGAATATATCTTTTAAGAAGTCACTAATTTTCTAAGAACATGCCTTTTCTGCTAAAATTAAACTTCCTATGTTGTGGGCATAACATTGCTGCGGTTCAGTGTCTGGTGTAACATAGCCTTAGCATAATGCAATGCTAGTCACTCACTCTTCTAGCCATCATTTAAAAGAACGTATTCCATAGTGCATATTAATATGTAATCAAAGGCAAAGCAACACAAAGACTGAATTCCTGATACAAGCATTAAAATGGATAAATAGACATTGATGCCTATAGGTTATTTGCAAAAATCGATCAAATCCCTTTATATTGTAGAGTGTCGTAGTGCACCATCATTCTTTTATTGCAGATAAGAATGAAACTGCAATAGTGAAGTATTCTTGGATTTGAACCTGACCCAAATTGATTTAGCAAAGTTTATAAAACCACAAATAATTTTCAGAAATAAATAGTCTAAATTCAACAGCTTCACGTAAATGAAGTTTTTCTTTAATACATAGAACAAAGGTTAATTTGCATTAAAAATATTTTTTAACACAGGGTTATGCAGTTTTTCCTTTGAAATGTCTGTGTTTTCTGCTGCTAGCATGTGTTCCTAGTGAGCAAAGTGTGTTTAAGACTGCAATACCGCCTCCTGTCTACAGGGGCAGAGCTGAGCAAAAATATAAACACACTTCACAAAACACAGGTCCTCACAAGGCATTTTTTTAAAAAGTTGTAAAAATTGGCACAGATGTTCCTGAAGTCATTTTTTATCATTTAGAAGACTTTGCCTTGTGGGGACTTGGGTTCAGGTCCCCGTAGTGCAGTCCTGTCTCCACAGCGTGAGTGTGTTATCACACTTAAGTCCCCACAAGGATAGTAATACAAACACACACACCTAAACACACACACATACACACACATACACACACCTACACACACACACCCCTAAAAACACTGTTACCACTCAAAAGCTTTACCCACCCCAAAATACGAAAAACACCACCACCCCTTACTCAGCCCTAAAAACGCTCTTACCACCCAATACCCTCACCCACCCCTGAAAAAGCGACCTTTCCATCACGTGTGTATGTGTGTGTGTGTGCGTCTGTATGTATATATTCACTGAAAAAACCAAAGGCTACAGGGACGTTATAGTTAGGCTCAGATTTCACTCGCCCAAAACCATCGAAATTCTGCATTTATAGTTACCTGAGCTAACTATAACTTAAGCCCACTCAATGCACTGCTTATGACTTGACATATTACATCACAATTTACAAATTTGGTGTAATTCCTTTCAGCTGTTCGGGCTGTAGTTGTCAAAAATCTCTATGGAAATTAACATGGGGAAACGCATTTTAGGACCGCCCCCCTTTTCTCTGCCCCCGCTTGATGGATCACCACAAAACTTTCAAAACAGCAGCTGGAGTGAGCGTTGTACTAGTTTTGAAAATTTTGCTAGGATTCGTCAAATGATGCCAAAGTTATTGGCAAATGAGAACGCTCTTCCTATTGAAACTAGTTTCTAAATATAACTACATACAGGCAACCACCAGTAGGTAACCTATAAAAATATATATAGCGAGAGAAAGACTGAAACAGTGTTTTAAAATAGCAAGACTTATTGGCTTTTTCCAATGCTTGTTTTATGTGGTATTTTTTCATACCCCAAACATTTTCTTACAAATTAATGATATATATCTAATAATTAGCATTTACATCAATGTCCTCCCATACACAGACGACACGCAACTTACCCTCAAAGACAAAACGGCAATCACCGGAACATGTTCACCACACGCAGGACCAAATTTGCAGAGTAGATGAAGTCCAACTGTCTGAAGCTGAACACTGACAAGGCTGAAGTTGTAATCTTCAGGAAGAGCTCCTCCAGAGCTAGGGATAGACAACTACACCACACCACCAATGCCAAGAATCTTGGGATCATCACCGACAGCAAAATCGGCATGATCGCCCAAGTCAACGCTGTTACTGCCTCATGCTTCCATGCCCTGAAAGTGCTAGGGAAGATTTTCAAATGGATTTCAACCAACAGCGTGAAAACCATCATCTACGTTATTGTCACTAGTAAGCTGGACTATGGAAACACTCTCTGTGCCAGGATCAACAAACAACTCACCAAGACGTTGCAAACCATCCAGAACTTGATAGCCAGAATCACTCTCAACGTCCTCCGCCGCTTGCACGTAACCTCGCCTCAAGGAGCTACACTAGCTACCCACTCACAAAAGAACATAATTTAAAGTCCTCACCCACACAGTCAAAGCACTACATAACTCTGGCCTAGCATAGCCTAACAATTGCATCTGTTTTCACTAATCATCCAGACACCTCTGCTCAGCCGACTCCTACTTGCACACATCCCATTCTGTGTACTGGGTTCACACTCAGACTATCACGTGCTCCCTCTCACATCTCACCTCTCAAACTCACTTTCTAGACTCCGCTAGTTTTACAAGACTATAAGTGGATTAAGAAAGTATTATATATATGGGGCGGAGCTAGCTCGAGACCAAGATGGTCGCTTGAGTCTCGAGCTCCGCAACACCGGACAAATATCCTGAAGCTATCCTACAGCCTGCCGCCGCCAAAATACCTAATTTAAGTGGATTTGCCCATCGGAGCACAGCCGCAGTTCTGTGTGCTAACCCCGACCTCCCTAACCCCAGGGAACCCACGGAAGCGGAATACGGGCGAACCGTAGGCCACTGAGCCCCTGGCTGAAGCGGGTGAAAGGCGGAGTCAAGTATTAGAGCGTGCCGCGCGGGGCTGCGGGCATTGGCCGGCCCCCGTGTCTGGGGAGTCCGGCCCCGATCGTGGCTTGCACAGACCCGAGGAGCCGTCGGGAAGGTGGAGGAGTGCCTCTCGCGAGCCTGGAGGCAACACATCAGTGCTGGATTGTCTGGCGGGGAAATCGGAGCGAGGCTCCCAGACAAATTGGACACTGTGGCGGTCGCGGCTCGAGCGGCCTGCTGATGACCCGGCAGACGAGGAGGTGAGAGCAGGGGACATCCCAGGGACAGATTGTGGTGGTGACGGCTGAGGACCCGGGCTGCGGGTCAGTGCGGCGCTTCGCGGCTGGGTGGGGCCGCCATTTTGCGAGGTTTTCCGGAGTGCAATGGAGAGCAGTCCCTGTGGACTGACGGCGCTCAGTGGGTTACGAAGCCAACCTCAAGGTATGGAGTGACCTTGATCCTGGGAACGTGCTGTTGGGCCCCTGAGGACTCTGACTCACTGTGCCTGCTTGGAGGTGCTGGGGAGTCTCCTAGCTAGGAGAGCTTGTGACTGCTTCAGAAAGGGGAGGTTCCAGATTAAAAATGATGACCAGGTCGCCAGCCACTTCTCCTCTATTCCCACATTGAACAATAGTCAACACAGCATCCTTGGTTGCGAGCCGAACCTAGTGGGGGCTATTTGGAATCAAATAAAACGGTTGAGATCCCCCTAGATGTGTACGTGAGTAGAGATTCTTTTGTAGTCCTCAACCCTGGGGAGGATAACATTGAAGGTATTCTAGCTCTTCACCTGGACAGAAGCATGGACTGGAACTTGCCTTCCGAGCTGCTTTGGAGCCTCATTGGAGGCGCTCTGCCGAATGAAGAGACCTGACCGGGAGGTTCTAATCACAAAACTGGCCAGTCCCTGCAGGTAGACCTACTCCCAGGCACACGGCCAGGTAGGGCATTACTGTAAAGTAGAGTGCGGTGCCGGAGCGGCGCTGTGAGGCAAGTACTGGGGGTGCCCCTGGGGAGTAACAGCTGATGTGTAGCAGGAAGCTGAGGCCAGGGCTGGTGGCGGCACTGTGCGGCAAGACTACTATTGGGAGTGAGGCGGCTGCGAGTCAGTGGTGGTGCACGTAGCGTCAAGTGGGGTATTCCACGATTGGCGCATTGGAAGCAGTCCGGAGGGAGGCGCACTCTTCTAAGAAAGCGAGACTAACAGCTGCGTGAGGTGCAATGCAGTGCTGGAAGCTGTAAACATCCGCTCGGCCTCTACTGGACCACTAACAGAGGGAACACTGAAGATAGCACCTAAACCGCGGATGCACCCGGAGAAGACAATGGGCAGGACGGACAGGACGCAGTCCAAACTCACTTTCGTACAAAAACGTTCTAAGTCTCACGGCGACGGAGGAATCTGGCAGGACGTCGACCCCCTTAGAGGATGAGACGGACATACGGAGTATGCTGCGTTCAATGGAAAAGGGCCTACAAGGCGGCATCACCTCCCTTGGTACCAAAATAGACGCCCTCTCCTACCGGATGGACAGAATGGGGGAAAGACTGGATAAACATGCAGAGCGGTTAGATATGTCAGAACGGAGGCTCGCGGAGGTAGAAGAGGCGCAAACTACTATTGACTCTGACCACAAACAGCTCGGGAGGGTCATACGTGTATTGCAAGACAAAGCAGAGGATTTGGAAGCCCGCTCGAGACGATGCAATTTACGAATAACGGGCCTGCCAGAGACGACGCAAACTGGGAATATGGAACATTTCGTGGAGAAGCTGTTGGTAAACCTTCTGGGCGCTGAAGTCTTCTCAAACATGTTCGTCGTGGAGAGGGCGCACCGCTCCTTGGGACCTCGACCACAGCCGGGGGCCCCACCGCGCCCGATAATAGCTAAACTGTTAAATTACCGGGACAGAGACGCTGCTTTGCGGACGGCGAGGGACAAACTTGCGCTGGTATATGAAGGTTCGACCATCTCACTCTACCCGGATTTCACCGCCGGAGTGCAGGAGGCGCGCAAACAGTTTGTACCCATGAAAAAGCGCCTACGTGAACTAGGTCTGGACTACGCTATGCTGTACCCGGCGAAACTGCGTGTGAACAAACAGGGTCGTTCCCACATCTTCACTGACCCAAAGGCACTGCAGACGGCATTAAAAGACTGGTCGAGAGAACAGCGACAGAGCCCAGAGCGGCAGCTCTTGGACGAGGCGGCTGGAGGATCGCTCGAGGAGCAGGACTGAGACTATGCACCTTATGCTCAACCGATAAGTAACATGGGGACGGGGGGGGGAGGGGGGAAGGGAGTTGTGATGAGTCAGAATAGGTTGGAGTGATTTTGCTGCAATCCTTTTATTATTCCTATATCTATGCAAATGTGACCATTATCTGTTGTCGAATGTATGACAGTGTTGGGTGATACTCCTGGGATCTCATCCTGGACACAGTGCTAATGGCAGGGAAAGCCTTGTAGTAGACAGAACACTGACACAAGGATCAAGGTTCGATTGCGGTATGTGATCTCTAGCGGGCCTGACTGGGAAGTGCACTATGGTGGGGGCTGTGGTTCTATCAGCCGGTGTGCGGGGGTCGGGATACGAGAGTGACTGCGTTTAACTTCTTGCTCCTACAGAGCGACCTCTGCCCACGAGTGCAAAACACCGCTATTGTTACTTGAGTTCGGGGGGGTGGTGGGGTGAACGGGTGGGAGTTATCGGGGATGAGACGCGACCGAGTTGTGGGTGGTCAGCTGTGGGGAGAGGGTGGGGCCGGGCGGGGGTGTGGATGTTGTTTTTGTTGGAGCTGTTAGCCAAAGCGTTACGAGAGACATGCACTGCACTCAATTGCCACGAGTCAGGACACACTGCTATAATTGACAGACATGATGGCAACAGCTAATGGAGCCACTGCCCCAAGAGCTATAGACTCCCTCAGAGCTCTGTCGTGGAACGTCAGAGGACTAAACGACCACCGCAAATTGCGCAAAGTGCTAAACTATCTAACTAGACACAATGTAGATGTTGCCTTGCTTCAAGAGACTCACCTACCACTACATAGCCCAATGATGCGCTACAGGGGCCTGGTGGGTAATGCGAATGCTTCGGGCTTCACTTCCCACGCTAGAGGGGTAATGACCTGGGTAAACCCCAGATCAGATTACACGATAAGACAGATGGCAGCGGACACGGAAGGACGATTTGTGATATCCAAATTCCAGGGGAGGGGGCTGGAACTGCTCCTAGTAAACGTCTATGGCCCCAACTATGACTGCCCGGAATTTTTTGCAACATTGGCGAACACGATGGCTGGTTATGCGTCGACACAAATACTCTGGGGCGGTGACTTCAATCCCGAATTAGACAGGTCTGGGGGCCCGACGAGAAGGCCGGCGCTGGCGGCTAGGACCATAGAAAGTGTTATGATTAGTAAGGACCTTTCAGATGTCTGGAGGGAGATGCACCTGCTCGAGGGAGGTTTCACACACTACTCTGCTTACCATAACTTACACACACGAATAGACTACTGGTTGGCGTCGACGTCCCTCATGTCTCTGATTCGTACTTGCCAGGTCTTGCCACGTACTTTGTCCGATCACTCGCCACTTTTACTGGTCCTGTCCACGCCTAGGAAAACAATTCCACCATTTACATGGCGTTTTCCCCCTTTCTCGCTACTGGACCCCCTCTTCAAGGAGGAGATGGCAGTGGCGATAGATACATTTTTCGCTATCAATATTGGTTCGGTGGACAGTTTCCAGACGGTGTGGGAAGCCTTTAAGGTGTACATCCGTGGGGTGGCCATGACTAAGCATTCGGGGGTACTGCGCTCAATCCGACAGAGGTTGTCGACCTTGGAACGGCAACTAGGCAATCTGGAGGCTCGTCAGTCAGTTGGGGACGATGGGGACATTGCAGGAGCTATTAGGGACTCATTGGCAGAATATCAGGAAGCAGCGGATAGTGAGGTGAAACACCTGGGCAAATATGCCACAGCGCGGGCATATGGTGAAGGTGACAGGCCGGGATCGGTACTGGCTCATATGTTGAAAGCTAAACGTAGTAAAACTCTGATCACTGCAATCCGATCGGAAGAGGGTGACATGCTAACAGAGGAAGAGGACATTGCTAATAAGTTTAGACAATATTACTCGGGGCTGTACGCTTCCCGCTCTTCGGAAATGGATGGTGAAATCCTAGACTACCTAGAACACATCCAGCTGCCCTTCCTGTCGGACACACAGAGAGTTTCTCATGCCCCCCATTGAAAAAGATGAGATAGTGGAGGCACTCTCGGGAATGAGAGCAGCCAGCGCCCCGGGGACAGACGGCCTCACGGTGGGATTTTACAAAGCTTTTATTGATCTGCTGCTACCCCACATCTCAACGCTCTGACGATCTATGCGTTACGGGCAAGATGCCACAATCTGAGAGAAGCGATCCTAGTGGCCATTCCCAAACCAGGTAAACCCCCTGAGGAGTGCGGCTCTTACCGGCCGCTCTCTCTGCTGAATGTGGACACCAAGTTGTTTGCAAAGATTCTGGCTAACCGCCTAGCCCTATTGAACCCGGAACTTGTTGCCCCGGAACAGGCGGGGTTTGTGCCAGATAGGAACCTCACCTATAATCTTAGAACGGTATTCGGAACTATACAACATGTCCGACAAGATACGAGAGCCATCGCGGTGTTCCTAGATATGGAGAAAGCTTTTGATTCGGCGGAGTGGCCCTTCATGCGACACGTGCTGACCAGAATGGGACTCGGGCCCGTATTTCTGCAAATGATAGGCGTGTTGTACAACGCTCCCACAGCACGCATCCGGCTGGGGAATCTTATCACTGGGGCCATTTCTATTTCCAGGGGTACACGGCAGGGATGCCCCCTGTCCCCAACGTTATACGCCTTGATCGCTGAGCCCTTGGCGTGCGCGCTCAGAGAATATCATGGACGCAGAGGGGTCAGGTTCCCTGCGTATGAGATAGTGGTCTCAACATACGCAGATGACACCCTGTTATACGTAAGGGACCCAGAAAACAATCTCTCCCCGGTCCTCAGAGAGGTGGTACACTTTGGTGCGCTATCTGGGTTGAGGGTCAATTGGACGAAGTCCATAGCTTTTCCGCTCACCCCGGCGACTACGCAATTTGAGATGGAGTACCCACTGCAATGGTCTGATGACGCGGTCAGGTACCTTGGCATTAGATTGCACACAGACCCGGACATTGTGTTCCGTGAGAATTATGGTATCGCTGTGGCAAAATTAGAGGATGACATTGAAATCTGGATCGGACTGCCATTATCTTTAATTGGCAGGGTCTCTATCATGAAGATGGTGGTGCTCCCCAGGTTCCTTTTCCTGTTCGTAAACATACCGATAGTGTTGCCTCGCTCCTTTTTTGTTAGAATAAATAAATTGCTGATACGATTAGCTTGGGCAGGCAAGCAGGCGCGGGTACAATGGCGAGTGCTCACCCTACCATACCACTTGGGAGGACTAGGCGCACCTGACCTGGAGTTATATTACAGAGCGGCGCAGGGTGCACAAGCACAAAGCTGGGTCCACGGTGCGGATAATACACCATATCTTCGACTCGAAAAGCTCTTTGCTGACCCTCTCCCCCTCCCGGCAGTTATTCTGGAGCCGGTCGATCGCAGGACAGGCATATTGGACTTGCTCAACTCGACGAGACACGCATGGCACAGCCTGTTACAGCAACAAGCAGGGGCATTACTGTACTCTCCAGAAATGCCAATAGACTGGACGGTCTGGTTGGCCCCCTGTAGAGATGGAGGGGTCATACGAGCGATGCAAGCGTTTGGTATACACAAAGCAGGTGACCTGTTCTCAGATGGTGTTGCCAAAACGTGGGACGAGGCCTCGTTCCTTACAGAAGCTCCCACCTTGCTTCAACGCTTCCAGTTCCATAGAGTGCGCAGGGCACTGCACCAACTACTGGGGGAAGATCTGTGCGAACCCCCGAGGTAAAAGAGCTGACGTATGTTATTAAAACTAAGTCCCCCGTAAGCTAGTCTCTAACATATACATGTTAGCAATGTCTCATAGAGCGAATCAATACACAAGGGCCAGGCTGGCCTGGCAACGCGATCTGGACATGACTATAGACGACGCCATGTGGTCTTATTGTTGCAATAACACGAAACTCATATCATTACACGGCAAACACAGACTTATCCATTTCAAATACATTAACAGAGTTTATTATACACCGGAGAGACTGCAGAGATACGGGCTCAGAGAGGAGGCGACCTGCAATAGATGCTCTTCCCCAGTTGCGGATTTCATACATTTGGCGTGGGGCTTCCCGGGCGTCTTCCAGTATTGGGATAAGATATTCCGGGAACTGAGCACCATAGTTGGTTTTACGATTGCCCCGGACCCTGCTGTGGCACTGTTGGGCTATTCCAAACAGTTACCGAAAGCAGCCCGTAGGCTGGTGGACATGGGCCTGCTGATAGCGAAGCGAAGGGTGGCAATGTGCTGGATGAGGGGCCCCTTACCTACAGTGACTCAGTGGTCACATGATGTCCTTTATTGTTGTGCGCAATCAGAGAACTTTAGTAAACTGCTTGCTCCGCGGAGCAGACCAAAGAACTTCTGGGGGTTATACACAACATACTTGAACAGTAAAAGTGAGAACTCGACTGAAGGGGCATCGACAGAACCCGTAGCAGGAACTAACACCAACACTGCATAAGGGATAATACAATATCACGGACCAGCACATACATGACCTGTGGGGTTCACAGTTGAGCTCAACCTACACAGGGGATAGTTGGTATGGATGGGAAATCTGCTAGCACCGGTGATACTCAGAGGAGGGGAATAGGTATAGAACAGCAGTCAGAAAGGGGTTACATGGCTGTATGTCGCTGCATAGGGTATGGGTCCTGACAGCGGCAAGTTGTGCTGACATCTCTTAGTTTGTAATGATTACTCGTGTTATATTTATAATCACTGTTCTACAGCGGATACACTTTAAGCAGTAACAAGAGCCATCATTTTTACATGTGACGCGGCCCTATCGTGTGGGCGATAACGCTGTGTGCAGGGCCTTGTTTTTATAAGCCGCCGGCCCCAGGGTTGTAGGCGAACGGCTGTGTATTTCTGTGACCCTTATTTTATCTTTCATAATAAAAAAACCTGTTAAAAAAAAAAAAAAAAGTATTCGGATATTTTAACAAACAAATGCCTGGACACAGTTGAGGGTGGGGGATCATTCAAATCCCCATTATTCAATATTATGACTTTGTAGGTGTGGCCAACCCACCCCACAGCATAGCACCTTGTGAAACGTTTACCACTTTGAAATACACCAGATTAATTTGTAGCCCTGCGTTCTTAAATCCCTGCAACGTATGCTTTCAGCATGCTTGCCGCTGCTTATCTGTCTCCTTCCCCCGACTACATGAATATGGTGCTCCTGCCACTGCATGAAAAATCATAACTGCCTTTGTCAAGTGTCACACTTAGTCAGTCCTGACTTTTTAAGTGACACACGGCTTGAACTTTTGCAGGTCACATTCTAAGTATGGGTTGAAAATCCTAGCAGTTTAGTTGGCTAAAAAGCCAGAATTAACGTGTCACATTATGTACTTTAGGAAAGCACTTGCTTGTTAAGCAGCAAATGTTGCTTTTAGAGGCCGATGCCTTCTTTCCAAGAAGGCATCAGTGTTCACTAAATACTTCTGCCATATGGGGAAAAAGTATTTAATTGTTACATTTCAATGGGAACACATCCGGAGAGGTGGCATGATACACCAAACAGTTAAAGAATGAGATGAGAGATTAATACGTCTCTTGGCTCATCCTGGAGGTGTTTGACCAAGTGTCAAACCGTGACTAAAGGGAGTGGACCCAAACAAGCCAGTGACGGGTGGGGCTTACCAAAAGTCGGCTCTCTCTATATTTGGAACAGTCTATCCCCACAGGCAGCTGCACTGTCAAGCCAGTCCAAACAAGCATTTGCAATACAATCGGTCTCGCCTTTGGGATCTATAAGTATTTAGCTATGCAGCACATTATTGCAGGTACAGCAAGATTTTCTGTTGTACAGTACACAAAGCTGCCGACTATGGAGCTGGGGATACGTGCTTGAGTCTGGTGTCGGCTCAACATAAATAAAGCTAGTAATTTAAAATGTAGAGAAGAAATCAATGCAGCGATCTCGGAGGTAGGGGCGGGCAATCAGTGTTGTGCGAGGGGGTGGGGGTAGGAGATTAAATGAGGGCACTGCACAGCAAATCATGCGAACATTTACCAAACTGGGTGGGGATAGGAGATTAGCAAAATGAACAGTGGCCTCAGAGGGATGGTGGGGGCCTGCGAGCAGTGTTGTGGGAAGGGTGATGGGGAGGCATGGGGAGATTAAGGGAAGGGCAAGCAAATAAATGAATGGCTTCGAAAGGATGGAAGACAGACTTGGCCTTGCCCGGAATCAAACTTGAGACTTACAGACCACTGCTTTGCTCAGCAGTGAGCATTTAACTCACTGAATCATGTTGGAGGCTTTGTGGTGTTATGCTAGGTCTGACTTAATGGCAGTTAATCTCTTCACAGTTACTTTAGTTGCAACCTATATGAACATTTACGTACAGGAAGTGAACCAGATGAGAGTACATAGATGTCAGATGTCCAATCTCTCCTCTGAAAAAATGGAGCAGAGGCTCTTTAACTCGCAGATATACATTTACAATGTGATGTTATTTCTAAATTCAGGCACAAAATCGCATTCCATTGAATAACCTATACAGTGGATTGAAAGTTTAGAATATTCTTTCTCACAATAATCAGTGTCACCAAAGAACACGTTTTACATCATGTTGGTTGCAGACTGTTTACATTATGTATCTATGTACATGGTATTTCTATAGCGTGAACCTTGCCAAAAGGCAGCAAAATACAGCTGGGTATACTGATGAGAAGATGGTGTGATTTCCTGGAAAATCACTGTTCTATCTCTGTACGTTGCTTTTACACATCACTGCTTTCTGGGATTTGTAGTCTTGGTTCCTTTTTAATTATTTCAATTGGACCAACGCATCTGTGAGAAGTTGGCTTGGTATTTGCTGTCCACTAATTAAAGTGGGCACCTTGCAGCAGTCCAAACAACCCTTATGGTGAAATAAGAGGTCTAAGGTTACCTTAGAAATCTATCCAAGTGGTAGCTGTGGAGAGCAGCCTTCAGGCTTAGTCTTGAAGGAATGTTAAGCAGCTTGTTTTACCAAAAATGCAACCTTATAGTATTGCTTAAATGAAAGGAGAACCACACAGTAGTTATAAAAATATGTATTTATAAATATAACACTATCTAGTACGACACAGTATCTCCTACACAGAGATAATCACCAAGCACACAATACTTAAGCACAGAAATGACAGTAAATAGCACTAATACACAGTGGGCCTCAGGGGGGGACCAAACCATATACTAAAATAGTGGTATAAGAACCACGACTCGAGTCAAGATGGTGTCGAGAAGACGTAGAATGGCTGGGACCCCAAGGAACCACCCAAGGTGAGTAGATAGGGACCCCACGGAGGACGGGTGCAGTGTGGGAACACGACCGCGTGCTCCTTACAATTCTATGGGAAAGTCACGGTTGTAGTTATAGAGTTTAAGAACCCTTCCCAGTGGACTTCGAAGAAACCCCGTGGAAGATAGGAGGTTGCAGAGCCACCCTACCTGTGGATACCGAGGTACCCAAGTTACCTTTCCTAGGGAAGCCGGGTGCATAGGTCTGAAGTGGCGTTGGAAACCGCCGTCGAACCCAATGGAGGACTTCGAAGAAGAGCCGCTGCGGGAAGGAAGAAAAGTGTCTGTTGGAATCCAAAGGTGGAATTTTGTCGAAGAGTACCTCACAGCAGAGGGGACAGAGTATGGGTCACTCCGGAGTGACCAGGGGCTCGGTAGACGAATGCCCACCGATGTCTGGTGCTTCAGGTGCGTTGATAGAGTCGTTGACTCTGCAGCTACGGGGACCAGGAGACGTCGAGGACGACCAGGAGACGGATACGAGCTGTCCCACGAAGGATGTTGAGTACTGAGGGGTCGGTATCCGGCGGAAGCACCAACAAACCTTGGCAACAGCAACCCACGCAGAAGGTCAAGGATGTGTACGGTTCGGACCAGCAAGGTCCAGGAGAATCACCAAAGCAAGGGGAATCAGGGCAGGCCTGTAGCAACCAGGGGAGCCCAAAAAAAGCAAAGCTGACCCTCAATTGGACCCACAGGCCGGAGGCACAGAAGTTGCGAGGGGACCTCGAGCGATTTCACCAAACAGCTGGCCACGGAGCACTCAGTGCGAGGAGGCCGAAGTTCTTTGTAGGAAATGGTGCCAGAGGTTGGGGCTACTCGGTGCCCAATGCACTTGGTCGGGATACGCCAACAAGCATATGCACTTGCAAATGTACGCGGTGCACAGGGGTTCAGGTATTACAGCCCCACAAGGGATTCTGAACTCAAACTTAGTGAGAGGGCAGCTCGGACCTCGAGGGACGTAGAAACCCACCTCCTGTGTTGCTGAAGCCTTCGGAGTCCGTAGGAGCTCAGGGTCAGCAGTGTTCCGGTGCCTGCGAATGCAGGGGAGTGACTCCTTCACTCCAAGGGAGATATCTTTGGTTGTCCTTGATGCACCACAGGTCCTGCACGGATCCTGTATGGTGCACGGGCACAGACGATGCTTCAGACTGAGAGGGAGACTAAGTTGGGCCCAAACAAAGTCCAGAGTGTCCAGACAGTCGAAGTTCAGTGGTTTCCGCTTCAGAATCTTGTCCACGTCGAATCTAAGATCCTACAGCCAGGTAAGCCCTTTTGTACCCACAGGAGAGGGTTGGACAGTTTCAGGGGACCCTCCCAGGGGAGGGTCTGGACAGTGGGGAGGTTACTCCCATGTCCTTTGTCCAGTTTCGCGCCAGAGCGGGAGCCAACGGCTCCCAGGACTGGTTTGAACTGGACTATGCACAGGGACACCAAATGTGCCCCTCATGTAGACCTTCAGTAGCTTGCAAGTGCACCCACCTAGCCCTAATACACTAAATCCTGTCTGGGAGGTGGTCACACCTCCCTGTGACAGGATGCCTATTGTTCTGCCTTCCCCTGCTCGAGCTTGGCTCAGCAGCATGAGGGCAGAAATTGGTCTCTGGTCGGCAGCAACCATTTTGTGCTGTCCAGGACTAGAAGGTTGGTACCGGGAACACCAGAGACCCCACGAAGCTCTCTTCTGAGGACACCAAACACAATAGGGTTTGTTTCAGCCATTTTAGAGTGGGTCATTACGCGGTCACATAATGCCACTCTATATGTCGTAAATGGCTGTCTCACTGACAATCTGGGAGAATGGATTCCGTAGGCTGCAGGGGTGTTTTGCTCATGCAGTGGCACCCTCTCACTTAAAACCAAGCACCCTGCCCTCAGGATTGTAAAGGCCTGCTAGAGGGGTGACTTATAGGTTTTAAGTGCAGTGACCCTTTGATAAAGTAAACCTATATCTTGAGTAAGTGGTGCATGCACCAACTTACACAGGCTGCAATGGCAGGCCTTTAGTTCCATTTTGCATGGCCTCTCATGGGTGGCATTATACATGATTCAGCCCATGGGAGGCCTCTGGGGTACCTATGCCCCGGGTACGTGGGTACCTATACTAGGGACTGACAATGGTACCCCAGTATCCAATCTGGAGTGTACCCAAGTACATAGCATAACAGTTTAAGGAGAAAGCAGATAGACTGGGATCCTGATTAGCAGGATCCCAGTCAGACTAGTCAAAAACAATATCACATTTAGCAAAAAGTGGGGATAGCCATAAGAAGCAGATCCTACTTTCCTACACAACCCCCCCCCCCCCCAAACGTAAGGAGATGAGACTAACCTTGCCCAGTTGAGTCTTCATTTTCTAAGTGGAAATATCTGGAGAGTCCATCTGCATTGGCATGGTTACTCCCAGGTCTATGTTCCACTGTATAGTCCATCCGTAGGGAAATGGACCACCTCAAAAGTTTGGGGTTTTCACCCTTCATCTGTTTTAGGCATAGGAGGGGCTTATGGTCTGTCTGAACAATGAAGTGAGTGCCAAACAGGTATGTCCTCAGCTTCTTCAGGGCCCAGACCACAACAAAGGCTTCCCTCTCTCTATAGATGACCAACATTTCTCTCTGGGGGTCAACCTTCTGCTGATAAAAGCTACTGGTTGATCCTGACCCTCTGCATTAAGTTGTGACAACACGGCCCCTACCCCCAACTCAGATGCATCTGTTTGGACAATAAATTGCTGGGAGTAGTCAGGACTCTGCAGTATGGGAGCAGTGCATATGGCCTGCTTGAGATCATCAAATGCCCTCTGACAGCTAACTGTCCACTGAACCTTCTTGGGCATTCTTTTTGAGGTAAGATCATTCAAGGGTGTCACTATAGACCCATATCCTTTTACAAATCTTCTGTAGTACCCAGTCAGGCTCAAGAAAGCTCTGACCTGAGTCTGGGTAGTTGGAGCAACCAAGTCCATGATGGGCTAGATTTTGCTCTGTAATTGTTGAATCTGGCCTCCACCCACAAGGTGGCTAAGGTACACAACCTTGCTCTGCCCTATCTGGCACTTAGTAGCCTTGACAGTGAGGCCTGCTTTCTGCAGAGCCTCCAAAACATTCTTCAGGTGGACCAGGTGATCCTCCCAGGTGAAGCTAAAGACAGCTATATCATCAAGATATGCTGCACTATAGGCTTCCAGGCCTGTAAGGACTTTGTTCACCATCCTTTGGAATGTGTCAGGTGCATTCGTCAAACCAAAGGGCATCACAATAAAGTGATAATGTCCACATGGGGTTGAAAATGCTGTTTTTGGTTTGGCATTCTCAGCTAGTCTGATTTGCCAATAGCCAGCAGTGAGGTCAAATGTGCTCAAGAACTTGCCTGAGACCAAAGTATCAATAAGCTCATCTGCCCTAGGAATTGGATGAGCATCAGTCCCAGTGACTGCATTGAGTCCCCTGTAGTCAACACAAAACCTAATCTCTCTTTTACCACCCTGGGTGTGAGGTTTTAGTACCAAGACCACTGAACTAGCCCAAGGGCTATATGAGGGCTCAATAACTCCCAACTCTAGCATCTTTTGGACCTCAGTCCTGATGCAATCGCTGACATGGTCAGGCTGCCTATACATCTTATTTTTAACAGGTAGACTGTCACCTGTGTCTCCGTTACGTGTACACCAGGTGGTCTGACTAGGAGTCAGGGAGAGCATATGCCTATATTGATTGAGGACTTTCCTGCAATCAATCTGCTGTTGGTGTAGCTTTGGCAGGCAGCCTCACTGCCCATCAACTGACCCATCATCAGGGTTCTGAGAGAAGAGATCAGGGAGAGGGTCACTCTCTTCTTCCTGTCCCTCATCAGTTGCAATGAGCAAGCCCATGTCAGCCCTCTCCACAAAAGGTTTGAGCCTGTTCACATGGAGCACCCTGTGGGGGCTCCTAGGAGTGCCAAGGTCTACCAGATAGGTGACCTCGCCTTTCTGTTCAATTATAGAATAGGGTCCACTTCATTTGTCTTGGAGAGCTGCTGGGGCCACAAGTTCCAACACCCACACCTTCTGCCCTGGCTGATAGTCAGAACAGCCTTTTGATCATTCCAAGCTTTCTGTAATTCTTGACTTGCCTCAAGGTTTTTGCTGGCCTTCTTCATGTACTCAGCCATCCTGGAGCGGAGACCAAGTACATAGTCCACAATGTCTTGTTTAGGAGGTTTGAGAGGTAACTCCCATCCTTCCTTTACCAAACACTGGGGACCCCTAACTGGATGCCCGAACAGTAGTTCAAAAGGGCTGTAGCCAACCCCCCTCTGTGGGACCTCTCTGTAGGCAAAGAGAAGGCAGGGCAACAGGACATCCCATTTTCGCCTAAGCTTTTCTGGGAGGCCCATGATCATGCCCTTGAAGGTTTTGCTGAAGCTTTCAACTAACCCATTGCATTGTGGGTGATGGGGTGTGGTGAACTTATAGTTCACTCCACACTCCTTCCACATTGCAGTGATATAACCTGACATGAAGTTTGTACCTCTGTCAGTTAAGACCTTCATAGGGAAACCCACTCTGGAAAAGATTCCCAGGAGGGCCCTGGCCACCACAGGGGCTGTGGTGGTTCTAAGGGGTATTGCTTCTGGATACCTAGTGGTATGGTCCACCACCACTAGTATGTAACTGTGTCCAGATGCTGTAGGAGGGTTCATGGGACCAATGATATCAATCCCAACCCTCTCAAAGGGAATCCCCACCACTGATAGTCGTCTGAGGGGGGCCTTTGTGGTACCACCTGACTAACCACTGGCTTGGCAGGTGGTACAGGAGCGACAAAACTTCTTGGTGTCCTCAGACGTGAGGCCAGTGAAAGTGAGGGACAAGCCTGTCCCAAGTCTTGCTTTGGCATATGTGTCCTGCTAAGGGAATGTCATGTGCCAAGGTGAGTAGGAAGCCCCTAAACCTCAGAGGTATGACCAACCTCCTGGTGGCACCAGGCTTGGGGTCTCTACCCTCTGAGTAAATGAGTCCCTCATCCCAATAGATCCTGTGGGATCCACTGACACTCCCAGCAGCCTCCGCTGCTGCTTGCTGTCTGAGTGGTTCAAGAGAGGGGCAGGTTTGCTGCTCCAAACTCAAGTCTGCCCTGGAAGGGCCCCCTATCCCCAAGAACTCAACCTGATCAGGTTCAAGTTCACCTGAGACCGTTCCTTCACAGGGACTAAGATCATCTCCCTCAAGAGACTGATCCTCACTCTGAGTCTGGGGGGAAGACACAGCCTTACCCCTCCTGCTCCTTCTCTTGGAAGGCACCTGGTCCATTGTTCCAGGGTCCAGGGCCTGTTCAGTGTTTGTCAGTTTGGCCTGTGACCTGGTCACAGCAAACACATCTGCAGAGATGCCCAGCATTGCTGCCCGAGTCCAAAGGTCCACTTCAGCCCAGGCTGAAGTCTCCAAATCATTGCACAACAAACATTCTACTGGTAGGTCTGAGCTAACCACGACTTTCTTAGGGCCAGTTACCCCTCCCCAGCTGAAATTAACAACTGCCAAGGAATGGTCAGTCCTGACTTTGTTTGCATTGGTCACTTGGTACATCTCTCCAAGTATGATTTGTTCAGGGGCCACAAGATATTTTGTCACCATAGTGACACTTGCACCTATGTCCCTGTATGCCATGGCCACCTTACTATTGATTAAAGGCTGCTGTCTGTATTTGCCCAGATTAATGGGACTGCCAAATAGGGTGGCAATATCCATGCCACCATCACAGACAAGCACAGCCTGAGCTGGGGTTCTGACTAGGCCAGAACCCATCTCAGAGCCCAAGGTTAGCCCTACTAATCCCTTGTCCTCTGTACTACCACTTGTACTTGTGCTAGGGGGCGCAGTTGCCTTAGGGGCAGTGGTGGTAGGATGATTTTCCTTGGCATTTGTACAATCAGCATCTCTTGTTCAATGTGTCTTCTGGTTACAGAGATAACACCAAGGTTTCTTTTTGCCTTTACCTTTGTAAGATTGTGACCCCCCCCCCCCCCGATGCAGGTGTTTGGGGCCCTGATGAAGACTGTTTTTGATCTTTAACCTTGTCCCCACCCTTCTCTGGAGTTTTAGAATCTTGCTTCTTTTGGTCACCACAATTGTTCTGGTTTTTCTGATTCACCCTGGTTCTGACCCCCTTATCTGCCTTCTTTCCCAACTCTTGGGGAGAAGTCAGATCAGAGTCAACCAGGTATTGATGCAATAACTGATTTTTGGCAATTATTAAGGATCTGCTCCCTCATAATCAAATTGTGTAATCCCTTGAAATAATTCACTTTGCTGCAAAGAAACCAGCCTTCCACAGCCTTAATGGCACTATCCACAAAGTCTACCCAATCCTGATTCTATGCCTTCTGGGGGTTTCAGAACTTAATCCTATACTGTTCAGTGGTTAAGCCAAACCCATCAATGAGAGCACTCTTCAGGATTGAGTAGTTGTCAGCACCCTCTTCTCTAACAGTGAGGAGCTTTTCTCTACCTTTGTCAGCAGAGGAGAGCCACAAGATAGCTACCCACTGCTCTTGAGGGACCCTCTGCACTTTACAGGCTCTCTCTAAAGCAGTTATCCATTTTTGGATGTCATCTCCAACATGGTAGGGAGGGACAATCTTGCTCAGGTTCCTATTATCAAAGGAATGTTCCTTAACTCTAGGGACACTATTGCTGCCACCATGGGACTCTAGTCCCAATTGTTTTCTAGCTCTCTGGACTTCTAGGGACTCTTTATCAAGGGCCAATTGCTCTTGCCTGAGCCTAAGCCTAACTTTCTCAAGTTCAAGAAATTGGTATTCCCTATCATAAGAGTGGTCCCTCTTGCTAGATACAGAGGTTCCTACAGACTGTCCTGAGTGATTAGACTCTGCAGAGGGAGATCTAGATCTCCTTGGTAAACTATGCACTCTTCCAGGAGGAGTAAAGAGAGGGCCCTCATGGCCTCCTCCATTCTCCTCTTGAAGATCTGAGTTGTCCTGGTGGGAACCATCAGGTTTCCCCTGGTCAGGGTTAGAGTCTAGGTCATAAAAGGTGTAACCTCTTGACCTGTCTTCATTCCCTGTCCCACCCACTCTCTCCTGTTCATCTGACCCAGGGGTTTTCCTTAAGTCATCTAGAAGTAACATCTCTACCAGGCGTTGAGTGTTGGCACTTCTCCCTGTCATCAACTTTCTAGAGGCACACAGAGCTTTCAGTTCTTGGAACAAAAGCTCACTGTATCTAGAAGGCAGAGAGTCACTGGCGAGATCTCCTTTAGCAGACCTACTAAGTGTGGTGAGGTGTTGCACCTACCTAACCTAGTGGGAAGTAAACTCGCTGAGGTTAGAGAAAGGGTGTGCTAGACCCTTGACTTACCTAACCCTAAGTTCAATAGAACTTGCTTATTCTAAGCTAGTATTATATGTACCTAGTACTAGTGGTTTTTCAGTTAATCAATACAATGATTTATCTGGTAAAACAATGCAGGCTTGAATCCCAGCTGCTGCACACCAGTGTGAGGTGTTGGCCTGGTATATGCTGTCCACTATTTAAAGTGGGCACCTTGCACCAGTCCAAACAACCCTTATGGTGATTTAAGAAAGCTATCCAAGTGGTAGCTGTGGAGAGCAGCCTTCAGGCTTAGTCTTGAAGGAATGTTAAGCAGCTTGTTTTACCAGAATGCAACCTTATAGTATTGGTTAAATGAAAGGAGAACCACACAGTAGTTATAAAAATATGTATTTATTAATATAACACTCTCTAGTGCGACACAGTATCTCCTACCCGGATATAATCACAAAGCACACAATACTTAAGCACAGAAATGACAGTAAATAGCACTAATGCACAGTGGGCCCCAGGGGGGGACCAAATCATATACTAAAATAGTGGTATAAGAACCACGACTCGAGTCAAGACGGTGTCGAGAGGACGTAGAATCGCTGGGATCCCAAGGAACCACCCAAGGTGAGTAAGTAGGGACCCCACGGAGGACGGGTGCAGTGTGGGAACACAACCTCGTGCTCCGTACAAATCTATGGGAAAGTCGTGGTTGAAGTTTTAGAGTTTAAGGACCCTTCCCAGTGGACTCCGAAGAAACCCCGTGAAAGATAGGAGGTTGGAGAGAGCCACCCCACCCGTGGATACCGAGGTACCCAAGTTACCTATCCTAGGGAAGCCGGGTGCATTGGTCTGAAGTGGCGTTGGAAACCGCCATCGAACCCAATGGAGGACTTTGAAGAAGAGCCGCTGCTGAAAGGAAGAAAAGTGTCCGTTGGAATCCAAAGGTAGATTCTTGTCGAAGAGTACCTGAAAGCAGAGGGGACAGAGTCTGGGTAACTCAGGAGTGACCAGGGGCTCGGTAGACGAATGCTCACCGATGTCGGGTGCTTCAGGTGCGTTGATGGGAGTCCTTTACTCTGCAGCTGCAGGGACCAGGAGATGTTGAGGATGACCAGTAGCCGGATACGAGCTGTCCCACGAAGGATGTCGAGTTCTGAGGGGTCGGTGTCCGGCGGGAGCACCAACAAGCCTTGGCAACCGCAACCCACGCAGAAGGTCAAGGATTGTTCGGTTCGGACCACCAAGGTCTAGGAGACGCACCAAAGCAAGGGGAATCAGGGCAGGCCTGGAGCAACCAGGGGAGCCCAAGAAAATCAAAGTTGACCCTCAAGTGGACCTACAGGCCGGAGGCACAGGACTCGCGAGGGGACCTCGAGCGATTTCACCAAACAGCCCACGGAGCACTCGGTGCGAGGAGGCTGAAGTTCTTGGTAGGAAATTGTGCCAGAGGTTGGGGCTACTCGGAGCCCAATGCACTTGTTTGGGAAACGCCAGCAAGCATATACACTTGCAAATGTACCCGGTGCACAGGGTTTCCGTTATTGCAGCCCCCACAAGGGATTCTGACTTCAAACTTGGTGAGAGGGCAGCTCGGACCTCGAGGGATGTAGAAACCCACCTCCTGTGTTGCTGAAGCCTTTGGAGTCAGGAGGAGCTCAGGGTCAGCAGACCGGACAGCAATGTTGCAGTGCCTGCGAATGCAGGGGAGTGACTCCTTCACTTCAAGGGAGATATCTTCGGTTGTCCTTGATGCTCCGCAGGTCCTGCACGGATCCTGTATGGTGCACAGGCACAGACAATGCTTCAGATTGAGATGGAGACGAAGTCGGGCCCAAACGAAGTCCTGAGTGTCCAGATGGTCGAAGTTCAGTGGTTTCTGGTTCAGAATCTTGTTCACGTCGAATCTAAGATCCTACAGCCAGGGTAAGCCCTTTTGTACCTACAGGAGAGGGTTGGACAGAGTCAGGGGACCCTCCCAGGGGAGGGTCTGGACAGTGGGGAGGTAACTCCCATGTCCTTTGTCCAGTTTCGCACCAGAGCGGGAGCCAACAGCTCCCAGGACTGGTTTGAACTGGACTGTGCACAGGGACACCAAATGTGCCCCTCATGCAGACTTTGTCGCTTGCAAGTGCACCCACCCAGGCCTAATACACTAAATCCTGTCTGGGAGGTGGTCACACCTCCCTGTGGCAGGATGCCTATTGATCTGCCTTCCCCTGCTCGAGGTTGGCTCAGCAGCAGGAGGGAAGAAATGTGTCTCTGGTCGGCAGCAACCATTTTGTGCTTTCCGGGACTAGAAGGCTGGTACCGGGTACACCAGGGACCCCACGAAGCTCGCTTCTGAGGGGTGGAATCATATCTCCCATACCGGTTACTGGTGTGGAGGTATGATTCCAGCATGTTTGACACCAAACACGATAGGGTTTGTTTCAGCCGTTTTAGAGTGGGTCATCACGCGGTCGCATAATGCCACTCTATATGTCGTAAATGGCTGTCTCACTGACAACCCGGGCGGAATGGACTCCGTAGGCTGCAGGGGTGTTCTGCTCATGCAGTGGCACCCTCTCACTTAGAACGAAGCACCCTGCCCTCAGGATTGTAAAGGCTTGCTTGTGGGGTGACTTATAGGTATTAAGTGCAGTGACTCTTAGATCTAGTAAACCTGTATCTTAAGTAAGTGGTGCATGCACCAACTTACACAGGCTGCAATGGCAGGCCTGTAGTTCCATTTTGCATGGCCTCTCATGGGTGGCATAATACATGCTTCAGCCGATGGAAGGCCTCTGGGGTACCTATGCCCTGGGTACATGGGTACCATATACTAGGGACTGACAAGGGTACCCCAGTATCCAATCTGGAGTGTACCTAAGTAGAGCATAACAGTTTAAGGAGAAAGCATGTAGACTGGGGTCCTGATTAGCAGGATCCCAGTCACACTAGTCAAAAACAGTATCACATTTAGCAAAAAGTGGGGGTAACCATAAGAAGCAGATCCTACTTTCCTAGAGCATCTGATAACAATGATGAATAAAAACAAGGCCTAGAAACGGAAAATGGGTGCCCAGGTGACATGGTGCCACCGTGTCACCCTACAAAAGAGGGTGACACCTGCTGAAAGAGGTTGCTTTAATATGTATGCTCTCAGAGTGCATGTCGCAATAAAAAAAACAAAGCCATCTATGGATTACTAGTGTAGGTTGGCTACGTATTATCAGGGCCGGCTTTAGCGCTGTTGTTGCCCGGTGCGACAATGGTCTTTGGTGCAACCCAGTTACCTAATTCTCCACAAATTTTCTCACTGCCACCCTCCAGCAGTGCCCCTCAAGTCCCCACAACCACTCTCTCATGCATTTATTTTATTTTATAGTGCTACTTAACCAGAGTAGGATGTCAGAGACCTTTACATCACACACAGTGCACTGAGACAATAAATCTTACGTGTGTAAATAAGTCTCTAGGAAATGTTACATAAAACAGAGGACTACAAGGTGCAGGCGTCGCATGTCATCCATACTGGTAGGCAGTATGTTTTAAGAGTGCTTGGTCTGGAGAAGCACAAACTCATGATTTAAAACCTAACAGCATGGGTAGGAGTTAATTTTACTAATAAGCATTCATTTCTACCCAAATGAACCCCTTTTAGCAACATTAAGATAATGACAGATCAGGAAAAAAATCATAACACTCTAACCTGCACCCAGAGCCACTCGAGTTATATGTGCTGCATTTTTCACAATATTATAGATCTGATAGAGACATCTAGCATCAGATTCCTTAACTTGGAATATCCCCAGGCGTCAGACTGGATCCGGAATTTTTTTTTGCGTAGCAGTACCTCTGCGCGCCGGGGGGCGGCGCCGCCTTGCTCCGCCCTGACGTTTTCCCCGGACATGACGTCAGTGGAGCTATATAGGACCCCCCTGGCGCGCTGACGTCAGTTTCCTTCTTTTCCGCGTTCCAACGCGGATCCGGGATTCAGCTGTTCCTCTGGCCTGTTTTTCTTCAGGCCCTTTTTCGACGTCCTTTGGCGTCGGGGAACAGTGTGCGATGCCTTCGGGCTTTAAATTGTGCGAAACTTGTTCGCGTTAGATGTCGGCGACGTACCCGAACGCCATTTGTATGTGGTGTCTTGGGTCGCACCATGACTCCGTGGAGTGTGACGCCTGCCGGCAGATGCGCCCAAAGTCCCTACGGGAGCGTCAGATGAAGCTCTTCGCCGCCCGGATTATCCGCGCGGCGTCTCCCCGCCATTTTCTGGTTGGGTCTTCTCTCCGCCTCCGCTCCCGGAGTCGATCCCGCGAACGTCGCTCTACAGGTAAGTTGAAGAAAAAGTCACAGAACTCGAGGTCCTCGCCTCCACGTGACGATGGGGGCCATGGTTCCCGTTCCCACACGGAGCCGTGCTACCCGGAGTCCGCCTCCCTTTACCCGCCCTTTCCGGGTACTGGCGCGACTCTACCCCAGATGGAAGCCTACTACAAGGCTCTGCACTCCATCTTCGGGTCACCTCCTCTCCCTGGCGCGCCTTCGGGTCCCACAGTGGAGGTAGGCATTCAGGTCGGATCTCCGCCGGCGGGTTTGCCCTCGGCGCCGACCGAGTGCCTCGGCTCCGGAGCCGTGCCGGCGTCCTTTTTGGCGCCGGCGGGCGAGTGCCTCGGCTCCGGAGCCGTGCCGGCGTCGGGTGCCAACGCCGATGGGCGTTTTAGTCCCGTGCCATTCTGTCTTGTCTCCGCATAGCCCCTGGCGGCTCCCTGTGTCGACATCTGCGCCGGCGGTCAAGTGCCTCGACTCCGGCTCCGGAGTCGTGCCGGCTTCAGACAGCCCCCCGCCGAGCCATTCTGCCCGGTCTCCGCATAGCCCCTGGCGGCTCCCTGCGTCGACCTTGGCATTAGCGGCACCGCCGGCGCCATGCCTGTCGCCACCTGGTCCTCAGGCTCTGTCTCCGCGGCTCTCCATGGTGGGTTTGACGCCTTTACGGCGTCGGAGCGGCGTCGTTCGACGCCGGAGCGGTCGCCAGCACCTGTCGGTTCTCCGCTTCCGGAGGACACAGGCCGGGTAGGCCCGGACTTGTCTCCTCGCCAGTTGCCTCAAATGCCATGGGGGCAGTGGGCCCTTGTTCCTCCTCCTGTGGGACGTGTCAGCTTGCAGACGTCCCCTACAGATGGGCTGTTGTCACCCCCCATCACGCCCACTGAAGCTGGTGCTTTGTATTTGAGGGGTGTTCGTCGGGCTGCAGCTGTTTTACATTTGCACCCTTCTTCTATGCCCTTGTCTTCCGACCCTTTATTGGATCTCCTCCACCAGGGTGCGGTAGATATTGAGCACTTGCTACCTTTTAGCAGCCTATTGTTCAATGTCCTTCTCGGGACATGGGCACGGCCCTCTTCCGGGGATGCTGTCGACAGGGCTGTAGCACACCAGCACCGTCCGGCTCCTGGGAGCCCAGCCTGTTTGTCCCTTCAGCCTGGGGCTTATGGCCTTGTAGTGCAGGTGTCTTTGGCCATGCAACCTTCCTCTCCACCTCTTCTGCAGCCTCCTACTATGGAGTCTCGTTGGTTGGAAGCGTGTGGACGCGGCATTTTTGCATCCTCTAGTTCAGCCTTACGTGCTCTGAACACAGCTTGCGTCTTTGCCCGGGCTTCTTCTGCCCTATGGGACTCGGTGGAGTGTCTTTTGCCTGCCCTCCCTGAGTGTCCTCGCACTGACGTAGCTCGTCTTCTTCACGAAGGCCGAGAAATGGCGCGGTTTACCATTTGGTCCGCCGTTGACGCTACCGATTCGGTGGGTCGGGCGATGGCGAGGTCCGTTGCCTTGCGCCGCCATGCTTGGCTACGTAATCCATTGACCAATTTATATTTTATGCACTTTGTGATAAGAATGGGACACGTTATTTGCAGCAGACATATTAACCCTCTGCACTACGAGTCAACATTTCTTAGACAAAGCTCCGGTCTCTCTCCAGGAAGAACATTAATCAGATGAGTTATCTTGACATTTTTATTGCTTGAACTAGGAACGTGGCACCAGCTGCTTCTAAAACAATAAACATGGTGCCCCCACCCCAAGTCAGCACCCGGTGCGATGGCACCGATCACACCGCCCTAGAGCCGGCCCTGGCTGTGCCTGTGCGCTTTACTGCTGCTGCATTCCCTCCCGGGGCCTTCTTGTGGTCCATGGCCGGGTCTGGTGGCTCAGTGGACTAATGCGTCCATTGCAGGGGCCTGTGTTCGACCTCATGGTCACAGGTTCAAATCCCGGCGGGTCCACTCAGCCTTTCATCCATCTGAGGTCGATAAAATGAGTACCATTGAGTTGGGTAACAATGAACATCTGTTATTCAGCGCCAAGAGACCTCTGGGTGAACGTGCGCTTTACAAATACACGTTATGTTATTTGTTGGGCTCTCTCATGGTTGCTGCTGCTGGTCTGCGGCACTCCCCTGCATCTCACTACTCCATTTCTTGAGGCCGGAAGGGTTTTCAGGTCCCTCCTGTCTCATCCTGGTTCTTTCCCTGCGGCCGTTCCATCTCTGGACTGCCTATCACAGGACCCTGTCGCTGTGTTCTATTACGTACAGCAACTGCTCCCTAGTGTGCTCGCTCTCACAGGCTGGTGCGTTTTCCGGCGCCTTTCCGTTGTACGGTTCTACTCCTACCAGGCCTTTCTATTTCCTGCTGCATTCCACGCAGGTGTTGTCCTGTTTTTCCTTCCAGCTGCGGTTGCTGCTTTCAGCGGGGGTGTTCTCCTCCCAGCAGTGTTTTCTCTGGTGCAGTATTGAGCGTGTATCCACTCTTGTTCCTTCCAGTGCTGTTCGGCCTCCCTGTCTGTTTCACAGTAGCCAGTGGGTCTTTCCTACTGCCTGTGGCTGTTGTGTCTGGCTCTGGGCCCGTACCACTGCTACGTAGCTGTTGGTGCTATCATGGTTTTTCTTTCTCGACTCATCCACCGGGCTGGGCCCTGTCTTCTTTAGTCCTGTCTGGCGTACTACACACGCCCAGACCTCCTGCAGGCGTACTCTGCCTTGCGGTGACTGTGGTCTGGTTCCTCACTTTCGTGAGCGCATGTCTTCCATGTGTTTTAGTTTTGCTGGCTCTCTTTCACACGATACCCCTATTAGTGAGTCTCTCGTGTCTCAGCTGTTGCTCGTGGCGCTTTATGGGGCCTTCTCCTCTCTATGGTGTGGTTCTGGCGGTACATACGGTTTCTCTTGTGTACTTCTGTTCCCCACATTCATGGCGCTGGTTGTTGCCATTCTTCTCATGCCCGCCTTTCACATGTCCGGTGCATGGGCCACAGTGCATTAGCCGGTCTTGTGTTTCCTTTAACACTGCCTCATCCTGGGAGTCATCAGCATCCTTCTGCTGCTGTTCTTACTTCCGCTGTGCTTCTGGAGTGGTTTATCCTTCTACGGGGCGGTATCTTTCGCCACCCTCCCCTTTAGGCTTATTCTGGCATTGCTTGTTCTGCTTCTCCCAATCTCATGCTTGGGTGATAGGTTCAGGTGTCCTTCTGCGTTTCTCACATCAGTTTCCTCCAGTATGGAACCTACTGGTGTTTTCTACCCTCCCTCCCACCCACCTTCTCCGTAGCTTTGAGGTCTTTCTGGCCTGTTCCTCAGTCCACTAGTTCTATCATACGGGACACAGTCTCCCTATTTCTTTCTTTAATCCTATGGGTTGGGGCTTTCTTGTTTGTCGCAGTTGGCTCAATTCATTACTCCTTTTGCCTCAGGAGAGGGCATTCTGTCGCTTTTGTGGGGTTGCTTTTCATTCCCTTCATCGAGTGCTGACTTTCTGTCGTCTGCCTCGGTCTTCTTTTTATTCATCTCTTTCCCTTGGGGGTAACATTCACTTTGCTTCCGCGCAATAGCTTCTCCATGTATTGCTCTGCTCTTTCCTTTTCAACTCCTTTCAGTCAACAGTGCTTCTCACTGTTGTTCATGGTGCCTTCTCACACATTTTATTTTTTATTCGCACACTGTTCCCATACTCTCACGGTTTTGCTGGGGGTTCCGCGTTGTGGCGTGGAAAAGTTCCTCCGAAGAAAACGGACGTCAGCGCGCCAGGGGGGGTCCTATATAGCTCCACTGACGTCATGTCCGGGTACAACGTCGGGGCGGAGCTAGGCGGCGCCGCCCCCCGGCGCGCAGAGGTACTGCTACGCAAAAATAAATTCCGGATCCAGTCTGACGCCTGGGGATATTCTAAGTTAAGGAATCTGCGGCTAGACAACGTCTCTACCAGATACACCATTACCGAAGGTAAGTAACTCGTACATTAGTTGTACTTGCCACATATTTCCTTATCAAATGCATTATCTGCTAGCTCAAACAGTTCAAACGTTACTAAAAACGCATCAACACATGCTACCATGCAGAGGAAGGCCCTTTGCAAAGGTAGAGTGGTCACCTTTCAGTTGCTTATTGCTATGTTTGGGCATTAAGCCAGTACTCTCTAGCTGCAAACAATGCCCAAACAGTGTTAACTAGTGTACAAATGACAGACTAATGAATACTATCACAATATGTGCCATATTATGCCACATACGTTTGCCTGCTACATAATTTACTAAGCCCTCCGCTGCCTCATAATTCCTGTGGCCCTGCCAATATCTTGCAGTTTGCATGCAGTTCTTTAATGGCATTTAATAGCTAACTGTAATATTATAGGATTGAAACTTATAAACTGCAAGTAAAAAAAGCATCTCTCTGACAAAAGAAGTAACCCGCTGAACTATCTACAATAAATGCACTGTAGTGATCAGCATGGTAAACGTGATTTGCAGCAGGCATATTAGCCCTCTGCACTACTTTATGATGAGCCAAAACGTCCACTAGACAAAATTCCATCTCTCTACAGCAGGCCCATTATTCACCAGAGTTATCTTGCCATTTTTATGTTGCCTCAACACTGCTGAAGGCAAGGAACTCTGCAGCAGGTGCATTTACATCCAAAATATATTTGAAAATTCGGCCCCCCCTGAGGTCCGCGCCGGGCACGGTGTCACCAGTCGCACTGCCCTAGAGCCTCCCCTGCATATTTCCTAAGCTTTACATTCCTATTTAACCGGACATCGCCTGCTGTTGGCTTTGCTGTCCACACTAGCAACATGACCGCGGTGCCTGTAGTTAAGAGTATCGGATCGATAAATGGTGTGATATGACTCTGTGTTACCAGGGGCAGAATTTCTCTCTCCGGTCTTTCTTTTATTAGTATCATGCATTGTAGAACTGTAGCAGTGGCTCATTTTAACGTAAACAATTGGACTAACGCACCTGAAAACAATCAACAGTAAAAGTCAAGCCCGGAACTTGAATATACTGCCCTGCCAACGTGAAGTCATCAAGTAAGTAACCTTACTGATGATGGTTCTTTAACGTGAAAAAATACAATAATTTGGTACCTATAGTGCTACTGAGAAGTGCTGGTTTTCTACCACTTGTGCTGAGAAGTGCAGGTGCTTTCCCTTTTAAGTTTAGGTATCCAGTACTTGCGAATTCCTGCCCAATTAAAACACTGTCATGACTGGACGCTCATAGGGACTAATTGACACAACTGCCTGGGATTTCATATCCGGAAGCTATAGACTTGCTGGAGTTCAATCTGCTTTAAAAGGTGTATTCCAGAGACAATCGCCCATCGCGTAACCCCATGAATGCCACCCAGACGGTTTTATATGCCAGCCCTAATTTGCGCCCCGACCTACAGAATTGAAAAATCCAATCACCTACACTTTGCATTCTGCTCTCTACATCTTCAATGTGAACGCAATTAACCGGAAAACTGTCGAAACGGATAGATCAAAGGTCTTTGTGGCTGTACTTCCAACTGCCTACTTAACACACCTGGGCCATAAAAAGACTGTATTGTATTGCAATTGCATTTTATAGCGCTTACTACCCCTGACGAGGCATCGAAGCGCTTTACGCCGGGCAGCACGCTGCTGCGGGACCCAAGGTTTATGGTTAGTTCAGTGTTATTGGTTACTGTTTGTTATTTATTTGGATTAGTCTTGTGCACTCAAAGAAAACCATTCCATGCATTCATTTCAGTTTTTTTATGGTGGACCAAAGTATTAGCGGTTGATCGCAATCATTAGTCGGAGGTGCAAACTCAAACACATGGTTGGAGGGATTAATCTAGGAGTTAGTGGAGATTAGGTATTATTAGGTTGCATAGGTATAACTTTTAGCATAGGGAGGAGAGACTGTGATCTTGCAAATGAGTTGTGGGAAATTTGCTGAAATATAGAAAAGTCAATGTTGCCTGTGTCACAGTAGGTTGTGCTCAGACAGAGGCGGCATGTAGAGGATGAAAGGGAAGGAGAGGGGCATTTGAAAGAGAAGAAAAAAGGGGAGGCGATAAACCAACGTTTTAATTAAAGGACAGTTTTTTTATGCCAGAAGTAAGGAATGTAGTGAATATTTTTGAGACAGCATGTAGTTTGAAGATGCAAAATGTAAAAACATTATTTACTTATGAAAATTGTGCTATATTGAAAATTGTAATAGGTACTAGAAGCAGATAAACCATCTCTCCATTGCTAGACTACTGCTAGGCCACCGATCCAGCCAAGTCGGTTGATCAGCTCAAGGGCTGAAAGAGAAAAATAATAATGGCTGGATGCATATGTCGAGAAAATACATGGTAAATAATGTACACATTGACATAGAGATTCTGGGGTTCATCCTCAGTTTTGACTCAGAGTATTAATTATACAGCAGAGTGGGCTACATTTAAATGCCTCTGGTATGCATTGGCACCAGATGGAAGATGAGCACCACTTCCCAGACAGTTGAGTGCATTAACTGCATTCCAGTGGCTGAGGGCAGGGGATGCAAACACTGGTGGCGTGTGAGTGAGGGGGTGGTGAAAGGATACCCTTTACAAATTCATTGAACACTTTGTTAGCAAACAGCTGCTGATTAGACTTCCTGAACCAGGGCCCTTTTTAGGTCTCGCCTGGCGTTAGCAGTGCGCATGCGCTGCTCTCACCATGCAAGGGCTTTTTGGAATCGATACGATTCCAGAAGCTCGCTTTCTGCTCCGCACGTGTTTTGCATTGGTGCGCGTCATTTTGCGTCACCAATTATGCAAAACCCGGTGTTCTGATTGACCAGGAGGCTTTTTAGTCCTTCCTGGTTACCACCCTGTCCGCTTTTGGCCCCGCCCACCGGGATTGCATCTTTTACTGGCGGCGAAAGTGTCTCCTAATTAGCCGCTAAGCACTTTTTTCTTTTCTTACTGAGCTACTCTCACTGCAGGCACCACGTGTTTATTTTTGCATCGCGCTTTCACTTAAAGTGAAAGCGCGATGCAATTATAAACAAGCGGCTGCCTTTGCGCAATGCCGAGAGCTTATTTTTTTTATTTTATCTCTGGCAGAGGACTCCACAGACCAGGCTGCTGGTGGACGCCTTGTTTAGGTGCGCACACACGAGCGTATGTTTAGGTGCCGCTGGACAGTGCGTAGCTTTTCGCTTTGCCGCGATAATATTTCACTGGAGATTGTCAATCTTTATACGGCGCTTTGTTCTCCAGCTATCTTGGACAGTGCGTAGCTTTTCACACACAAGCATATGTTTTAGCTTTTAGCTGAAAACAGTGGCTGCCTTTGCGCATTGCCTCCCTGCCCCGCCTGCTCCCTCCCTTCCCTCTGAACTCGCCGCTTTTATTTTACTTATTAATCGCGGTCCGCTTTAATTATTGCGGCCGTAAATTTTTCTTTATTTATTTAAACTACTAATGCCGGTCCGCTTTAAGCATAGCGGCTGCATTTACTTATTTTTTTTATTTTTTTGTTCACTAGCGCCCATGCGGCGCTTTCACATTTATGGATGCCGCGTCCCCTTCTTTAGACAAACAGTGTCTAAAGAAGGGTGCGCAGCCGCTATTAAAGTGAAAGCGCGGCATGGGCGCTTTTACCAAAAAAAAACATCTGTTTGTCAAGTTCACAAACAGATGGGTTTTTTTTTTAATCAAAGCGCCGCATGCAACGGTTTCACTTTAATAGTGGCCGCGCACCTTTTAGACACCGTTTGTCTAAAGAAGGGGACGCGGCATCCATAAATGTGAAAGCGCCGCATGGGCGCTAGTGAACAAAAAAAAATTTGTAATGCAATATGCGTGACCTATTGCATTGCAAATGCTTTTTTGTGTTCTGGGACAAGCCTTATCTGTCCTCCAAGTTCCCTAATGAGATGAAGCAGGAAGCGAGGGAGTTGTGATAAGCGGGCAGTGCTGTCTGCCCTGACACTTGAAACAGACACTGGGGCTGCCACACACAGGCAGATTTAAACACTAGGATCTCTCATGCATCTAACAAAAGAGCTCACCATTCACAGTCACACTTAATTGCGAGGGTCCTTCGTGTATCTAACAAAAGAAAGAACTTACCACACACAGGCACACTTAACGATTAAGATAAGACAAGGTAATTTATTCAAGCCCCGGCCCCCGCCCGCCACTCCCAATTAGGCGATATATTGATTTTCCCACATTTTATTTATAAGCTAGGACAAATACCTAGTAATTTATCAGACGCTTTAAAACCTTGCATGCTCGTGAATCCGGAGCTCCCAGACTGCACGTTTATATCACCCTGCCATAAAAGGATGCCAGTAAGTCATGTAACAATTAATGTCATCACGTAAATATGACGAAGTCAAGGTGAATTCCGTAGACTGTTAGCACACTGGCTTTACTTTCAGTTTGAATACAGTTAGTTCGTCGTTCATTCCCTTCAGCCTTCAGATCTTCCCTGGGGTCTCTTTGACGCTCTCATCACGTGTTACCTTAGTGTAAACAATATGCTGACTGCCCAGACAAATGTTGGCCTGGCTGAGTGATGGTAGTGCTCAGAGCAGGCAGCGCCGGCAGGCCGTTGGATGTTGTTCACTGCAACCGGGGAGAGTCATTGGATGAAACTTTACTCTCCCAGTCCACCCAGCACCTTAATTTCACTGACCCGATTGGTGTTTTTAATAAACACCATATTATATCTGTCACATGTCAGGCTGGGCGCGGAGTAATTCTTCCACTCAAGCTCACTTGCACTAATGAAAGGTTCAGCGCTGCTGGACAACCAGACATACTGTCCCAGGTGAGGAGGGGAGAACTGTGACTGATCATCTGCACCTTATGACACTCTTGAAGCGCCTACTGCAGCAGTGTACCCATCCTACCTAGCCTGGCCGCATCACGGTGCATTTAATGAAATCAATGATGTCAGTGGTCTAGTTCCTGTGTATATTTCACTTTTTCTTAATCTTGCCATCTAATAATTGTTTCCCTCGTCTTCATTGCTTGCTTTTGCTTGCGGAAAAGTGCAATAGGTCTCGCCTTTGATTAAGTTAAAGCCATTTGCTCTGCTAATGGTATTGTATAGCAAAGCAAATGGCTTTAACTTAATGAAAGGCGAGACCTATTGCATTTTTAATGCTTGTTGTTGATGCTATGGGCGAGTAGAGGTGGAGGTGCAGGTTAAAAAAGACCCTTTAGGTGAGGCCAAGAATGTGTCTACCTTAATCACACTTCAGTGCAGAGCCCTCACACCTCTTCCTGCCTCTGTTGTGGGTGCTCCAGGCTGGAGACCGCCCTGCTGTGAGAGGCATCACTACGCAAAGGCTGTGTCTGGAACACAGACTAGAAGACATTTGAAATGTAAACTTCTTGAAATCTACCTTTCCTTAACACTGAAAAGAGAGAAGCTCCTATCCTGGCAGCTCTTTCCTCTAAATATTCACTCTGTTCCTCCAGTCCGCCACCAGTGTGGTGCTGTAGTCTTCTCAGATGGTGGCTGCGGAGAGGAAGGGGGCATCCCTTGGAAGTTTAGTGCTCCGCTAGAGATGGCAGACTGCGGAGCTGCGAGGCAGAGAGCAAGCATCTACAGTATACTCTCTGGAAAAGCACTGCACCTGGTGGTGCCTGTGATGCCTATGCTGGGCTAACTGTACACATTATACACAACAAAAGTTCGGGCCACAGAATGTAAAAAAATAATTTGCCGAGAACCCCACTGAAGGCTTCAGATTCCTAAATTCAGCAGGTTAGCCAAGCCAACGGGTCGCCTCTCCTAACCAGGAGGAGGGCGTGGGGAAGAATTCCAACAGTGAGCGACGATGCGCACACCCTGCCGTATACTGTTCACACCCTGCACAACTGTTAGCTGTCTGCATAAAGCTAATTGTACAACCGAGCTGTCTGTGGGCACCCGTGAGAGTGAATTCACAGCACAGTCCAAAAAGTGTGACAGGAGAGAAACACAGGCAACAGATATGAGGAGGTGATGGAGCAGGGTTTTGAGAAAATAAAACCTGCTCGAATTAACTCCCCAGTAACATTTACTAATAGTGTGCTGTGATAATGTGCACCAACACGAATACATTGGGAAATGCTTTGCGCATGCGTGCACTAATGCTAAGACTAATGCATGAAAGACAAGGCCGCATTTTCATTCTGCTTCTAAAATTAATAAAAATAATGCTGCTTTTGCACATTAATGCTCTTGTTAGGAAAACAATAACATTGGGTTAGTGCAATGGTGGGAGGTAAACCGTGAAAAGAGCACTTCGTGAAATTAATAATGTCTGTGTTCTCATTCATTTTAGAGAAGTGTACGGGCCTATATTTCTGCATGAATGTTAAGAGTTAAATGAACAAATATGAAATAATATGCTGCAAATCGAGCTCTGACAGAGAGAGAGGAGAGAAGTGGCGGAGGCTAACGCTGTTGACCTTCGAAAAAGAACATTGCGTGTTTGCCAAGTAACGGAAAGACGGCCATGGGAATGAAAGAAAGTGTACAAACTTCTTCCGTCGAAAGCGGCAGTGCTGAATAATAAAAATGATGAAAATTGAAACATGTTGCCTTCTCGAGGAAATGTGTGGATAGTGTAATGGGAGAGTGAATTAAACAAAGAACACTAAGAAAACATGATCATGACTATGGTGGTGTGATAGAACACACCCCCTCCAGAATCAGCCAATGAGAGACTGAGTTTTCGCAAATGTTTCAACTACTGTGGGTTGGACATGTAGGTTTTAGGGTATAACTGGGGTGCCCTGGGGGGTGTGGTTAGGGTAGCTGAGGCGATTGAGAAGAAGCTTAGAGGGGGATCGCCGCTGTCCGTCGGTTTGCTGAGGCCTACCTGGTTCTTGTTCCTGTTCCCTTATCCAGTATCCTGATCTAATCTTTGTTCCCTGAATCTGTCTCAGGGGACCCCTTACTATCTCCGTGGCCAGGGGTGGTATTTCCTCTATTTCCTTAGGTTAGTATTAGCTAAATGAACAGTACTCTGCATAATAATTTGCAAATGTATTTTGTCTCTGAAACTTTTGTCTCTTCGCCTATCCACTCCTTTATGTGCATTTATTCATTTTGATATGAGTTTGACACTGTTTGCATTTTGATATATGTTCTCTCTCTCCGTGATTAGTGCATTGTTTGCCTTGTGATTCTGTACATGTTTGAGCTCTTATTTTTACATTATTTGGTGATAAACACTATTAACCTTACACTGAGTTTGTGGTTATTTAGTGAGATAGATAGTACTATTATTACCATCAACTTCTCAACTTTAGGTCCATCGACCAGAGGAAAGAAGTTGACATGCAGGCTCAGTTAGTTATTTATAGTGTTAAATACGAGCCTGTAATAATGAACAGCTGATTTTCATTAGTGTTCATTTTAGTCTTGATAACTGAAAAATACAGCATCATTCAGCGGGTTATGTGGGGTGAAGTGTGTATGGGCCCGTTGTTGTGTTATTGGTTATCGATCCCTGATTGGCGCTGGATCAGTTTTTGGTAGCAGAGGACGGTTAATTATTGATTAGTTTGGTAATAATTATTGATTATTTGTTTTCTAACATGAAAAGTTAGTGTTTTGTTTTATGTTGTCTGGAAATGCGGGTACGGAGTTACCTGAGATCCCGGGATAATAATGGTTTAGCCTGAAATAGGCAGAAGAAGAGTGTGGATAACGTATCACACTGGAGAAGTACTTTGTCTGTTGTCATAATACTGAACAGCGAAAGGCTGTAGGTGTTATATTAGGAACTATTCAGTATGGGAGTAGATTTTTATGTGTTATAGTGAAGGGTCCACTTCCGAAACTCTGTCCTTACATCCCCAAAGGAGTACCAAGACCTCTTTCTACGTGAAAGTCCTCTTCCGAAACTTTGGCTAGTATCCCTAGAGGAGTACCAAGTCCTCCTGTAGCTTGTTTGGGTGTAGAATAGCGCTGGTCGTTTTACTCTAAGTGAAAGAATCTCGTTTTGAAGTGAAAAACGATTTCTTTATTTAGTGGAACAGACAAGGTAGCATTTTTTTTATGTTGTTATTAACAAAGATTTTGGTTAAGAAAAACCTAGAAAATAAATTGCCGTATTATTTGTAAAGGAAGGGTCAGTAGAAGGAGTAATACTGACGTCAGAAAAAGCCGCGCTGGCATTGGTCAGATAGCGGGTGCTTAGAGAACCGTGATTGGTCGATTCTTGTGAGCTGCATTTGTATTGGTCGAGATATTGCTTACGTAGTGGTGCTCTGATTGGTTGGTTGGTGAGAGTCGCGCTGGTATTGGACGATCGTTAACCAATAGAAATTGCAGAAGTATGAAGAGTTTGTTGTTGGTTTATTGAATTGTGTTTAGCGTAGAGAGTCAGAAAAATGAAACTGATTAATAAAAATAAAGAGTTTCTTTAAAAAAGACAAACCAATAGTGACTAGAGAGGGAATTCTTATTCCACGTCCAGGAACGCCTGCTTCTTTTATGATGTTTGAATGTGGTTACCATACATGTACTTGGTTAGAAAATTGGATGAAATACACAAAATGATGGTGTTTAGCTTTTCCAGAGCATGGTATATTCAATGTAAGGATTCTACAGAATCTGAGAGTTCGAATTAATTCTTTAGAACCAAGACCTAGATCTACTCAGTATGAAGCGCTTGAGGAATGGGAATATGAGGCGCTTGAGCGAGAGAAATATAGGGGTGGAAGAAGATACAGGATTATAATGTCTAGATACCCATTTGAAAGTCGGCAAGAAAGAATAAAGAGATGGAGGAGAGCTGTGATAATGGAGGGTTTATATCCAGTTTCAGTTGCTGACGAATCGACTGGAGGCAAATGTAAAGAGAAAAAGAAAAATGTAGAGATATCCGCATTAAATTTTGACCCGAATGATTCTGATGATGAATTGTTAGATCATATTTTAACGAAAAGACCTCCACCATATCAAGAAAGTCCAAAGGAGATAGTTCCGAATGCACCATTAATGCGAACACCACTGATTCCGCAGGTTCCACAGGTTCCGATTGTTACTAGAGGAGTGCAAGAGAGTGAAATGGATTTGTTGACTAAAGCAAGAGAGGAGTTGACTCAGAAAATTAATCAATTGAATCTGAATGCGGAAGCATTGACAGTGCCAGTAACAATTGGTCCCATAGTTCCATTGTATGGAGATAAACGGAATATATCGAGAGTACATGCATTGAGAGTTCCAATGAATAGTGTTAGGAATGAGGTGGTAACAGTAGCTAATCAGGCTGAACAAGTTGAGACAAATACTTCATTGATTGATCTTCCAGTTTGTGAGTTGATAACTGAAACTCCAAAGAGAAGTGCACAAATAGAGCCAAGGAAAATAGTGCCGAATGTCACTCCAGCGTCAGGGAGTTCAATGGCTCCTTCGCCAGTTGGGTTAGATGACTGGATAAGGGGAATGGAAAAACGAAAACCTCAACAACAGAGTATAGATGTGAGTAAATTGAGAGTGGATTTGGAAGAAATGATTATTGGTACAATAAGTCCAGATAGATTGAGTACTTACAGAGATGAGGAGTTGTTATTCCTGTGTAAAAATATTACTTGGAGAGCAAGAAATCTTCATGAGAAATTGACAGAGGCTGCTTGTGAATATGGAATAGATATAGAGAAATCAAAGGTGTTACAGAAAACGTATAGAATGGATTTTACTGAAAAGGATTTAGAGAGTTTGAATGCGTCTGGTAAAAGGTTGCAAATAAAAGAGTTAATGAACATCTTGAAGAAATGAGAAGATGTAGAACGTTGGAAAGGCAGATGGGCGAAAAAGAAAGATGAAATGAACACTGATAAAAGTGCGTCTTTGTTTCCGTTGAGGGAGACTGGACAAGCTGAAAGGGTGTGTCCGATGAGAGAAGTTCCAGGTGGTGGATATGTTCACATTCCTTGGAATAGACAGGATATATTGTCTTTTACGAATGACTTTCCTAGACTAAGGGAAAAACCAGTTAAGTGGTACAAACAAGTAGAGAGGTTTGTGAAAGTTTCAAAGGTTTTGTTGAAGGATCTAGATGGTTTATTTGAGATTGTAGTTCCAGCTGATTTGTGGACTGAATGTAAAATTACTGTTGATTGGCCTAAAGAAGAATACCCAAGAGATCCAAAAACAGGTGCACCTTCAGATGAGGTGATGAAAAAGTACAATCAGGTAATAATTTACTAGAAGAGTAAAATTTCTCCAGAGGAAACGGATTGGGTTAAAATAGACAGGACGACACAAGAACCAAAAGAGTCAGTACCTGCATACTATGAAAGGTTGTTACAGGTGTTCAAACAGTACATTGGATTTGAGAATATTGGTGATAAAGATATGGGACTTTTTGTATATCGTTTTGTGTCTCGTTTGAAACCAGAGATTAGTAACATGATTCAGCAACACTTGATTTGTTGGCAGAGCAAGACGATTGATGAGATTCTGAGGTATGCTAAATATTGTAGTGATGATATTGAGACATAAAAAGTTAAAGGAGAAAATTATGTGGGCACAAGTGAAGGTAGCGGAACAACAAGAAGCAAACAATGGGTCTTAAACAGATTATCAGATGAAGGGTCAGAATCAAAATGGTCAGGTATCTGGTGGTAGCAGAGGTAGAGGAAAAATGAATAATGATTTAAAAAAGAAATATCCTTGTCCTGGGTGCCGAAAGTTTGGACATTGGAAGAACGAGTGTAGAACTGTTCAGAAAAATAATGGGGTGAATCAAAATTTCAATCCACAGATGCTAAATGAGGTGGTTGTGAATCAGCAGCAGCAGGTAGTTGCTCCACAATTACAGGTGCCACAAGCTCCTATGCCAAATAATGTGAATGCTCAAGTACAGAGCAAACACTGGATTTCACGCAGGTGAACAAGTTGGTAAGAATCAAAATGTGCAAATGGTTTCGCAATACTTGTTGCAATGTAATGAGTGATTCACACTCATCTCAATGACGGTGCCTGAGGGGGGAGGAAGAGTGCGTGCTTGGCGCAACTCTAGAGGTAGATCAGTCAGGTCCATTTGTTGATGGAAAAGTGGAAGGCAATAATATTACATTCCTAGTGGATACTGGTGCTACCCGTTCTACTGTGAGAGCAGCAGAAATTCCTAACCTACCCCTCTCGGGAGAATCCATCCAAGTTGTAGGAGTGTCTAATAAGCATATTAAAACTCCAATCACAAAGCCAATAGAGGTTCATATTGGAAGATTCAGAGACATGCATCGGTTTGTGGTATGTGATACGAGTCCGGTGAATCTCTTGGGGAGAGATTTGCTCTGTAAGATGAAGTGTACCATCTATTGTACACCAGATGGTATTGCTTTTCAAACACCAGATGAGGATGTCGCGTTTAAGATGATGCTAGCAAAGCAAGGGACAGAAGTGGATGAGTTGTTTTCACTTCTCACTGAACAAGATTTGCCTGCAGAGCTGAGAGATTCAGTAAGGTCTGATGTATGGGACTTTGCAGGAAAAGAAATTGGTCTGATGAAAGGTGTGGATCCTATTCAGGTTACAGTGAAACCTGGTGCAACATATCCAAATACACCTCAGTATAAGATGAGTCCTGAGATAATAGCAGGAGTTTCTCCTGTGATTGACCAAATGATTGAGCAGGGTATTCTAAGAGAAATACCAAGCAGTCCTTGTAATTCGCCTATTATTGGAATTAAAAAGCCAAGCGGAAAATATAGAATAGTGCAGGATTTACGTAAAATCAATAAGATTGTGGTACCCTGTTGTCCAATAGTGCCAAATCCAGCAGTGATTCTTTATCATATTCCCTGTGATGCAGAATGGTACACAGTGATTGATCTCTGTCAAGCGTTTTTCTCAATTCCTTTACATCCGGATAGCCAGTATTTATTCGCCTTCCGGTTCGGAGACCGTGTTTTTGGCATGGTGCCGAGTTCCTCAAGGGTACACAGTCACTCAATTTTTAATCAGATTTTGAAAAGGTGTTTGGAGACTTTGATCATGCCAGGAAAATCAGTATTGGTTCAATACATTGATGACCTGCTGGTGGCACCAAAAACACGAGAGGCATGTGTGACAGATACAATTGCCTTTCTGAACCATTTGGCAGAAGGTGGACATAAAGTATCACCAGCAAAATTACAATTCTGTAAACAGGATGTCCAGTATTTGGGACATAAAATAGAGAAGGGAGTCAGGAAAGTGACACCAGAAAGGATCAGTGTGATTCAACAAATGAGTCCTCCTAAGACTCAGAAAGAAGTGCAAATGTTTTTGGGAATGGTTGGATACTGCCGACAGTAGATCAGTGGCTTTTCACTGATTGCAAAACCTCTACAGAGGTTGACACACAAGGATGGGACTGATCCGATTGAGTTGGATGATGACGGTATGAAAGCCTTTGAGTTGCGAGACATTCTTTGTCGAGCACCTGCACTGGGAATGCCAGACTATGGAAAGGATTTTGCATTATACTGTTGTGAGAGAGATGGGTGTGCATTATCAGTTTTGACCCAAAACATGGAATGGCACGACGTCCAGTAGCATATTTTTCTGCTACTTTGGATTCAGTGGCTGCAGCGTTACCAGGTTGTTTGAAAGCAGTTGCTGCAACTTGTGTGAGTCTGGAACAGAGTGAAGCGATTGTGTTGGGACATCCAGTCAAAGTATATGTGCCACATTCTGTTGAGATCCTATTAACAAGAACACAGACTCAACACATGACCTATAGTCGGCTGACTAGGTATGAGAGAGTAATTTTGGGTGCTGAAAATGTGACTGTGGTGAGATGTACGACCCTAAACCCAGCAACCTTGTTGCCTAGTCCATTTTGTGAGGAAGCAGATCATGATTGTTTGGATGTAACAGAGTTGTGTAAGAAACCAAGGTAAGACATCAAGGACTCGCCACTAGAAGAATCAGATAGTGTGATGTTTGTTGATGGATCGTGTCTGAGAAATGAAAGTGGTGTATTGAGTTCTGCCTATGCAGTATGTACAGTAGCTGCAGTATTGGAAGCATCCTGTCTAATTGGGGTAAAATCTGCACAAATTGCTGAACTAATCGCTCTGATTAGAGCTTGCAAAATTGGCATAAATTTGAGAGTAACCATATTTACGGACAGTCAATATGGTTTTGGGGTGGTTCACGATTTCGGGCAGCTATGGATGCAAATGGGATTCCTGACTTCCTCAGGTTCTCATATTAGAAATGGGAAAAATGTGAAAGATTTATTGGATGCCTTGCAATTGCCCAAAAAGATTGCAGTGGTCAAATGCTCTGCACATAAGTCAGGAAATTATTATGTAACAAGCGGCAACAGACTCGCAGATCAAGTAGCGCGTTTCTGTGCTCAAAATTCAATTGCTATCAACAGAGGGGTGGAAAAGAAAAATGCCAATTGCCACCTGATGTTTTCATCTTTAGAAACTTGGGATGAAATTAGGCAGTTGCAGAATGAGGCAAGTGACGAAGAGAAAGAGCTCTGGATAAAATCAGGTTGCATAAGGAGAGCAGAAGATGAGGTATGGGTGTACACAGACGAGAGGCCAGTCATGCCAGATTGTTTACTTTCCCAAATGGCAAGGGTATACCATGGAATTGCACATGTGGGAAGAGATGCAATGATTAGGCTCTTCAAGCAGTCACGGTATAACCCAAAATTCCGGGTCATTGCAGAGAGTCTGTGCCAGAGGTGTGTCACCTGTCAGCAGCAAAATCCAGGTAGAAAAACAGTTGTTAGTTGGGGACGAATTGGAAAAGCAGCAGGACCATTTACAAGGCTCCAACTTGATTTTATCGAGTTACCCCCATGTAACGGACTAAAATATGTGTTGGTTGTTGTCTGTTTGTTTTCTCGTTCGGTTGGCTTATCCCACAAGAAGGAATGATAGCCTTACCGTAGCTAAACTGCTTCTGAGAGAATTGATCCCAAGGTATGGATTTCCAGTCACTTTAGGAACAGATAGGGGATCCCATTTCAATAATTAGATAAATCTGATGATTTGTGCAGCATTACAAATTGAGCAAAAACTGCATTGTGCCTATCGACCAGAGGCTTCTGGAATAGAGGAACAAATCAATGGCACTATAAAATCTAGATTGGGAAAAGTGTGTCCATCCACAACACTGAAATGGCCTGACGCATTACCTCTGGTATTGATGATTCTTAGAATCATTCTTGATTAAAAAAAAAACGGATTGAATCCTCATGAAGTCCTAATGTGGAGAGGTGTGGTGGAGAGGTGTGGTGCAGCGGCCAGGGCAGCTGACTTCGGAGCACAGGGTTCACGGTTCGATCTCCGGCGGCAGCTCAGCACCATGTGACTCTGGGCAATAGCTCACTTAATTTCCACTACGGCCCCCAGCACCTTGAGACCCGTAAGGGTGAGTAGCTGCGCTATATAAAAATGGACTTACTTACTAATGGGAAGAGCAATGAGACAAGTGATTGTACCAGCAAACAAACTGATGAATATTTCTGATGATCTAGTGCTTGATTATTGCAAAGGATTGGCTGATCTGGTGCGTTCTGTCTCTCATCAGGTTGGAGAAATTGCAACCACAACACAGCCGAATCAAGCACATGATCTGAGTCCAGGAGAGTGGGTTCTTATCAAGAAACACGTGAGGAAGTAGTGTTTAGAACCCAGGTGGCACGGACCATATCAGATTATTCTGGTGACAACGACAGCAGTGAAGTGTGGTGGCTTGCCAAACTGGATTCATGCAAGTCATACAAGAAGAGTTCCAAGTCCACTTGAAGAAGGTGAGCAGCAACTGGTCAAAGAAAAGAAGAAACCAGAAGCTAGAGGTTGTGAAGCCAAAGAATCTAGAGTGACAGATTCTGATGAGCCTGTGAATGATGAACAACCTAGCACAACTGGTCAAAGAAAAGAAGAAACCAGAAGCTAGAGGTTGTGAAGCCAAAGAATCTAGAGTGACAGATTCTGATGAGCCTGTGGATGATGAACAACCTAGCACAAGCCAAGTAAAGTGGGCACCAGCTACTGGGTCTCGTAAGACTGCTGTTGAACAAGAAAAAGAGAAGGTTTCTGAAAGTAAAGAACAAGGCCAACAAAGAGAAGGGTTGAATAAAAGAACTTGTGAACCTGAAAAAGAAGGCTAAGAAGAGGTTCAAGCTAAGAGAGCGAGAAAAGGAGATAATTCGCCAAGTGGAGTGAAAAGACTGAAATACACTCTTGAAAAGAGAAAGCCAGAACAGATAAATTAGGTCTCAAGTCAAACTGAACAAGAAGAATCAGAGAAAGAATTAGTGCGAAAAACAAAAAGAGTAAGAATTCCGAGCAAGAGATATACAGCTCCAGAATGGACTTACGTGATACTGGAAGAAATTGAAAGCACTGATCAAATAAAGAGAGGAGTTGGAAATGGTACTGAGCAAGTTGATGAAAGCAAATTGAAGCCGCCTTAAAAAGAACTATGAAAGATTAAGGTGCAACAAATCCAGTAAAAATAAATAGAAAGATCAAGAAGACCTGAAGGAGACTTGAGAAAGACTTTAAAAAAAAAATACAAAAAAGAGGGGGTAAAGAAGAAAGCCTAAGCCTTGAAGTCTTTGGATACACTAAGTTGGTGGATTTTTGAGTCCCTAGAAAGTTATTAGAGTTTTTTCTTAGATTTGATATGTCTAGTTTTTTATATATTTTTTATAGTATACAAAATGGCAGAAGCTACAGTCACTGAACATTCAAAACCTAGTCTAAAACGTAGATGTATTAAAGCTTGCTTATGTAGTGTCCTACTACTAATGTTGATGTGGTTAATACTGTCATTGTCCCTGTTCTAATGGTGACTAATAACAAAAATAATACTAATGATGTTATAAGTGAAAGAGTGAATGCTGTTACTAAAGAAACACCTAATACTAATATGGATCAGATAGATGAAAGTATTTATCATCAGGATAAATCGATTAGTGATTTTTCGTTAAACGTCTTTACGAAATTACTCTACGGATATGTAGATACGATGGATGTGAGTGATTTACGTCTGCATGCAATTACCTTAGTCTGTCTCGGAGGGAGTTACTTACCATCACTTGCCCTTAACGTATGGTGTGTTGTGTAGTGTACTAACAAGCCTGTTCTATGTGACGGAGAAGTTGAAGTTCTATTATTCTAACATGGATTTAGTATTTTCAGAAATTCCTATTAGAAAAGATATGAATAAGGTGTATAGTGGTAGAAAAGCAGAATACATGGGAGAATTTTTCCATATTACTCAGACTTTAGATATAGTATATGCTCATAGAAATAATCTTACTTGTAGTTTTCAGACTGTAGAAAAAGATTTTATTAATATGGTAGAAGATAGAAGACAGGATTTCCATAGAAAAGCTGCTGAACAGAAGTCACACGTACCACTGTGGGCTTTTAGAGAAGGAAATTACAAAAAGGGTGAGACTTACGCTGCAATGTCTCTGGATTGGTATCATAAAGGGAAACTTTGCTTACTTAGACTAAAAACTGACTATAATAACTATTTCATTGGTACTAGTGAATGTGAACATACTTTTTTAATAACTGGTGGATGTGGATTGAAAGGAGAAACTGATCCTGTTTGTCCAGGAGTTTTATGCGTGTGGTAAAAGTGCCTATTAGCGATTGAAGACAGAATCTCCACCCACGCGCACAACAGCAAGGAACTCTTCAGCATCATCAAGGAGTTCGCCCAACCCACTAGCGAGTCTACCGACATCCCTCCCTCACAAGACCTCTGCAACAAACTCAGCACCTTTTTCCACAACAAAATCAAGAGCATCTACGACAACTTCGACGAAGACAACCAACACACTGAACCCTCACCAACCACCCCCGACACCCGGAAACCAGTGATTGACGACTGGACAGCCCTCACCACCGAAGACACACTGAAGACAATGAAGTCAATCCACTCAGGGGCCCCCACGGACCCCTGCCCCCACCACATCTTCAACAGAGCCGCCGACACCATCGCACCCATGCTCCGCCACACCATCAACCGCTCCCTGGCGACCGCCTGCGTCCCCGACGACTGGAAACACGCCGAGGTCAACCCCCTCCTAAAGAAACCCTCAGCGGACCCCACCGACCTCAAAAACTACAGACCCATCTCCCTGCTCCCGTTCCCAGCGAAAGTCATCGAGAAAGCCATCAACAGCCAACTCGCCACATTCATTGAAGAACACAACATCCTCGACTCCTCCCAATCCGGCTTCAGAAAAACCACAGTACGGAAACCGCCCTCCTCGCCGCAACAGACGACATCCGCACCCTACGGGACAAAGGAGAAACAGTAGCCCTCATCCTCCTCGACCTATCAGCGGCGTTCGACACAGTCTCCCACTGCACCCTAATACGCAGACTCCACGACGCAGGAATCCAGGACAAGGCCCTCGACTGGATCTGCTCCTTCCTCTCCGGCAGGACGCAGCGGGTCAGACTCCCCCTTTTCCTCTCGGACCCCACACCTACCACCTGCGGAGTCCCCCAGGGCTCCTCCCTCAGCCCGACGCTCTTCAACGTCTACATGGCTCCACTTGCCCCCATCGTCAGAACCTACGGACTCAACATCGTGTCATACGCAGACGACACCCAGCTCATCCTCTCCCTATCCAACGAGCCCAACACCGCCAGACGCAACTTTCGAGAAGGCATGGAAGCCGTCGCCAAATGGATGAAAAACAGCTGCCTACAACTAAACACCAACAAAACAGAAGTACTCATCATGGGCCCAAACCCCGATGCCTGGAGCGACACCTGGTGGCCACCTGCCCTCGGAAACCCGCCAACCCCCACGGACCATGCACGCAACCTGGGAATCATCCTGGACTCCGAGCTCAAAATGGACCGCCAGATCAACTCTGTCTCGTCTTCCTGCTTCCACACCCTCCGCCTCCTTCGTAAGACCTTCAAATGGATCCCCTCGAACACCGAAAGACCGTCACTCACGCCCTGGTCACCAGCAGACTCGACTACGGCAACGCACTCTACGCCGGAATAAACAAAAACCTCACCCGCAAGCTACAGAACATCCAGAACGCCGCCGCAAGACTGGTCCTCAACCTGCCAAAACACTGCCACATCTCCCAGCACCTGCGCACACTCCACTGGCTCCCTGTCGAGGCGAGAATCACCTTCAAGATGCTCACCCACGCACACAAGGCCCTCCACGGCACCGTACCAGCATACCTGAACAGCCGACTCAAATTCCACGCACCCCAATGGACCCCTACGATCAGCCCAGCTCTCCTACGCCGTCGTCCCCCGCACCAGAAAGACCAGGTCGGGAGGCCGCTCCTTCTCCTTCCTCGCGGCCAAAGCATGGAACGCCCTTCCGCTCCACCTCAGACAGACAACATCGCTCCCCATCTTCGCAAGAAACCTCAAAACCTGGCTCTTCGACAGACCCCCTCCTTGATGGATGGAACCTGCACCCCCCCCCCCCCCACCCCTAGCGCCTTGAGACCCTTACGGGTGAGTAGTCGCGCTTTAACAAACCCCTGATTGATTGATTGATTGATATATTATAGGTGGCCTGCACATTGGTATGGTAGTTGTTACTTTGGGATCGTATTTCCCAAGGTGTACCACGTAGATAGAAATAATAAAATCAATTAAATAAAGCATGGACTAATACGCAAAAAGAGAGCAAGTTTTTCAGAGATAGTAGGTGATATTTTTGGTGCACTGATACCTTCAGTTGGGGTCGTTCTGAATTCGCATAAAATTCAAAAATTGTCTAGTGGTTGATCGTTTATCGACAGATACCGCTAGTGGGTTCTTAATGATTGATGCTGAAATTGTTGCAATTAGATCAATGGTTTTGCAAAATCGACTTGCCCTTGATATTTTATTGGCAAAAGAGGGTGGAGTCTGTGGCATGTTGAAAATTCAACACTGCTGTACTTATATTCCTGACAAAAGTAAGAATCTTGAGTGGTATATTAAGAATATTACGAAATTACATGAGGATTTGACCCAACTAGACGTTGATGGTGTTTGGGAGAAACTTGGTAAGAGTTTTTCCTCTGTAGGTAAATGGTTTTCTACATTTGGAAGTAGTTTATTAGGGAAAATACTAATACCTAATGATTTCAATAGCTACAGTGATATTATTAATAATAATGACATATAAATGTTGTAAGTGTAGATGTGGAAAGAAGATGATAGTCAGACAATAAACGTAAAGCCAGAAAGAGAGAAGAGATAGAATTAGAAGATATGAGAGGAAAATATTATGAAACGATGAAAGATTTAGATGAGAGAATGATTTAGAGAGAAAAGAGTACAGACCTTTAGATAAAATAAAGGTGGTAATTGGTATGATGGGTATTTTGTGATGGCTCAAAAATGCCATCAAAGGGGGGAATTGATGGAGCAGGGTTTTGAGAAAATAAAACCTGCTCGAATTAACTCCCCAGTAACATTTACTAATAGTGTGCTTTGATAATAATGTGCACCAACACGAATACATTGGGAAATGCTTTGCACATGCGTGCACTAATGCTAAGACTAATGCATGAAAGACAAGGCCGCATTTTCATTCTGCTTCTAAAATTAATAAAATGCTGCTTTTGCACATTAAGGCTCGTGTTAGGAAAACAATAACATTGGGTTAGTGCAATGGTGGGAGGTAAACAGTGAAAAGTACACTTCGTGAAATTAGTAATGTCTGTTCTCATTCATTTTAGAGAAGAGCACAGGCCTATATTTCTGCATGAATGTTAAGAGTTAAATGAACAAATATGAAATAATATGCTGAAACTCGAGCTCTGACAGAGAGAGGAGAGAAGTGGCGGAGGCTATCGCTGTTGACCTTCGAAAAAGAACGTTGTGTGTCTGCCAAGTAACGGAAAGACGGCCATGGGAATGAAAGGAAGTGTACAAACTTCTTCCGTCGAAAGCGGCAGTGCTGAAAAATGAAAATTGAAACATGTTGCCATCTCGAGGAAATGTGTGGATAGTGTAATGGGAGAGTGAATTAAACAAAGAACACTAAGAAAACATGATCATGACTATGGTGTTGTGATAGAACACCCCTCGAATCAGCCAATGAGAGACTGAGTTTTCGCAAATGTTTCAACTACTGTGAGTTGGACATGTAGGTTTTAGGGTATAACTGGGGTGCCCTAGGGGGTGTGGTTAGGGTAGCTGAGGCGATTAAGAAGAAGCTTAGAGGGGGATCGTCGATGTCCGTCGGTTTGCTGAGGCCTACCTGTTTCCTGTTCCCGTATCCAGTATCCTGATCCAATTTTTGCTCCCTGAATCTGTCTCAGGGGACCCCTTACTATCTCCGTGGCCAGGGGGTGGTATTTCCTCAGGTTAGTATTAGCTAAATGAACAGTACTTTGCATAATAATTTGCAAATGTATTTTGTCTCTGAAACTTTTCTCTTCGCCTATCCACTCCTATATGTGCATTTATTCATTTTGATATAAGTTTGACCCTGTTTGCATTTTGATATATGTTCTCTCTCTCCGTGATTAGTGCATTGTTTGCCTTGTGATTCTGTACATATTTGAGCTCTTATTTTACATTATTTGGTGATAAACACTATTAACCTTACACTGAGTTTGTGGTTATTTAGTGAGATAGTTAGATAGTACTATTATTACCATCAACTTCTCAACTTTAGGTCCATCGACCAGAGGAAAGAAGTTGACATGCAGGCTCAGTTAGTTGTTTATAGTGTTAGATACGAGCCTGTAATAATGAACAGCTGATTTTCATTAGTGTTCATTTTAGTCTTGATAACTGAAAAATACAGCGTCGTTCAGCGGGTTATGTGGGGTTAAGTGTGTATGGGCCCATTGTTGTGTTATTGGTCATCGATCCCTGATTGGCGCTGGATCAGAGGCAGCGGTACAAGGGGCAGAGGGGCCGGAGAGAAGGGGCCTTTCAAATGTATCTTGTGTTATTACAATATGTGGATGCTCGGTGTAGGAGATCAGAGGTACCAGATATGAACTGTCACAACTCTCACTCTGGGAGAACTGACAGCCCTTGACACCGATGGCCCCTTTGGCGCCGCCCCAACAAGCATCTTTTCCTACAGACAAACCAACCCGGCTCCAAACTCACAACAAAACAAAGACTAATCTCCTGACAGCCCCAGATGGAGGGAGACAATGGACGAGTGTCCCAGTGTGAGAGTGGATAGTACTGGTGGTGCTGGGCCGGCGCATTCCTGACCCTCCACCCTTCCAGCTTCCCTCAGCGGGAGAATTATTAATTGCACAAAACAGGCTTCTGTTCAAAGACTCCCCCCAAAGGGATGGAGAGACTGGTGGGCCTGGGGTGGGGGGTAGGGAGGGAAATAGAACAGGCATCCTCACAGCTGGGACATCCGCTCCTACCCTATACCCACTACTACCCCTTCACCGCCCCCCCAACAGCTGTAGGATAGTTAATAGCGCAAAAACAGACTGGTATTAAAAGTAAAGAACAAGCTGGTATTGAACGTTTTTATGGAGTAGGTTAAGGACTGGCATCCAACAGCTGTGACAATCCACTCCTGTTCTTCGTCACTTCTTGCTACCCCACACCAGCTACTGCTCCACCAGCCCCTCCTTTTTGTTTCCCCTTCAAATCTCCTTCATACCTCACTTAACCCCCATCTTTACATGAACTTACCTTTCACGAAACTGCTTTCCTCGCCGCCTCATCACTAGCCCCACACAATATTAAAAGACGTCCCGAAACAATTATTTCATTGTATTTTGTTTTTACTAAGTGATTTCCTTCCTGCTCCCGCTCTATACTGCTTCCCGAGTCTGCAGCCTATTGTTCTAGTTGAAATAAACGCAGAGACAGTAAAAGGTTTGTATGAATTAAATGAACTGTTGTCATTTTCGCAAGACTGGTGAAGCTGATCCCTCCCTGGTTGAGATGGCTGTGGTTTCCATTTCTCCAGTAATCTACTCGAAAAAGAGACACCCCATAAGGAAACTGGAGAGAGGAAATCACTATTTATGTTTAGAGAGTGTTTTTTAAACAATAAACATCGATTATAGCCGGGAAGAGCAGCACCCAAAGTGCAAGTTTTGCCAACATCTTTGCAAGTGTAAAGTTTATTTATTAAAATAAAACACCCTCCACCAGTGCCAGTCTCCAAATCAATCAATCAATCAGGGAATTGTAAGCGCGCTACTCACCCGTGAGGGTCTCAAGGCGCTGAGGGGGGGGGGGGGGGTCCGCAGGTCTGTTTAGCCGAAGAGCCAGGTCTTGAGGGTCTTCCTGAAGGTGTTCAGGGAGGGGGCGCGTCTGATGTCTGCCGGTAGCTCATTCCAGGTCTTGGCTGCAATGTGAGAGAAGGATCTTCTGCCTGGTTTGGCTCTGTGGATGCGCGGGGTTTCGGCCAGTGCGAGGTTGGAAGATCGGAGGTTTCTTTTGGGTACGTGGAAGTTGATTCTGTCGTTGAGGTATTTGGGTCCGTTGTTGTGTAGACATTTGTAGGTGTGAGTGAGGATTTTGAAAGTGACTCTTTTATCCACGGGGAGCCAGTGGAGACTTCGTAGATGTTGGCTGATGTGTTCGTGTCGGGGGATGCCGAGGACGAGTCTGGCAGCGGTGTTCTGTACTGTCTGGAGTTTGCGGAGTAGGGACTTGTTGATGCCGGCGGAGTGCGTTTCCATAGTCCAGTCTGGTGGTAATGAGTGCGTGGGTGACTGTCTTCCTTGACTCAGGGGGGATCCACTTGAAGGTTTTGCGGAGGATGCGGAGGGTGTTGAAGCAGCTGGAGTTGACGGCGTTGACCTGTCTGTTCATGGAGAGTGATGAGTCGAGTACGATGCCGAGGTTCTTGGCGTGGTCTGAGGGGGTAGGTGGGCTTCCGAGGGCGGTCGGCCACCAGGTGCTGTCCCATGCAGAAGGGGTGGTACCGAGGACGAGGACTTCTGTCTTCTCAGCGTTGAGCTTCAGGCAGCTGTTGGTCATCCAGACTGCGATGTCTTGCATTCCTTTCTGGAAGTTGAGTTTGGCAGTGGTGGGGTCTTTGGTGAGGGAGAGGATGAGCTGGGTGTCGTCGGCGTAGGATACGATGTTGAGGCTGTGTTGTGGGACGATGGCTGCGAGGGGGGCCATGTAAATGTTGAAGAGGGTGGGGCTCAGTGATGAACCCTGTGGGACTCCGCAGGTGATTTTCGTGGGGTCGGAGAGGAAGGGTGGGAGTCTGATCCTTTGGCTTCTTCCGGTGAGGAATGATCGGATCCAGTCCAGGGCTGTTCCTTGTATGCCTGCGTCGTGTAGTCTGACGACTAGTGTGCGATGGGAGACTGTGTCGAAGGCCGCTGATAGGTCGAGTAGGATGAGGGCTGCAGAGTGGCCTTGGTCCAGGAGGGTGCGGATGTCGTCTGTGGCGGCGAGTAGGGCGGTCTCTGTGCTGTGGTTGCTTCGGAATCCGGATTGGGACGGGTCGAGGACGGCGTTCTCCTCAATGAATCGTGTCAGTTTCCTGTTGACTGTTTTCTCTGCAACTTTGGCTGCGAAGGGGAGGAGCGAGGTGGGCCGATAGTTCTTGAGGTCGGTGGGGTCAGCTGTGGGCTTCTTGAGCAGGGGTCTGACTTCTGCGCGCTTCCAGTCGTCTGGGAAGGTGCCTGTTTTGAAGGTGGTGTTGATGGTGCGTTGTAATTCGGGTGCGATGGCGGCCACAGCTCTGTGGTAGATGTGAGGGGGGCAGGGGTCGGTGGGGGCCCCCGAGTGGATGCTTTTCATGGTCGAGGCGGTGTCTTCGGTCGTGATCGGTGTCCAGTTGGAGATGGTGGGCTGGCTGGTGTTTCTGGGGGCGGGGGGCCGTCTGTGGCGCCTGGTGGATGGTCGATGAAGTTGTCGTAGAGGTTTTTGATCTTGAGGTGGAAATAGGTTCCAAGCTTGTCGCAGAGGTCTTGGGATGGGGTGATGTCTGTGGCTTCGCTGCGTGGGTTGGTGAATTCTTGAATGACACTGAAAAGTTCCTTCGAGTTGGTGGAGTTGGCCAGGATTTTGTTGTGGATGAAGTTCCTTTTGGTGGCTCTGATCTGGTTGTGGTACTCCGTCATGGCGTCCTTGTAGGTGGTGTGGTTTTCGGTTGTCTTGGTGTTTCTCCAGTTCTTCTCCAGGCGTCTGCAGGTGCGTCTGGCTTCTTGGAGAGCGGTTGTGAACCAGGCGGCTTTCCTGGGGCGTTGTCTGTCAGGGTTGCGTAGCGGGGCAAGCTCATCTGCGTAGTTGGAGATCCAGGTGTGGAGTTCTCTGGCTGCGTCGTTTGCGCTGTTTGTGTCGGGTGCCCAGGTGTGGTCGTCTCGGTTGAGGGCGGAGTTAAGTTGCTCGTCGGTAACCTTGCTCCAGTTCCTTCGTGGTGGGCGTGGGGCTGGTTTGGGTGCCTTGGGTTTGTTGATGGCGAAGTGTACGCAGTGGTGGTCGGTCCATGGCGGCTGCGTTGTGTGGCTGAAATGGACGCTGTTTCCTGCCGCGAAGATGGGGTCGAGGGTGTGTCCTGCTCTGTGGGTCGGTGTGTTGACGAGTTGTTTAAGTCTGATGCTGGCGAGGTTGTCACGAAGGATAGTGGAGTTGGGGTCGCTGGGGTTGTCTAGGTGGAAGTTCAGGTCTCCAATGAGTATGTAGTTTGTTGAGGCGATCGCGTGGGGTGCGATGAAGTCGGTGATGGTGGCAGCGAAGGGTGTTCGGGGGCCGGGGGGTCTGTAGACGAGGGTTCCTCGGAGTGTGGCTTTGGGGGTGGTCTGGATCTTGAAGTGCAGGCGGAGGGGAAGGTTTCGCTGGAGGTGGTGAGGCGGAGGGTGCGCTTGTGGGCGATGGCGAGGACCCCTCCTGAGTGGTTGGGGCGGTCTTTCCTCTGGATCTTGTATCCATCTGGGATGGCGGTGCTGATGTCGGGGGCGGAGAATGCGTTGGTCCAGGTCTCTGTGAAGAAGGCGATGTCGGGCGAAAGAGTCGAGTAGGTACCAGATTTCCATGGCGTGTTTGTGTACGGAGCGTACATTGAGGAGGATGCATTTTAGGGTGTCGCCGGTGCTGGCATCGGGGGTGTTGGAGGGGTGGCGTTGAGGGTCTGGCGGCAGTGGAAGCAGGAGAACTGGCCGTGGGTCGTGTTCGGCAAGGCCTGTTGGCAAGTGGAGTGCAATCTGCAGGGGCGATTTGATGAGTATCTCGAATAGCCGACACGTCGTGGCATATCACACAGGTTGTGAGCTTACTTCGAGGTCCATATTATCAAGAACGGGCAATAACATTATCAACTGCCGCTAAAGCGGCGATAAGGGGCTTGATAATATGCTCTATAGAATTCCAATGGAAGCCCAGGTTTGATGTCCTTCACACCAGAACCTGGGCTTCTATTGAATTCTATAGGGCATATTATCAAGTCCCTTATCGCCGCTTTAGCGGCAGTTTCCTGCCGCTAAAGCGGCGATAATGTTATCGCCCGTTCTTGATAATATGGCCCGAGGATCTAAAGTAGTTGGGGGCTGGGAGGGGGCAGAGAAAGCGCATCTGAAGAGGAGGTGCAGTCAGGCTCGTTCCACAGCAGTATTTCAGGAGCCGATAAATGCCTCTTAAGCCGTCAAGCCTCCACAGAGAGTGACATCACATGCTTTTGGAGTGCGGTCCCAATCAGTGAATATGCACTAGAATTAGGAAGGTGATCATGGGTCGCGAGACGGGTGAATGATTTAAAAGATAATGACAGTTACCCTCCCGAGGGGGTCGAATTGAGGTGTGCTTTACCCACCCCAAAAAAGCGCCTGGTTTTCTAAATCTCCCTGGTTTGCGTGTGGGGGTGTTGTAGCGCAGTTGTGCTCAACCTAGCAATATCTGTCCTATCGCCATGTCCCCTGTGGAAGCCCAGCAGTACTTCCGAGGAGTGCAGGCTCAGATAGTGCTGTAAGGGGCGGGGGTCTCCTCCATCCATCCCAACTCAGCCTTTCACAGGGATGTCTCTCCCCATACCTCCCAGCAAGCACACCCACAACTGCCACCAGATCCCAGATGACAAGCTCAGGCATTTTCCCCACGGTAAATATGTCTCCCCGTCCATGCTTGGGCTCTCCTCACCTCCCAGCAGCAGACTCAAACTCCCTCCCAACATCGCTCCTCTCTGGTGTTGTGAGATGGTACATGGTGGCGCAGCAGAGTGGTGTGGCGTGACCATTAGATGCAGGGCTCACAAATGTTTTATTTAAAGAAACAATTTGAACTGGCAGATCGATTCCGCAGGAGAAAACACCAAGGAAAGTGACGGGCGGGAGAGAGGCCGGGGAGGGTGTGTAACTAATTGGGCAGAGGTTAGCTGTCGGAGCAAAGCATGCGTCCTGCCGCAGCAGCCACTGTGCCCGCCACTGCTCGCTCCTGCGGCAATACTCCATGAGAGTGAACTTTAAAAAAAAGATGGGACATACACCCACCATTAGCCATTTGTAGGCTACAATTTTCGAAGAACACGCACAAAAGCCTATCTGATGAATGGGAGGAGTCAGATTTCCACAAAGTACCTACAACAGATCGCCTAACAGTGCAAGCGATGTATAAGCTCGACGTAAAAATGGTCTCCCGATTGAAGCCTCATCCCAGTAGTAGTCACTTCCTAGGGAATGACAGTTGTAAATGTGTGGAATTGTTACTCTGTGTTGTCCAGCAACAATTTGTTTATTCAGGCAGTTTTGTGTGCTATTTTTCGTGTGACTTCTGGAAAGATTGTTTAGTTCTGCTGCAGATAGAAAGCCATTTTTCCTGTTGTAAAGAGAAATTCTTCATTTTTGTAAAGTTACTATATTCTTCCATTCTCTACACACAAAGCATGTGCAAGAACTGTAGCTCCAAATTACCACTGGAATGTAAGTTGTCAGGTACAGGGGACCAGCTGTTCCATGATGGGAAACCAATGTAAAAAAATAAATGTGCATGTATTGATTTGTAAACGGAGCATTAGTACTAGCAATGCTTCATGATAAGGTGTCTTATCAGGCTACAAGAGCAACCCTTAAACCCATGGGAACAAAGGTAGAGAACAATCTTTTAGGCAACAACGGTTCTCTTTGGAATAATTTTTAACAATCTATTACGTAACTTGAGGCTAGATAAACTTATGAATAGATAATCAGTTTCAAATAAGACCGAAACCATTCTATTCAAAGTGATAAGAATTATTTATCAACTGTTACAATTTTATGCACTGAGTTCTACTATGTTTTATGTGTAACTAACTCCAGTTGACTCATGACTTTGATTAAGGTGGTTTCTGTCTTGTTTGAAATGGATGATTCACCCATAAGGTTATTTAGCCTCATATTGCATAATATATTCTTATAAATGATACCAATGAGACCCGTTTGTTGCCTAAAAGATTGATAATAAGGTGTGGCTTTATAGCATGGTTGGCCAAATGTCCACATAAATGAATGATAAAAGCTATTGGCGATGACTCGCCCAATACAATTCCAATACTGTTTTTTATTATTACATTAAACTAATTAACAAATGTAGAGATAGTAACAGAGCAAATCATTTGTTTTTGCAGGTTAAGCATTTTGAAAAAAGAAGAGACTACTTGAAATATAAAGAACAACTTGAAGCAGGAGAGTTTCAACCTTCAGAAACAACAGAGACGTCCTGACTTTACATCAAGACATGAAGCATCAATGAAGAACCGTTTTAACTGTTTCTTTGATTTGGACCTTATTTCACATTTAGAGTAACATCCTTGATAATCCCAGTTACCGGCTGCAGAATGAAAGCCAAGCATAACTACTTTGACGGAGAAGCACACTTTCCTGTACTGCTTTGATGTTGAACATATAAGTGGATATTCTAAGTGCCCACGTTGCTCTCGGGAGACATTATAGTGTTTCCAATTGTTACCTTGAAGTTAAATGTAAATTAGACTCTTTTGTCACCTCAGTCTTGGGATACTTTTAAACTTTGTGAGCAGCTTAAATTTCCTGAAAATTATGTTGGTAAAATTACTGTAAGTCTGTTTATGTTTACTTTTATTAAATGTTTCTTATTTGCCACACATTGCTACTTTAATTTTTTTTTACAGGTTGGAAACGGTGAGGTGAATTCACTGTATTGCTTGAATTTTGTAACCTTGCAGATCGGTTGGGGATGTACATATGCAAAGTAGTAAGTTCATTTAAGTAATGTTTCTGTGTAAAAAGAAATATTTTTAATAAAATATATACATCATTTATTAAACCTTTTGCGTGAAGGTTTGGGGAGGAATAATGAGTCGCAGTTTCATCCCTACTGGCACTGGAGCTGTCATTTTGTTTTGGCAATCTCTCTTCCAGTTATTATATGCCTTCATTTAAATTTATTACACACTAAAGGATTCATCTGAACACAAGCATTGTTTTTATATATCTGTGGAATATGTAGACATCATCATATTACTCTACAGACGTGTTAAAATTAGAAGGATTCAAACATTTCAATTTGCACTTTTGAATCATATGAGTAAGAATTTGCATCATAATGAATTCCTTAGCAATTAAAAATAGGATTAGATTGAAAACTAAAAACACCCCAAATTTAGTTTGTCTCGCATCACTAACCTGTTAGTCTGACATCAATAATTACCATTGGGTGTACACTAATTTCTAACGTTTGCATTAATACCACATACCTGTATGCCACAAACTCAAATTGGATACTAGCTTACCATCATCTCCCCAGCAACTGGTCAGTCTACTTGCCTCACCTAAACTATCAGACTCATTTATACTTTTGCTTCCATAAGGAGCATATGGAGCACGTGGGGAATAGTATTCTTCGATTCTGCATTTTGCAACCTAGGTCTGTAAACAGTACCTTTATTAGTAGGTATGCAGAAGCCATAGTTCTTCAACCGCTTGAATTCTGCTACATGGAACTCACACAAGGTTAACCTGTAAGCAGACTTCAGTAACCATAAGCACAGCAGAGAATAGAAATATCCTCTAGCTAATTCAAATTGAACAGAAAATATGTGACCGCTTAGCCCATGCGAACAATCTTAGCTTACAAAAGGAAACCTAGAGCCTCATAAACCTAGGACTAGAGTCTTGTGCTGAATTAGTCAAGCATCCACATAATTTCAGTGCACAGACCTGGACTTTGTTAACTTGCACCAAGGCTGTGTAACTCAAGTAAGTTTAACAAACCGCTATAAAAGTGCGCAAACACACGGCAAGGTTTCCACAGTTCATCCCATAAAAAGTAAATAAATGCATTTAGTAGCAATTAATAATTTCAGTTGCACCGCTGCCCTGCTTTAAAACATTGCTGGGAGTTACATACTTGCACAGTTCCTTTCTTAGCAGAGGCCCATTCGCACATCCATTCGCCAGATTGAATGCTGTAAATTTGTAAAATGTAGCTGTTGCAGAAATGTTTTTCTTGTGTTTAAAAGGAAATGAGCAAGCGAACAGTAAATGTATACTGGTATTCTGATATCTTTCACAGGCTCACTCTTAACTCACACTCTTTCTCCCTACTCCTTTTAGCAGTGATTGTCAGTGCTATGCCTACTCTTTCTTTTAGCACAATAAATACAATTCAGAATGCTGTAAAGGAAAGTTGAAATTCTATTAATGGCTCCTCTTTCTTTACTGTACAGCGCTTTCTTTAGTAACAAAGAGCGTAACACAATAAGGAACTTCATTTCCAGAGTCTTTGAAAAACGAACTACAGCAGGTGACTGCCCATCTGCCAATCCGCTTTCCACTGTGACCACAAATGATCCCTTCTCCACGACTTTTCTTCTTTATTTGCAGCAAGGCTTCATCAAACCCATTCTGCTCTTTTATTTTCAGTCTTATTTTCTTGATTCGGATTGTTCCCAACAAGCAAGATATTATTAAACCACTGACCTGCCCTTCGAGAAAAACTAACTTCAGTACCATGTACTCTCATAAACAGCATAATAATTTGGTTACAGAGAAAGTTTTCCACTGTTCGAATTAGTGGGATAATCCTCACCTCCTTGTGAATTCAAACTTTCCTTTATAATAACCAAGAATTGTTAATGTGCTGCTGGAGGTGCGGATCATGCTTCTTCATAGTTTACTCGCCACAATCGAAGACATTTCTATACAAGTTTTGAAAGATAACATTTTGAAAGTCGATTTAGGCAATCAATTTTCCTACCCCATAATGTCCCCCATTCTGAATTCCAAAGACAAAGCGTTAGATGCCATTACTCCCTTGACTGAGTGCACTTTAAACCTAACTATCGGCCAGATGTACGAAAAGGCAATTTTGCATTTCCTATATAGCGACTCCATAGGAATCGCTATTTAGGAAATGCAAAATGATGTATGAAATTACCGATTTCCTAATAGCGATTCCTACAGAGTAGGAATCGCTATTAGGAAATGGCAATTAGGAAATCCCATGCCATTCGTACCAATGGGCTGGTTTTGCATCTCCTAAATAGCAATTAGGAAATCGCTATTTAGGAAGCGCTAAACCAAGGATGGCTATGGGCATTAGGCCCCCCGTAATGCACCCCAAAACTAGTGGTGCACATCTAGAGCGCACATATGCCCTAGGGGCATGTGTGGGCTCTATTGCACTTTTAAAAAAGCATCTTGGGGTGCTTTTTTTAAAATTGCACATGGTTACCATCGACTTTGAGTCAATGCTAATTGCAATTCCTAAATGACCATTTTGCATTTAGGAAATGCTGTGTACATGTGCTAAGAAATCGCAAATAGGAAATCCCTATTTGCGATTCCCTTAAGGCCTTTGTACATAGGAAAAGGATGTTCTGCATTTCTTAATTGGCTGAAATTGCGAATCGGCCCGTTAAAAAATGCAAAAGGCCTTTGTACATCTGGCCCAGGGGCACAACTAGACCCGAACTTCGGGGGGGCTAACACTCCCAGCCAGGGCTGGCCCTAGCACTGGTCGCACACGGTGCAACACTTTTTTTCGGCGCCCCCTCCGCCATTTCCTCCTTTTTCAATGAATTCCCTCTGTACCACTCACCAACAATGCACCTTATCTCTCAATAGCACCTTTTTGACTAACATTTCATTTTTTTTATAGCGCTACTCATAGTACACTCACACATTTCTGTGATCTGCATGGTACACATTCTTTGTAGCAGGCACATTAATCCTCTGCACTGTGTGGGTGGCAGGAGTGCCCATATGAGTGCACGGTGAGCGATGCGACAGTGTGAGAGTAGGGTAAGAGGAGTGACTGCAGGGTGAGCGAGGTGACCATATGGTGCGGATGTAAGTGCAGAGTGGGATGAATGATTGCATGGTTAGTGATGGGCTTGTTTGAGTGAGATTGCAAATTGAGCAGTGAGGGGGACAGGTGGGTGAAGTGTCACATGAGTGCGGGTGAGTAGTATGTTCGTGTGACTACAAGGTGAGGTACAGGCTGAACAGTGCAAGGGCATTGTGAGTGCAGAGTGATCGCTGTGAGTGCAGGGTGAGCGGGTGAATGTGTAAGTGCATGGTGATCAGTGTGAGTGCATTGTGATTGCTGTGAGTGCAGGATGAGCATGAAAGTGAAGGGCAAGAATGAGGAGTGAGTTGTCTGAATGCAGGGTGCATTCCCCGACACTTGAAGTAACTCAGCATGCTATTGACGGCGGCATAGAGTTTCAGATATAAGTTTAACTATTGCTATTATGCAGGGCTTTAAGTGGGATGAAAAAACTGGGGAGTGTAGAAAGCTGGGTTTCTGTTGCAGTAACCCCCCCACTTTGACTTGATGTGCCCTGGGTCCCTGACAGTCAGGTTCTCAGGGCCTGTGTTCTTTCCCACAACTGTACCTTTGTACCCCCAATTGGCACCTCTCTGACCACATGTAAGTCCCTGCAGCACATAGTGTGTCACCCTTAGAGGTCCTGTACCTTAACACACACACATTGCCATTGCAGGCTGCGTGTTTTGGTGCAGAGAAAAGTGAAGAGTCGACATGGCACACATTCCTGTGTGCCCTGCCTGCAACCCACTGCCTATGGTATAGGTAAGACACCCCTCTAGCTGGGTGCACTATACCACTGGTGAGGGTACAGTTGCATGAGCACTGTACCCCTACAGTGTCTAAGTCCATTTTTAGACATTGTAAGTGCAGTAAAGCCATAAAGAGTATATAGTAAGGGAAGTAAAGCCATAAAGAATATACCGGATCTCCTGTGAACAGCAGCTATGTTCAAAAGAAACTCCCAAGACCGACTCTGAGCATGCTGAGGATAAAGAAACCCGACTCCTGGAACCACCACTGCACCTGACGCCTACGGCCCGAATCTGGGTGACGCACCAGTCCCAGCGAGGTCCCCCAGCGCTTCTGAGTCCACTGTGGGTTGACCCCTCCAGGACTCCAGGACGTTGCCTGCAACCTCTGCATGGAGACCCCCCCCAACCGCGAGTGGCCCGGTAAGGTGAAATCTGACCTCAAAAGACACCCCTGCATCCAGCCGCCCTGCACCCTGGAGAAGAGAAACCGAGGTGCACCTATGTCCCCGAGCACTTCAACTTACCTGCCCAGCTGTTGGTTCCTCCCAGAACGCTTCCTGGACCGAGCCTGCAGCCAAAAACCAAAACCGGCAATCCCTAATTGAAAACAACAGGGCACCCAACGCCAAAACAGCACCCTGCACCCGGCCGCCCCTGTGCTGCTGTGGGTGCACCTTGTGTGCCACCTCGGACCCCTCTTTACCCTGAGCCTAACACCAGGAGCTTTGCTCCCCCAACCTTGCGGCCTGCTGGTGAGCAGCCACCAACCGGAGGCCACCTATCCCCCATTGGATAACATTGGATCTCAGCACTCTACACCCGGCCAGCCTAGTGCCACTGAGGGTGTTCTGAGAGTGCATCCTCGACCCTGGGGGAACCCTGGTTCTAGCCCCAGAATACCAACTCCCACAAACCAGTACTTACCTGCAAACCGATAACTTCATTTCCTCCCATAGGATTGCATTGACAGCTTTTCCTTGAAAATTCTCTTAAATGTGGAGTTGGTTTGTATGAGACATTGAACAAACTGCATATGTGTAAAAACTGAATTACTTACCTTTTGTCTAGGAAATGTATCAGTGTGATATCTAGGCATATCACACTGATTAGCAAAAGTAACTTAAAAAGTAATCTTAAACGTAACGTGCACAATAATCTGTAAAGTAACTGAAAAGTAATTTCGAACTTTTGACTTACCTGTAAATCAACCAACTGCATTTGAACCTGCATTCAACTGTAAATCACTGCATAAGATTTTGCAAAGTATTATTTCACTTACCTGCACCAGCAGAATGGACTACGGCAACGCCCTCTACGCCAGAATCAACAAAACTCTTCTACACAAACTCCAAACCATCCAGAACGCCGCAGCCAGACTCTTCCTCGGGACACCGCGCCACGAGCACATGACCCAACACCTACGAGGCCTCCACTGGCTCCCCGTCGAGAAGAGGGTCACCTTCAAACTCCTCACCCACGCCTACAAATCCCTCAACAACATCGGACCCAAATACCTCAACGAGAGAGTATCCTTCCACGTACCCAAGAGGAACCTCCGCTCCGCCGACCTCGCCCTGGCAGAGGTCATCCGCAGAAACAGAACATGCGGGAGAGCTTTCTCCTACATCGCAGCCAAAACCTGGAACGAGCTCCCTGTGAACATCAGATGCTCCCCGACCCAGCACACGTTCAGGAAGGACCTCAAGACCTGGTTCTTCGACTGATCTGGAGTCGCTCCCCCACCCCCAGCGCCTTGAGACCCTCACGGGTGAGTAGCGCACTTTATAAACCCCTGATTAATTGATTGATTGAGGAACGATTATGGGCTGCAAAGAACCCCACTTTGAAGGATGCCATCTCAATTGCCAAAGTGGTTGAGGAGTCTGAGTGGTGCATGTTGGTCATGAGCAAAAAAGACAATAGATGATGTGGCAGCTGTTGGGAGAAAGGATTTCTCAACAAAGAGTTCAGCCGACAAATCTAATCCAAGGCTCATGAGAGGTGCAAAGTCAAGGGGCTGTTTTAGGTGTGGCAGTTCATTCCATGCGAGTGATTCCAAGTGGTGTTTTGCATCCAAACAAGACTGCAGGAAGTGTGGATGAAGGGGCCACTACGCCGGATGTGCAAAGCTTCTGACAGGTCCAGAGTTGCTGTCGCTGAGGACTTGTGTTTGGATGGAGACAGCGAAGAACGGGTGTTGATGGTCCTTCCTGACAGCGGTGTTGACGGGAAAAGGCGGCGACCAAAAGCTTTCTTCAGAAACTTGGGAAGACAAGTGGAACTGATGGTGGACTGTGGTTCTCTGTACACCATCGTGCCGAAGTGGATGTGGAAGGAGTGGCCGCAAGTTCCACTCCTGACAAAGGACATTGATCAAAGGGGGTACCAGGGAGAGTCTATTGATGTGCTAGGTTTCTTTTCTACTCCCATTGTTTTTAAATCGAGACAAGTGGTGGGAAAAGTTTATGTTGCAGAGGATGGACCTCTTATCCTTGGTTGTGGTCATCAATTTGGCCTTCACGTCGTCATTGATCCCCATGCTGAGGGTCAAGTCCTGTGCTTGGCTGATGCATCCACTGAAGAAGTGTTGAGAGAGATGGATGATGTTTTTGGAAGGGGTCTTGGCGTGTTGAAAGGGTATACCCATAGGATTGTTTTAAAAGAGGGTACCATCCCAGTCAAACATAAATTGAGGAGGGTCTCAGTCATCGTGAGGGATGAAGTCAAGCAATTATTGGATGACATGCTCAAAGATGGGGTCATTGAACCGGTTGAGGCGTCCGAGTGGGTCTCTCCGGTGGTGATCACAAAAAAAGTGATGGTAAGGTCAGGTTCTGTGTGGACCTTCGAACTTTGAACCAGCATGTTGTCACTGACACCTTTCCCCTTCCCAACATTAATGAAATGTTGCTTTTGCTTAAGGGTGGTAAGTACTTTTCAAAGCTTGATTTGAAAAGTGCTTATCACCAAATTAAATTACATGAAGGGTCCAAAGATCTCACAACGTTCATTACCATGGAGGGCACCTTTAGGTTTAAAAGACTGCCTTTTGGGCTATGTAAGAAAGTGGCTCTGTATATACTGAACCAAAGTAAGGTTCAGTGTGCACAGAGTCCACAGAGGTTTGGCAGAGGCTAAAGTTAGATATAACCTTACTCTCTAAAGTGGTAGCTTGGTCGAGCAGTAAGGCAGTATCAGAGGACAGTGTAAAGCATTTGTTGTACACACTCAGTCAGCAAATGGTCTCACACACTCAAGAACTGAACTCTAGGCCAATGGTTTTGTATCAAAATATATAGTTGTTTTATTTTAGAACCAACAATAGGTATCAAAATATACTTTCTCAGAATGAGTTACTTTAGTTAAATACTTTTCAAATAGGCAATAGACTTTTGAATACAATGCTTACAGTTGTTGCAATAGGCAACACAATTTCAAACACAATAATACATTGAGCTCAATGGGAATTTCTAGTTAAATGCAATAGATTACTTTTTGGGTTACTTTTCTTACTACAGGACTGGATCCTAGATTCAGTCCTGGGACATCTCCTGTAAACAGTTGAGTAAAAACGTTTTTGTTACAGTTGTGATTTTTAAGGAATATTATTGTATTTTAAAAGTTGACAAACTTTTTCACATAGAATCACCAATGTTATCCTATGGGAGGAAATTCACTTAGCAGGTAAGTGTGGTTATTGTTGCTTTTTCTAACTCGGTGTTGGATCCTGGATCCAGCACTGGTGCATCGCCTGTAAACAGTTGAAAGAATGTGTTTTTGTTATACAGGCGATTTTTAACGAATATTTGTAAGTTTGCAAAATCGACACAAACTTTTTCAGCAAAAACCAGGCAATGTTATCCTTTGGAAGGAAATTCAAGTTACCGGTAAGTACAGTTATGATTACTTTTCAGGGTCAGTGCTGGGCACCAAGATCCAGCACTGGGATCTCTCCTGATAACAGGTGAGTAATTTCGTTTTCGTTGATCAGACAATTTTTAGTGATTATTTTAAAGTTTCAAAACTCGACACTTAGAAGAAATTTTAGTGTAAACCAGTCAATGTTACCCTATGGAGAAAATGTAGGTTATCGGTTTTCAGGTAAGTACTCGACTGGCAGAGTTAAGGTTCTGGGCATAGACTCAGGGGTCTCCCAGGGTCAGTGATGCACTGTTGTTGCACCCTCAGCGGCACTAGGGCGGCCGGGTGCAGAGTGTTGAGGCCCAATGTTATCCTACGGGGATAGGGGCCTCCGGTTGGTGGCTGCTGGCGAGCAGGCCACAAGGTTGTGGGAGCAAAGCTCCTAGGGTTTAGGTCAGGGCAAATTTGGAAACAAGCCAGCACAAAAGGTGCACCGTCAGAGGCGCTGGGGCGGCCGGGTGCAGAGTGCTGTTTTGGCGTCGGGTGCCCTGTTGTTTTCAATGGGGATTTTCGGTTTTGGTTTTCAGCTGCAGGCTCGGTCCAGGAAGCCTTCCAGGAGGAACCAACAACTGGGCAGGTAAGTTGGAGGGCTCGGGGACGTAGGTGCACCTCGGGTTCCTTTCTCCAGGGCGCAGGGCGGCTGGATGCAGGGGTGTCTTTTGAGGTCGGATTGCACCTTACCGGGCCACTGGCGGTTGGGGGGGGTCTCGTGCAGAGGCTGCAGGTGACGTCGGGGAGTCCTGGAGGGGTCAACCCACAGTGGACTCAGACTCTGGAGCACTGGGGGACCTTGCTGGGACCGGTGGGCCACTTGAACTCGGGCTGTAGGCGACGGGTGCAGTGGTGGTTCCAGGCGTCGGGTTTCTTTTTCCTCAGCAGGCTCGGAGTCTTTGTTTGGTGTTTCTTTTGAACAGAGCTGCTGTTCACAGGAGATCCGGTCTTTGTTGAAGGCAGTCAGTCCTCCCCGGGGTTCTGGAGGTCGCTGGCTGCAGGATGAGACGATTTTTGGCGCAGGATCTCTGGAAACTGCAGATGGGCGGTAGGGCTGGGGCCAAGTCAGTTGTTCTCTGCAGTCTCCTCTGCTGGGCATCTTCTTTCGTCCTTTTTCTTCTTAGGTTGCAGGAATCTGAGGAAGGAAGGTTCAGGGTGCCCCTAAATACTAAGTTTAGGGGCGTTACAGGTAGGTAAAGGGCAGGGACCAATGGGTCCCTTCCCTGGGGTGGGTACACCCCTATCCTGCCCCTCTCCTGTGGGAGGGGGCAGTAGCCTAGTCCTGATTGGGCAGGGCTCCCCATCTTCAAGATGGCGAGAGCCCGGAGTTGTGCTTCACCTCGCCTCCCCCACCTGAGGGGTGGGGTTGGCAGAGGCTGGCACATCCCCTTTCCTCCCTTGGGGTTTCCCACCAGTCTTCCCGCCAGAGAGGCGGTCAGAACCGGTGGGGGCCAGTTGCTGAGTACAGCAAGTGGCCTGGAGAAGCTCACAAAGGCGGCATGCCTTTGAAGCTTCCCCTGCCCATCCTGGGGAGGAGACCTAGCACCTCGCCCAGGATGTGCATTGTTGCAGGCCCAGGAGAGCGGATGGCTCTCCACCCAGGGGTTCAGCAACATGTCTGCTGTGTGGCAGCCGGGGCAGCCCCTCAGACAAGACATGGATTGTAGGTTAGGTTCAGGGGGCAACTCTAAGTTGCCCTCTGTCGTGCATTTTACATTAAATTCCACACTGGCATCAGTGTGGGTTTAATGTGCTGAGAAGTTTGATACCAAACTTCTCAGTCTTCAGTGTAGCCATTATGGTGCTGTGGAGTTCGTAATGACAACCTCCCAGCACCATATACTCTTAATGGCATCACTGCACTTACAGTGCCCAGTATTGGCCCTGGGTACTGTAGGGGCACAGGGCTCATGCACCTGTGCCCACATCACTGGCATAGTGCACCCAGCTAGAGGGGTGACTGAGGTATGCCAGGGCAGTGTGTTTGTGGGCATGGCACACAGGGATGGGTGCCATGTCGACTCTCTGTTTAGTTCTGCACCAAGAGACTCAGCCTGCAAAGGCAGGGTGTATGTGTCAGGGTACAGGTCCTCTAAGGGTGGCACAATAAGTGCTGCAGCCCTTAGGGGCCTTCTCTGGTCACAGTGCCCTGGGTACCATTTACCAGGGGCTTACCTGTGGCCAGAGATGCCAATTGGGTTTAGGCTTTAGTACAGTATTTAGGGAAGGAACACAGGCCCTGGGTACCTGATTGGCAGGGACCCATGGCACACCAAGGAAAAGTGCATCAGTTATCAGGCAAAAAGTGGGGGGGGTTACTGCAACAGAAACCCACTTTCCTACAGGCTGTCTTCCGCTGCCAGTGTTTTTCAGCGCATCATGTCTGAGGTGTTGAGGGGTGTTGAGAATGTAAAAAAAATTCTGGACGACATCCTCGTGTTTGGGGAGTCTGTTCAGGTGCACAACAGGATTTTGAGGGAAGTCCTGGGCCGGTTGAGGGAGGCTTGTCTTACTCTTAGGAAAGACAAGTGCACGTTCCTTGTGGAGGAGATTGAGTACCTTGGCCATACCATCTCTGGGCAGGGTGTTCACCCCAACTTCGACCTCATTGAAGTGATTTGTGATGCTCCTGTTCCTCACAACTAGGACCAGTTACGGTCGTTCATGGGCCTAATAGAATATTATGCAAAGTTTGTCAACTGTTTTGCTACCAAAACTGAGGCTCTCAGGTTGTTATTGAAGAAGGGGTGTTCCTTTGCATGGGGGGGGCTCAACAGTGTGCTTTTGACCTTATTAGAAAGGGCATTTGTGAAGCAGGAGTTCTTGCACCCTTTGACACCCACCTCACAACTTTTCTTAATATCGATGCAAGTGCTTGTGGGCTGGGGGCTGTCTTGACTCAAGTCCATGCGGGGTGTGAGAGGACGGTGGCATTTGCCTCCCGCTCTTTGTCAGAGTGTGAGTGTAACTACTCGGTCATCGAGCGTGAAGCGCTTGCAGCTGTATGGTCTGTTGAACATTTCAGGACCTTCTTGTGGGGTCTTGAATTCTGCATTCGCACTGACCACAAGCCCTTGGTTAAGGTGTTAAGTCCAGGGGGTGCTGGTAAGGGCTCAGCCAGATTAGCCAGACTTGCCTCTCGGCTCCAAGAATACAGGTACCGGGTGTCTCACATTCCGGGCTGGAAAAATGCACAAGCTGACTGCTTGTCTCGGTTGTCTTTGAGGAGCAAAAGAGGTCAGAGCGAAGGCTCATTTTGGGAACAAGACAGATCTGTAGCCTCCTTGGGTGATGTGGAGGAGTGCGTTGGCGGGACCTTGTCGGCAGATGAGTGGAACTTGTGCATGGATCAAGTCTATACACTCAAGGAGGTTTAATGCATGTTGGTCTCTGGTGGTAGAAGAGAAAGCACTGTGACCCCCTCTGTTAGACCTTTCATTAAGATCTTGGATCAATTGAGTGTTAGTGAGTCCAAGGTTTTGATGAGGAATGATAAATTCGTACCTCCTTGTGGGTTAAGGCCTAAGATAATCGGACTGCTCATGAGGGTCATCTTGGACAAACCATGACCAAGAAGCGGGTGCGTGCAAATTTCTGGTGGCCCTGCATGGATGAACAGATTACCGCTTGGATTGTTAATTGTGTGGTGTGCTTGGAGAGTGAGACTTCATTGGGCCTATGCATGGTATGGAGGAGAGTTGAGAAATGTGATGGTTGATGTCCACTCCAAATGGCTTATTGTACGTTTTATGTCTGATGTCACGACTCGCAGAACCATTGAGCAGCTTAAAGTTGTTATTTCAGGAGGAAGGTCTTCCCCGTAGCCTGGTCACTGATAATGGCACTCAACTTCTCGCACAAAATGAGGGATTTTCTTGTTAAGTGTGGTATCACTCATCACCGCACGGCCCTTTACAACCCTCAGCCCAATGGCATGGTGGAACCTGCCAATCGCATGGTTAACGGCACCATTTCCATGGCCATTCAGAGTGGGAAAAGTGTCAGAGAATTGGTTGATGAGATGGTTTGGGCGCATCGCACGACTGCGCATAGGGTGACTGGTATCTCTCCCTTTTAGAAAATGCATGGGAGGAAGCCTGGCACCAAACTTTTACCCTCCTGGCTGGTTTCTCCCAAGACTGCGGATGCAAAGGAGGAGAGTTTCAGTTCTGAAGCAAAAGGGGTCTGCACTGGTGACTGGGTCAAAATGAAACACGGAAGACCTGATAAGGGGTTATCCAAATTCTGGGGGCCCTTTAGAGTGAAGCAAGTTTACAGTAACTGTCCTACTTGACAATGGTAATAAATGGAACAAGCGCAACGTTGCGTTGTATCGTAAAGGAGGCGACTTGGGAGCCAAAGCTGCTGGGCCCATTGGCAGCAGTTCTGACAACAGTGCAAGTAACTTTTTGCTCATGAGTGATGTTGATCTCAGGGGCAACGACTTGGCTGAGAGTAGCGAGGGTGTCCCTGAGCGTGCCTCTGGGACTACCCCCCAGTTCTCTTCCCTGCAGTTCTTCCCGTCCTTGCTGGTCTCGGAGACCGCCTTGCTATTTGGCTGATTATATACTGACCTAAGATTTTGCATTTTCTTTCCTTCTTGTGTATTTCCATCCTTTCATGCGTTTCTCTTTTCCCTCATCTGGTTTGTCCTTTGTTTGGTTTTTGGGTAGAAGGGAGGGGGGTGTGTTGTAATGGGTTTCTCTCTTACTCTGGGCTTGGCTGCATCCGGCTCCAGAGTTCCATTATTGTACAACGTTACCGTCGCGTGGTTCCACCGCTGACAGTTGCTGTGTGGCTGGCGATGGTGGTACACGCTTCGTTGCTGCCTCTGTGGAGCTTACTGGGAATAACTTCTTCCAGTAAACGTGTGTCTGGTGTCATTACTACACTCCTCATGCTTCCACATGCTACGCATCCTCAAAAAAATCTTCAGATGGAGTCCCAAGAGCACAAGACTTACTGTCACTCACGCCCTAGTCACCAGCAGACTTGATTACGGAAATACATTGTATGCTGGAATCTCCAACCACCTCCTCCACCATCATTAGACCATCCAGACTGCCAGAGCTAGACTCGTCCTGGACCTCCCATGACACACCCACATTACTCCTCACCTCAGAGATCTCCACTGGCTGCGGATACACAAATGCTGGCAATTCAAACTCCTCACTCATGCATACAGGGCACTGCACAACATTGGACCAGCCAACCTAAACTGCCACCTCCACTTCCACCAGACACCTATCGTCTGCCTCACGCTCTTGCACACACACCCAGCATCCGCAAAAGCAGAACAGAAGGCCTAGCCTTCTCCTACCTTGCACCCAAAACATGTAATGACCTCCCTCTCCTCGCTGCTGGAATTCCTCAAGAAGCTGAAGACCTGGCTCTCCAACCAACACCCAGCAGATGACCTTCACACCTGCTCCAGTGCCTGGATATGCCTCGTGTGATAAGTCGCACTACAAATCTTGATAACATAACATATCATTTCACTCATTGTTGGACTAGGCCCTCTCTGTAGGGTCATCCCCCAGACTTTTTACCTTCCCACCTCCGTTTTTGCTGAACTCATTTTAGTTGGCCATAGGACTTTGTGCACTTTACCACTGCTAACCAGTGCCAACAAACTTGTGCTCTCTGCTTAAAACATGGTAAGATTGGCCCTCATGGACCTAAGAGCTGCATTTGATCTTGTTCCAAGATTTCTCCTTTGGGGAACACTTCGGTCCATGGGAGTTCCATCTTCCCTTCTTACCATCATTGTTAGGCTCCATGAGCGGAATTATGCCTTGTCAGATGGGGCAGTAATGGTGGATTGTCTAAACGCATGTCTGACAGGAGGGGGGGGAGAGGATATGAGACATGGGTATGTTCTGGCCCCTATGCTTTTTCATTATATTTAAATGACATAATTGTCCATCTCAATGGTTGCGTCAAAGATTCTCCCAAGTTAAATGAGAACTGTTCCGGTGATATTGTTTTCCGATTATACCATTTTGATCTCCCGGACTCCCATGGGCCTGGACAACGTATTAGGAGGGGTGGGGGTTTATATTGCCCGACACCCAAACCGAGTAGATTGCCATAGCGGACAAGAAGATCTAAGGTCGATTTTGTCCCACGGACAACTAGACATTAAATCATGCTACAAAGGGATGAGCTGGACATTTTGGTACTCACAGCGAATCAGGGTGTCTTTAACAAATCTCACAACCACTGGACATCTGCAAAGGCCTGTGATTGGGGGACTGGCGTAGGCCCCAGTTGTATGGGGAAAACACGAGCCCGCCTCCAAGACAAGCATTTTAATTTCCATTGGTTAATAAAGCTGGGGGTGGGCCTCTCTGTGCTGCTATTGGCCATAGGTATGGCATAATTCAGAAACCATTATTTCCTGGTTTCCTCAGAAACACGCTGGTAACTGGGAGCTTTTGAAGTTGCTGTAACAGTGAAGGGTAAAAACTCGGCTCCCTAGAGTGTGATAGAAGGTTGGATAGAGTGGAGTGAAGCGCCCATTGTTCCTACTCCAGGTACTTGCGCTAAGCTTTTTCCCCTTGCTATTGTGCCTGTTTATTCGCCACTCCCCACACTGGCTCTGTGCTGCTTCTAATAATCTAATCCCTCCTGTCTTTTAGGCCTTACCTGGTAACTGTTTGTTTCCCGGGCATTCTTATCTATGCCCCTCATGCCTCTTGTATAATCTAAGCAGGCCCTGAAAATTCATCACACCCGCCTGTTATATCAAACCATTTCCTTTAAGGATGAGGCCGGTTTGGGGTCCTCTCTTCGTGTATGTCAAGGACCGCCAGTTGTCTGCCTACTCAATTAGCTCAGCAGTTCCTCTCGATAATCGACAGCTGTCTCAGAGCTCCCGAAGTGCAACATTGAGCTCCATTACATAACAAAATGCTCCCTTTGCTAAAAACATTGGATGGGCTTACTCCTTCATGTAGAGTGCAGGTTGCAATCAAACTACACTCTTAACGAAGATGCATAAGCACGCCTATTCAGGCTGCATGCCTATATGCAGAGGCAGACGCCCATCTTAGGACCCGATTCACAGAACTAACTTAAGACAAAATCCTAAACTTACTACCATTTTGGTATTCACAGAAGGCACTTACTCAAATGGTAGTAAGTTTAGGATTTTGTCTTAAGTTAGTTCTGTGAATTGGGCCCGTGATTGTGGCAGCCTATGAGCACCCATAGTAGATCTAAATAATGCAGAGATCCATCGTATACCATCAGCCTTCCTCACCTACATCGGCTTCTGTCCCTGAGAAGTAGAGCGTTATGGAGCAGTCTCAGTGTGCACCAAGCCTGTCGAAAGTAATATTCTCTAAACTATGCAAATGTAAATTATAAACTGGACCAAGCCTCCTTATCGTGCCTGACAAAAAATATATATCGGAGAGGCCTCCGTGTACTCGGCGTGTACCCCGTCCATCCTCAGCTGCTTTGATCAGCTAGCACCGCAGCAAGAACTCCAAACCAGGCAGTGATATTAAGAAAAGAAAAAGAATTGTGTTCGGCATGCAACTGCGGAATGTAAAATTGTGCCACCTAATTGCTGTGGGCATCGTGTCTCTATGCCACACCTGTAAAAAGGCTTTCAAAGTAGAGACCCTTGATAATTAACAGTAAACAGTCTGTAACAGTGAGTTGCTTTGATTATCAACTCTATTTTCAGAATGAGTGGCTGATTTTGAATGAGCCATAGTTTACGATTTAATCAACATCCTTGTACTGCCCTCGTAATTGAACACGACCAGACTCTTCACAAGTTTATGGTTTGCAGAGTAGGCGGCAGTTAAGACGAACAGATACACGAAACATGGCATTCTTTTCTAAAATGAATTTAGGCTGTACCTATATATACAAAACCAATTTAGATCAAAGCATGCTGCTAACATCACAGAAGATACTCCTAAGTGCACCACGACCAGAACGTTTGAAAGTGAAAAACTGCAACAACAAAAAACTGGTGATAAAATACCTCTCTTAACCTGTGAGACTCAAGGAGTATGAGTCACTTGTGTGGCTTGTCATCCCACTGAAAGGAATGTAGAACAATAAGTATTTGGATGGTGATATTTTCAGGTTGGCTAACCCTGAAGGATAGGAAGCTTTTGTTATGAAGCTGTGGGCCACAGTCAGAGAGTTGGAAGTACTGAATAAAGTACACCATGCAGGGAGTTTTATCCCCCCCCATCCACTTCTTTTCATCACCTCTCTCCTCATCTTCCGGCCACTGATTAAAGAAGTAGCCTCTATCATTAGGGCCACTGAGTTTAATGGGGTGTAGCTATGACGTCTGCTGCTGTTTTTCTGCAGTGTGTGCTTGCAGGTTCCGAAGAGCTTGAGGGGCATATTCACAAGGACCTACCGCCGATTTATCTCCACCTTAACCCATCAAAAGTGGAGATCGAATTAACACCCCATTCATAAGCGGGTGCAAACTGCAGACATCGCCAGTATTCCCGCAATAACTGCCCCAAAATTTATCTCCACGGTGGACACCACCAACTAACCCTAATGAGATGCAGAGTAGGCGTTCCTGTGCAAAAACACACGAAAACACCACACCACTTTCACAACGGACTGCCAGATCTGCGATGCGAGTCAAAACCACGCGATAAGCCGCGGTAGCAGCAGGGATTTAACACCTGCCTTTTGCTGGTGTAAAGCAGGACGACTACCTGCAGCATGAAAGGGAGCCCAGCCAAGAGCCACATCTGAAGACCCACAGATGCCATGGAGACAATGATCATGCAGCTCCGAGACCCATGAGGCACACAACACCCACCACCACCCCCAGGCCCGCCACCACCCCTAGGACCCGTCCCGCCACCCCCCGAGAACACCACAGAGGCAGCGTACACAGACAGCGGACCCACCTGAAACGCACCTGCCGCCCAGAGCCAAAGCCAGAGGAGGACATTGCCCACTACAGGCCCAAAAGGACAACCAACCCCCGCATCCTGACCCACATCCCCCACCTGCTGATGGTACCAACCCAGCGGACAACCAACATCCCTCCGCAGACAAAGCTGCCGGCTGCGCAGCACATGTCGGCCTCTGGTACCATCCAACCCACAACTGCCAGAGTCGGAGGAGTCACACAGCCAGCCCCATCCAAGGTCATCATACCTGTCCTGGATGCCAACATCAGCCCCTCCACTTCACCCACACTGCGCAGGAGGAGCTGGAGACCAAGCAAGGCCCCTACACCATAGCTGGATTCCCTCACGTGTCAGGGCCAATCAACTGCACACATGTACCCCTCGTGCCCCCTGCCGACACTGCACACAACTACCACAACAGAAAGCCCACGCATCCCATGAATGTGCACGCAATAGTGGACCGCCCGGGACCCCTCAACAATGCCATGGCCAACTCCCCAGGCAGAGTGCATCGTTCTCACACCTCCCGACAGTCCATCATCACCCAGCGCTCCCAGGATGGCACCCATGGCAATGCAGTGCTCGTTGGTAAGTCCAAAATGGGCACACCACACACCTCCAGCCCACAGTCATGCAACTCACGACACTGGCAATGGGCATGCAGCGCAACTACATTCAACAGCAGCACAACTACATACAACATGCCACACAACATACCAAACGACCAGACACGACAACACAACTCCATTGGGAACTTGGCCTTGCCATGCCCACAACCCAGCCACGGCATGGCACCACAGACACACAATAGCAGGATGTGAGGAGAGGCATGGAGCAGGCATGTGCGACAGCGGCAAGTGACTAAGGAATGTGAACCTACCCAATGCCAGGTGTGGCGTGGAGGTGCCGGACAGACCACAGCGTGCAAATCACGGAAATGGCCGTGTGGAGATCAACTAGTGGCCAGTGGACGCTACCATGTCCCCACAGGCTGTGGGGCAGAATGTGGAAATGTTGCACGTTACGTCCCCCCCTGCATGCGCGGGCGGAGTGGGTTGGACCTGCGTACGCCAGGCCTGCATAGGGGTGTGAACAAAAAGCCCGTCGCACTGGGCGTGGTCCTCATTCGGAATGGACAACGCGTCTGCCAGGGCGGAGCCTCTCAGCCCGCCACGAGTCCTACGCTGAGCACGGCGGGGCCTGCGTCCCTGTGCGCCTGCTGCACCCCGGGCTGCTGGTCCCCAGACCCGTCATGCCTGCCCTAGCACACCAACGAGGCTCCGCTCACCTGCCGACACCGGCGTGTGTCAAAGAGGGCCCACCACGTGCCGGTGCAAGCTCCAAGCCCGCGACCTTTGCAGCCTCCGCAGACCGTCGCTGGCCTCCACGGCGCAGGCCCACAGTACACCTTTTTCATTTACATACTCCACCGGCGTCCTCTTGGGCCCAGTCGGTCCCACATGTGGAACTGTGTCCGGAGTCTTGAATGGCAGTGACCCTAAGTCTGTGGCAGCGGCCACAGCACCAGACTCCCTTCGATCAGTGAAGCATAATTCCGTATCGCAGGCCGGCGACACGTGGTGCCACTAACCCTGTTCAATGCAAGCCAGCGACACGTGGTGCCACTAACCCTGTTCAATGCAAGCCGGCGACACGTGGTGCCACTAACCCTGTTCAACGCAAGCTGGCGACACGTGGTGCCACTAACCCTGTTCAATGCAAGCCGGCGCCACGTGGATGAGGGCACAGGCCTACACAGCGGTCCAATGGGTCCCACATGTGGAACTGTGTCCTGAGTCATGAATGGCAGTGACCAGATGTTTATTGCAGAGTTTATATCACTAAACTCCCTTCTATCAGTGAAGCAAAGGAATGCATCACAAGCACACAACATGTGTCTGTGGGCCCGTGCTGACCGCTGCCCCCGGCCTACACTGTGGTCCAGTATGCCCCACATCCAGCACCCAGTCGTGATTCATGAATGGCAGAGTCCATACCAGTGAACGCACAGAGAGGAGTAAGAGGAAGATGCGGTTCAGTCCGGATGAAAGCCGGATCCTCGTTACGGAGGTGACCGAACACTAGCAACAACTGACCTGGTGCCACACATGTGGAACTGTGTCCTGGGTAAGATATGGAGGAGTCCACACCATTGGACACGCCTCATCGCAGGCGGCATCCCCTATCAGCACTGGTGCCACTAACTCTGTGCGCAATGACTCATGGGCACTCTATGGTTGAACTTTGGTGGCGTCTGAGTCCATGGCCTGGGGGTTGTCTGCATCATCATCCGGCTGGGCCGGACTTGGTGTCCGACATGTGTCTGTTCCATTCATCTCCACCATAGTGACTGTTTCTGCGTGGTTCTGCCCTCTGCATCATGCCCTGGGGGTACACCTTCCACTGTCCACCGAGACACTCCGCGACAACCCCCTTTGACATCTACGAGAACCTGCTCTGCTCTCGTGACCCTGCCCCAGTGCACCGCAAGTCTGCGTCCCGTGGCGGTAGGCCCGTGCAGGACACTGTGCATCCGGGGTCACTAACTCTGTGCTGCTCAGGTCATGGATCCTTTACGGTTGAATGGTTGTGTCCTTTACGATGTACACTGTTGTCGTTTTTTTGACTGCACCAGGCACTGCATGACGGCTGGTGTACACACACCCCACACACATCCAACACAGGTGTCACTCGACATGTGAGCCTGCTAATAAAAGTGGCCGGGCGCACGTGCCCATAGCCATTCCCAACATCTAAACAAGTGAGTCCGTGTGGTCATTATGTCAGCATGATGGGCCGGAGCCCTGCAACATCACAGTGTGCTGTCTTCAGCGGAGGATACCATGTCACCTCAGCAGTGGCTGAGACCTTGGACATGTAGCTTCGCCCACCCCCCCCTGCATGCCCAAGTGGCGTGTGCTGTGGTCCGGCATACGTCAGGTCAGCGCAGGGGTGTGCTGATTCGGCGGGGGGATCAGGACGTGGCTCTGGCCTTGAACAGGAAGTGAGGTAAGTGTGTCCTTGTGTTGGGGTGTTGTCGCCACCAGGGCCACAGTAGTCGATTTTGCAATGTAGCATGCACCCGGAGGGCGGGCCCGCACGTACGGGGAAATGTAGGAGCGCAAGCTCTTTCGGGGTCTTGGCACATGCATGCCAAGTGTTATGTGTATCAGTCCTGCGGCTGCATGAGTCAGGTGTCTGGCCCCAATCGCGGCCACAGCCAGCCATGGACTGTACACCTGTGTCCGCCCTGTCCAGACCATTGGCCTACACTCACGTGGCCGCACACCCTCAATGGCCAGCTTACAGGTGTTGGCATGCCGCTGGACATGCGCGGACAGGCATGGCAATGGTGTGCCGTAGGAGTGCACGTGATACAACCACGCAGCGCACACGTGTGGAGGCCTGTGGGAGGGAGGAGCAGCTGTGAGGCAACGTGACACACAGTGATGCCGCTCATGTGCCACGTGCTAGGCATGTCATCCATGATTCCCTGGGTCGCAGACATCCCACCCCACCCACGATTGGCCTCTGTACATCTCCTGTATGCATGCAGATGGTGAAGTTACTGTAGGGATGAAAGGTCCTTTGTCTGCACTATCGGGCTCTAGCATATCTGCAGCTCCTAGATGGGACTTGCATGTGCCCAGCACCCCCTGACAGATACAATAGCATTTCCAGGTGACTCCCACACTACGCACTGCCAGACGTGAGGCCAACGTGTACACATCCCACACGCAGACGTCCTTGGTCGTAGTTAGCGTGCGTGAAGTGGCTTTCACTTGTACTCCCACCACACCCGAGGCCTGCACCCGTTGCACACAGACACTGCTCATTGCTCCGAGCTGTGGCGTTTCATCCACAGGACTGGCGCAGGTCATCACAGTGCCGCTTCAAGCAGTGCCACTGACGCAATGGCAGACCATCCCGAACACATGCTCAACTCCAGTCACGTGGACCTGTACCGTGCACATCTGCTGCATGTACCGGGGGCACTGCCATTGGCAGTGCTGCGGATCAGTTACAGGCTGAGCTTCCGCATTGCCAATGTCACCTGCGTTCAGCCTATGTTGCACTGTCGCTCGTGCATATTCAAGTGGTCCATGGATGTCTGCCTCTCCAACGTTACGGTAGCTGCCCTGGATTTCGACGTGTGTGTGCGCCCCCTGTTGGACCACGACCCGTTTATGGCATGCCTGGATGTTTGGCATGCATGTTGGGAACTGGACCTGGGAGATTGCACGAGTCGTCGTGTGCAGTGACCACATTGAGCCGCTCCCCGATTGGGCTTTTGTGCATATTGGGGCCAGGGGTTGGAGTCAGCACATCTGTCCGGGACAGCTGATGGATTACGTCGCCGACATGTCAGATGTGGTGGACAACGATCTCGCATTGGAAATGTTGGCCTACGCTGCTGCACTTGCGTTCATGGACGAGTGACAAGGTACCTGCAGCCAGAACTGCATGTGACCCATTGCACGTGTCCCGACGCCTGGTTGCATGTTGGGGACCTGGTCACATGTCCCTAGACAACAGTGGACATGGCTGCATTGGCTTGGACTCCTGATCCATGCGCGGACAACCTACGTGGATTGGCAATGACTTGTGTTGGTGATGGACTCCCCCGGGGTGGACATGGGCGCTTTCCAACGTTCCTCATTCAGACATGCTGCTGCATTGGTCTGCATGTCGTGGCACTTCCCTTGGCCGTACTGACACGCAATTGTTGATAAAGTTTCTGCATGTTCACTTGTCTCCAACTGTGTTGAGTGTTTATTTGTATGCCAATGTGTGTGTCACGGCCTATCTGGGTCCCTGCCTTACATGCATTGCTACCCCATCAGGGCTGTGAGTTGGTACTTGTGCATTATCATGTCCCTGTTTCGTGCTTTGCTAGATGCGTATGGCCATTTACAGGCCACAAGCGGGTGCACTTGTGTCCTGTGTTGGGTTGTGCATATGTTGGTGTTTGTACCACATTGTGTTCGATGTTTGGGTGCTCTGCTTCCTATGTGTGTGTGCTGCATTGTGTGTGAGATGGCCCTTCAGCTCTGATTTGGCTCACCCTTCTCCCTTTCAGGCGGTGTGGTTTTCACTTCTGTGCTTGTTCAGTGGCGTGATATTGCTCTTGGTTGGTGTTGTTCCTCTTGGGCATGGTTTATCTGCAGTTGTGCTGTGCTTAATTGTGCATGTGTGCCATTGTGCCCATCTCCCCCGTCCCCCCAGTCCCTGGTCGTTCCTCTCCCTGTTACTGTTGTGTCTGTTGATTTTGAGCAGTTTCCGGTCCCCGACTCCTGCCACCATCTCCAGACTGATGTGGTGGACACCATTTCCTCCATGTCATCCAGCTCCTGGTGTGGCGCTGGACTCCCACCTCCGGTGTGCATTGCTGCCTTCTGGTTGTTAGCGTGTTTCTGCTTGTTTGTGCGTTTCGCATCATTCCAGCTGTTCTGGTTTTCTGCCATTGTCTTCCTCCGCTCTCCGGCTGCATTCACCTTGTCCACGATGACCTGCCATGTAGAATGTTTTGTTGCCAATGGTGCTTGTGGGGTTGTGTGCTAGCTCCGACTGCCTCCATTGTGCTTAGCTGTTTTCTGTTTGGTTTGTCTTTCTTTTTCCTGCTTTTGTTGTGCTTATTCCCGCATGCCGTATATGTGTTGCGTGCCTGGCGCTGCTTATCGCTGCTTTCCTCCTCGCGAATGGGCTCATCGCATGTTTTTTGGTGTTGGGGTTTGTGTTTTTATCTCCGTCGCGGTGGTTGTATCGCAGACATTGGCCGTGTTTTCGTGAGACTATCACATGGTACCGCCGTGTTGTGAATTCCACGTTAACACAGGGTTATTTTCCAGCGATGGGCTGCGATGTGTAAAGTTGCGTAAACATTTTTTGGAGATGTTTAGCACACGTTCTTGTGAATATCCCCCTGAGTGTGTGTGTGCACCCTGGGGAGTAATGTGTGTATGTCTCTTTCACAGTAGGGTGTGAGTATGTACACATGGGTGGATGTACATATGTCCGTGGGTGTGTCTGTGTCTATGAATGGTGAGTGTGGACGGCAGGTAGGAATGTTTGCAAGGTGGATGTGTGTCATTTCAGGAGGTTGTCTGTGTAGGTTGTCTTTGCAGGATTGTGTGTGTGCATAGTGGGTATGTTTCACTTTGAAGGGTGTGTGAATCTGCAGTAGATGTGTGTCTGCAGGTTCTGTCTGTGTTGCTGCAGAGATTGAGCATCTGATCAGGTCTCTTCAGTGTGTGTGTGTGAATGCATCTTTGAAAATGTGTGTCTCTCCGGAGCACTTCCTGGCCTCTGCACTCTACAGAGATATTTAGGATTTGAACCTCAAAAACAGCTGCTTCCGGAAGATTGTGCTCTTCACTTCGCCAGCACCTTCCCATTGATGTGAAGTGAGTGAAAGAGGAAAGGAGAGAAAAGTTAACAAGGTGACTGACTTAGAAATAAGGTAGGAATTGCATAAAAACAAGAGGAAAAGTAATGAAAATTGAAAATATAATATCAAAATTTTAGGAAATGAGAAACCAAAAGCCAAGGAACAAGACAGAAGACTAATGAAAAAGGGAAAAGAAAGAGCATTATAAAGTAGCAAATAAGATAATCTGAATGTTGTTGGATAAAATCTGAGTCAGATTCCAAAAGGAACGTGCCTGTCACAGACTGCTAGCTGTAATCTGCAGTTCACTGATACAAACCCTCGAGAGACAATTCAGTGGATTCATAACGGCTGCTTAGATGCACTTTTAGTTTGCAAGTGATGGATCTTAATTGGCAAACTATATACAGATCATTGTGTATTCCTTATGATAACATATTACAATACCATAGTGATAGCTCAGTAAATAAATGCACCTAGTGAACAATTGCTTGTAATTTTTTGAACGCTGATTGCAATCCGTGTATTGATTTTTTGTTTACATTTCTTTTATTGATTTTTGTGTTTCAACAAAAGGCAGCTTACATGTACATATAACAGCTGGAATCATATTGCACAATATATAAGCTTCAGTTCATAACCCGCCAAGTCACATTACATAATACAGTATCTGGTATGCCCCAGAGTAGCCGTCCCCTAAGTTCCCGATGCCAGGTAACACCCAACAGGAAGGAGATGGTTGCTGTGCTTGGCTTTGTTCACTCTCATGACTATGTACGACACGCCAGCGGATGGGGGAGGAGGTGCAGGAGGGGGGAAGGAAGGAAAGATAGGGTCAGGTTATTAACAGTGCAAACTTTGCCCAACTCAGGACTCCGTCGTTCCCCAATACTTCCAGTCCACCCACAGCTTCACTCAATGATTATAGCTGCCTTTCCCAACAAGTGTTGTGTTCCCTAGCTATGCGTAAGGGGTTCGAGGACGGAGCGCGGTTCAGTGACCTGTCTGCTGGGTCCATTACATGCCCCGCTATGTTTCATGATGTTCCACTGCTGCTACTGCACCGGGGTCTGTGGTGGGTGCCTCGGGTTTGTCATCTGATTGCCAATTGTTGTGAAAGTCTTGGAGGATTGCATTCCATGCAGCTGCCATTGGGGTTTTGTGGAGTCCCAGTGTGTCTTCGCGGTGTAAGGCAACGCTCTCCGCTTGTGCCCAGTTTGTCAACGAGCCGAGCCACGCTCCTTCCACTTCCAACATCTGGTAATCAAGCGCTTATCCACAAGCAATCCCAGGTCTATGAACCTGGATGTTATCTTATGTCTCTTGGACCTACGGTAAAGACCCAGGAGACAAACCTCCCAAGTGTATGCCACTGTGCGTCTAGTGCAGTCAGTCAAGTGGTTGATGACCTGCATACAAGTAGGCAAATGGGGCAGTGCAGATCCACATCATATGAACGAGATCTACATGCGCACAGCTAAATCTAGGGCAGTGGGCATCAGTGCGCCTAAAGTACTTATTTGCTTTGGCCAGTGTTAAGTATGGTCTATGTACTATATAGAATTTTCTGATGCAGAATCTGGCATTCCTGGGGATAAATGTGGGGCCCTCCAATGTAGTCGCCCATTCGCGTTCTGTGCATTGTCGGAGGAGATCCTCTTCCCAGTGGCGCCTGAGTGGTGTCAGCGGCTGTGCCGCGTGTGAATGCAGTGAGCTGGCGAACCACTTCGTGAGGTGTCTCCCTGTCCCCATCACATGTATGTATTGAATGGTGAGGTGTGATATGGGCTCTTGTGATATGTCTTCCCATAGTGTCTGCAATGCCGTAATCAGTGAGGTATGAAGGAGGAACTGACCGCGCGGTAAACCGTCCTCGCCCACCAGGGTGTCAACTGTCCATCCCTGTAGAGGTCTTTTAATGTCTGCAACCCCGCCTCTCTCCAGGTGGAAGGCTCCGCCCTGGCGGTGACGCACTGTCCTCTGGGTGTGCACAGCAGAGGCAATGCGGGCACATATGGGATCGTGGAGCCCGTGAGGCGCAGGCATCGAAGTAAGCATCATTAGGCCACCTCCAGCATCAACTGGGTGGGTATTACATCCCGTCTCCGGGGGTGAAACAACCCAAGGATCGATGAGTGCGTCCATGCCGATAAATGTGTGGCCGTGTTGCCTAGGTTGAGACCGCTGGCCCATCTAGCCACTCATTATAATTGCGCCGCCTGATAATAGTGCTCCATGTTGGGCACAGCGAGCCTTCCCTGGTCAGTTGGTAAGTATAGTTTAGATAGTGCAACCCGGCACCGTGACCCATGTCAGATAAACTCCTGCATGGTACGCTCAAAGGAACAAAAGATGGGGGGGTCGAATGTATATCGGTAGATTAGTGAAGAAGTACAGTTCCCGGGGCAGTACCACCATTTTAAGTAACGCTATGCGGCCCATGATGGACAGGGGTAAGCTCCGCCAGAAGAGCATTTGTGACTTAATGTCGGTTATTGCACGCAGAAGGTTTCCCTCCAACAGCTCTGCCGGTTGGTGGTAGATCCGGATACCCAAGTACTGAAAAACAGGAGGCTGCCACTGCACACTTGTACCATTAACAAGTAGCGTTGGGTCAGGAATAGATCGATCAAATGGGTACAGGCAGGACTTTGCCCAGTTTACCTGGAGACCAGAGAGGGATGCAGAGTCAGAGAGCGTCTTTGCTAGTTCATCGCACAAGTCCCATATATCTCTGATGTATAGGAGCAGGTCGTCTGCATAAAGGGAAATCATGTGTGTCCCGTCTCCTAGGGAGATCCCCCAGAGCGCTCCGCTTCTCCGGAGGGCTACCACCAATGGCTCTATGGCCAACAAGAACAACAACGGCAATAGTGAGCATCCCTGTCTGGTGCCACGGCCAATTGCCACGGGTTCCGACACAAAAGGGCCCATTCAAACTCTGGCAGTGGGAAATGTATACAAGAGCTGGACAAGACACAGGAAATGAGCTCCCAGTCCGTATCGGGGTAAGGTAGAAAACAGAAAGACCCATTCTAGCATATCAAACGCCTTCTCCAAATCAAGTACCAGACACCCCAAGTGAGGCAATCGCTGTGTCGAGTACCTGGCCTGCCAGAAGAAGCGGCATAGATTAAGGGATGTGTTGCGGGATGGTACAAACCCATTTTGTTCAGCATACACCAGCTGGGGCACCAGCGAGGCCAAGCGGTCCGTCATGTTTTTGGCAAAAACATTATAGTCATTATTTAGGCGGGACAGCGGTTGATACGAACCCAACAGTTCCGGGTCTCTGTCCGGTTTGGCCAGTGAGACCAGCAGGGACTCCCGAAGAGAACCCGGAAGAACTGACGCTTCTAATGAAGCTTCATAAAGGGCAAATAGGCGGGGGGCCAGTACTGGAGCATATGTTTTATAATACTCGGCCGGCAGTCCATCTGGGCCAGGTGATTACCCTGTGGCTATCGCTCTAATGGCCTCCTGGACCTATAAAAGTGTGATGGGTTCTTCCAGCTCGGCCAGCTGTGCCGGCGCAATGGTGGGTAGAGAGAGAGGGGACAAGTAGGCCTCCAGTTCGGCCTGCTCATGTGTAATTATGGACTGATATGAGGGTTGTGTAATGTTTGACTAATTCCAGGTGTATTTCCCACTACATACTCAGCAGCTGTCCTGACAGCGCGCAGTGAAAGAATTGGCCGCAGCGCCTCCACCTGATGGATCAGCCATGAGCGCTTCCCATTCCACCCCTTTGTCAGCGACTGCGCCCGTGTTTGTTTAGAAGAAGGTACTTATAGCAGTGCCCAATGATGCCTGAAAAGGCTGGTCCTCAAGCGCCGCCGGCTGGAGGTGCCATATATGTGTGACCTGTCCAATGCTGTCCTACCCCATCTGGAGGAGTTGGGGGTTGTGGTCTGAGTGCGTCAGCCCCAGGTAATCTATGTGTTGGCAACCGTGAAGTAGGGCAGCCGATCCCACAAAGTGATCTATGCGGACATGGATGCCGTGCGGTGGGGAGTAAAAAGAGTATACCCGCACAACTGGATTCCATGCCCTCCAAATATCAGTTAGGCGCCAGTGTTGCAGCCAACCCCTCAGAGCCCAGGCATTGGATGTGGCAGCACTCTGGGCCTCATTGGTGTGTCAGGACTGCAGCGGACCCGAGAGGGGGACTGTGGGGGTTGTGGGCACCCCTCCGCGTGTGATTCAGACTCCAGCATCGCCGGAGGGCCCGGCGGAGCTGGAAGACATCATCGGTGCCGGCCGGGGGCTGTGGCTGTTGGATCGGGCGGGGCATTGGTGAGTCCTGTGGTGCGTTCCTCCCCCCTTGCATAGTGGGCCTGGGGCTTGTCCCCTCTGCCTCGGACATACAGAAAGGCCTGCATTGCTTCTGCGGCCTCGCGGAGGCTACCGCAGCTGTCGAGTGTATGGGAGGCAGAGAGGCAGCACTCCAAACTTGCGCTGGCCTCCATTGGCTGCTGAGCCTCAGATGCAACTGGCAAACTGACATCGGGGCCCTGCGGCCATCGTGGGAAGCATTTCACCATCAGCATAGAGCAGCATAGAGGAGCGCCAAGGGGATTACAGCACCACCAAAGTCCTGGGTCGCTGCCCTCCGCTCGGGGTGTCCTCAGCCTCCCTGAAGGATATACCCGCGGACACACGGGGTCTGGTGACACGTCCTGGTGCCATATTGGAACACCTAGCTCCAAGCCAGGAAAGCTATTAGAAGAAGGCATCAAACAATCAAGCACAGACCTGGCTACTTGTAAGAATCAGTACAAATGAAAGGACTGAGACCTCCTTTTAGCAATACAGCAGCATTTGCGGCTGGCGCTGCCGAGTTCATGCCATTTTTGCGCCTGGAGGCACCTTAACAGCACCATAGGGCTCCCGCAGCGCGGGAAGCCCGATACTGATTCCCCCCAACACATATCACCATATCCTCCGTTGCCTCACTAAGCTTCACTAAGCGGGATTAAACAAACCAGTACCCACGGACACCTTCTTAAGTGCGCTGATAAGATCTTAACATCTCGGCTGCCTGAAAGAAATGGGCAAGAGGAAGCAAACCATGGGCACGCCAGGAAGGGGGAGCACAGTAACCACCTGAGACTCTTTTCTAGCCAGGGTGGCAAATGCTTTGTCAAATAAAATTGCCATGACTGAAAGGAGACTTTCGTTGGAAATAACTAATCATCCTCAGGTCCCATTGCCTTTTGTTGACCCTTTGCAAATGGAAGATACTGGTGAGATGGCACCTGATACTGTCATCACTACCGATTTGCCAGTCAGCCTTGATGGTAACCAAAAAGAAGTCACACCACTCCCGTCCGAACCCCTGGTTAAAAGGAAGAGTGGAGGAGGGGAAAAAACTGTGCAGATACCTAAGAGGGTTGCTGGTCCAGTCACCCCTTATCAGTTGGACTTGAGTCAGACTGTGGTTAATTTGTTGCCTAGAATTGAAGATATGCTAAAGGCCCTCTTGGCACCTATTATTTCATGGTTGGTAAAGATTGAAGCCGTGCTTATTCAGTCCACTGAGCTGTAATCTTGATACCTATCCAACAACCCAGAAGCCGCAAAGGTGGAGGTGACTGGGGGTGCAGGGTCAATACAGAGGGCTGGACCGGCACCCTCAGCCCCCTCAACAAATGGCTGTCAGCACTTGGACCACGGAGGTAGTTCGCAGCCAGGTCAAGGGATCTAGATCCCATCACAGGAGGGTACACAATCGTATAGGAGTCTGGGAGTATGGAATAATGAGGTGGAAGAGGGGTTGGTGCGATCGCAGCTCCCCAGAGGCCCTTAGATGCCCACAACACTGATCCCCAAAACGTCTCCCGGCCCTATCCTCAGGGTTCCATCTCTACCCGTTTCCCTCAAATGACAGAGAGGAGAAGTGGTCTTTTGGATCTGCCCCCTGAGTCAACCCCCCTAGTGGCTGTTCTGAAGGTGTATAACCACAAGAACCCCAGAGGAGATCTGGGGAAGGGAACTAGAGGCACGGGGCGCTAGGAGCAGGCAGCCTCCAATAAATAATGTTTAACACAAAAAGAGCCGCTCCTAGTTTGGTGACCTAAGTGCTACAGTACTATTTTGTGAGTGCAGGCATCTCACAAAAAGTGAAAGACTGGTCTCACACACCACCTGGTGTCATGCTTCATCATTGACCAGTCCTCGCCCTCTAAAAACTTGGTTTGATAGAGGGTGGGCACGCACCTGAAGACAGGGATGCACTTCTAAAGCTAAGTGGGGGCCCTTGCAAAGAAAGTGAAATTTAAAAAGCCATTACAGATGTCAAACTCATTTTAATGTAGCTGGCATCTGTATGGTAGTAAAAGAAATGGTTGGTGTGTTGGGGATTCTATTGTCCCCCCACCGTGATGTGAGTGGTCGACATGTTTCTGCCTGTTGGCCCAATCGGGTCCATGGCATTCATCAGGACCTATAATAAACAGAATCAGGCTCCACCCTTACCGTACTATGGTGGGAGGGTTCCACTGAGTGGGGTGATCAATATCACACTCCACCGGTATGCGGCCAATAAATTCAAGCCCTATCAAATGGGACCTATTAGCCCCATAGGAGGGTGAGGAAGGAAGATCCCTTCTGTCAAGCGCTGTGTTTGAGGAGAAAAAGGAAAAATTCAGGAAACATCCAGGTGAAGACTTGTTTAAAGGTGTATCTCCCGCCTCTGCACCTACGTCTGGGCTCCTCGCCTCCTCGTTGGTTGGCTTTTTAAATTTCACTTTCTTTGCAAGGGCCCCCACTTAGCTTTAGAAGTGCATCCCTGTCTTCAGGTGCATGCCCGCCCTCTATCAAACCAAGTTTTTAGAGGGCGAGGACTGGTCAATGATGAAGCATGACACCAGGTGGTGTGTGAGACCAGTCTTTCACTTTTTGTGAGATGCCTGCGTTCTGAAGGAGTCCCACCAGTTAAGCAGGGTACTAGGGAGTCTACCATAGATCTGCTACATAAAGTGATCCACTGGCGTGACATCGCGTTAGTAAACGGCTGTTACCTATCACCACATGTCATCATGGCCAGAACAGTGGGATGGGTTGGATCCACCATAAAAAAGACAGAGGGAGGGACTGTATTGTGGTTAATCTAATGCACCCGACACACACAAAAGCCATGATTCACAGCCTTTGTAGACAAGTGTCTAAAACCGAAATTAAGGTTGTCCCGCTCCATTTTTTCTATCCTACAGGGGAGCCACGTCAAAGGACTCTGAGTACAAAGTCAGGTCTTTTACTAGCAAGGTTATTAAAATGCCCAAATGTAAATACAGCTATTCCCCTTGCAAATAGATTTGCCCCACTGAGGGGCCTAGACAGTATTGATTGACAATCAGCCCTAACTGTGAGTGGGGAAACTACAGGGTGCCTTCCCTCACTGGTGGAGGTCATTAATACATTCTCAAAGTCTGACCCCACCCAATAAGGTACGCTAAACTTGAAATTAATGTCCTAGAATATTGCGGGACTCAGGGCAAAAAAAGATGACGGTGTCAGGGTGCCCAGGAAGTTCCCTCCCCATCGCTCAATAATAGCAAGCATCCTGTTGTCAAAACCCCCAAGCAGCGTAAGGAACTGGAGTACGAATTGGCATTTTTGGAATTCCAAGATATCTGCCAACTCGTTCTAACAGTAGCGCACTAGTGTTCCAGGTCTCCATTCAGAAAAGAATGTGAAGCACGCGCGAACATTCCAACGCGCACTTCACCTGAGGAATTTCGTGGAAGCAACCTGGATCCAGAGCTCCGTCGTGAAAGATAGTTTAGGGTAGTGCGACGGGCGTCGTTTAGCCTTCGGAATTTCGAGAGATAAGCCTCCAGTCACAGGTTAGTCTACTCAAATGTAATTGACAAGGTTTTTCGAAGAAATAAATAAATTTTCCTTGGCGTTCGTATTTTCACTTAGTTACGACACGCACTCTGAGTACTCTCCTGAGAAGGCTATGGTTCGTAGTGAAATTAACCGCGTACCTAGTAACAGTACAAATTGGCACAGAGCAGGTGCGTTTCATATTACCGGAGGACTGTTCCTCCTCCGAGTGATACGTTTGAGTTAAACCTTTAATTTCAGTTCTTGTGAGCTCTCTGACGGCGGTGCTGGCATTAACCACGTCTCGCCACGAGCAAATATTTTCCGACTCGCATTCTCGAGCGCGGAATCAAATAAGTAAGAAAGACTTTAGAAACAAAAGTTACAGTTTTAAGAAGAGCATTATTACTAAGTAAAAAGTATTCTCTCAATCTAAAACGAAGTATACAGTTTTGGGCTCCAGTCAGAAGCACAAGCGGTGAGAGGTTTCTATGAACTAATTATCGTTGTGTATTTCTAGAGAGCAAGAATAGATACAAACTTACCTGAATGTTCTTTGACGTTGAAGCAGTCCTGAGGAGTCTGGTTTTCGACTGGCAGTAGATTCCTAAAGGAAAGAAACAAGATTAAACTATCCAATCTACACCACACAGAAGAGAGGCAATAGTCAGAGATGTGCTGGTAAGAACTAGAGTAATAAGGCTAAAATAAAGTAATGAGAAGGAATAGAATAGAGTTGTAAGAATTTTAATGTTGTGTTGCAGCTGAAGAATCTGAAGAAAAGAAACAGATGAAACAGGAACAGCAGTAGAAGTCCATCTTGGCTGTCTCTTCTTATCCCCAACCCCTTTCCCCCACGGGCACAAACTTGTTGAGGTGTTCATTTCCTCACAGGGAAGTTCCCAAGGGAGCATTGGGAATTAGCGTCGTTCTGCTCCTGTGCACGTTGGCAACTCATAGACACTCGCCTGACAGTGAAGTGCCCACGTTATTATTGCACCCGAGCAGAATGGCGATGGGATTCAATGTGAAAACCTTAGGAGAGATTTTAGGGAATATTCAAAAGGAGTTAGAGGCAGTAAGGGAAGAGAATAAAATTTTGAGGATAGAGACGTCGGGGTTAGAGAACAAAATGGGAGAATTAGCTTCAGGTTCTAATTTAAGGTTTGCCCCAACCGAAAGCCAAAGACCCAACCCTAGCTCCGCATCCCTACCTTCCACTCAAGTCATCCACTCTCTATCTCCGGTAATTCCCTTGGCTTCCCCCGAGCGTTTCAATGGAGACCCTCAGAGGGCTCAGATCTTCCTGACACAGTGTTCCCTACACTTCATGTGCCGCCCGACGATTTTCCCAGATGCACAGTCCCGAGTAGCGTTTATATTGTCGTACCTCAGCGGCGACGTGGCATCCTGGTCCATACCCTTGGTCACTAAGGACGATCCAATTTTGTACAATTTTGAAGAGCTCAAAAAAGAATTCCTATGAATATTTGATCGAAGGAAAGCATCACAGTCTACGGACAATGAATTACTAGAACTGAGACAGGGAAACAGAGAATTGGTCCAGTTTAACAAGCTGGTGGTGAAGACGGAGTGGCCGGAAAACAAGAGAGCGGCAGTATTCTATCGAGGATTGAAGGATGAATTAAAGGACGCTCTGGCACAAATTCCAAATCGCCCGACGGAAATTTCTGCGTTGGTGGATCTAGTTTTAGAAATAGATTTTCGCCTAAGTGAAAGGAGAGGCGAGAGAAAAAGAGAATTTAGACCCAGCGTACCACGGTTTGACCGAATGAAGTCAGAAACTACAAGAGCTACAGAGAACCCATCAGGCGCAGAACCCATGCAAATCGGAACCATCAGAGGTCCACTGACAAAAGAAGAAAAAGAGAAAAGACGATTAAATAAACTATGCCTATATTGTGGAGGAAGCTGGCATTTTGTGAAGTTCTGTCCAAAGAAGCCCAAGATCCAAACGAAGGAAAACTTGCAGCACCACCAGTAAGCGGAATTGGGCTGGTGAGTGTTAGTGGGGGAAACAACTCCAATAAATCATCTAGTAGCCAATACGTTGCAGGTATCTTCACCCCATTTAGTCTTGACCATGACCCTAAAATTCCGGGAGGTGAGCCTGACTGGAATTTCTGTTCTGATAGACTCTGGGGCGACCGGGAACTTCTGCGATTTAAAATTCGCAACACATGTTGGACTAAGAGCAGAAAAGAAGGAAAAAAGCGAGGTGGTCAGAGCTGTGGACAGAACTAATTTAACTTCAGGACCTATAACCAGCCACACAGAACCCATTCACATGACGACCACCGAAGGCCATCGAGAAACCTCGCAGCTCAACTTGATTGATGCCACGCAATTCCAACTTATCCTGGGGCTTCCTTGGTTGACCGAACACAACCCATCTATAAATTGGAGTGCAAGGACAATCAGGATGGATTCGGACTACTGTAAAGAACACTGTTTTGTGGAAAAAGAAATACACCAAGAGCCAAGTGCGGCCGCTCAACTTAGTGTGAATGGAGCGTCAATTTGTGTGATTCAAACCCAAGAAATTCCCAAGGAATATGAAGACTATGCCGATGTATTTGACGAAGCTGAAGCAGAGAAACTTCCGCCCCACAGGCCCTACGATTGTAAAATTGAACTAGAACCAGGGGCAAATCTACCATGCAGTCGGATTTACGCACTGACCGAGAAGGAGAATTTACATTTAAAGGATTATCTGAAAAAATACCTAGAAAATGGTTTCATCAGGCCATCTTAGTCTCCGGTCTTTTCGCCCCTCTTTTTCGTACAGAGGAAAGGAGGTGAGCTAAGGACTTGTATAGACTACAGAGCTATCAATAAGTTCACAATCAAGAACTGCTACCCATTGCCGCTCATATCGGTGCTGTTAGATCAGGTGAAAGAGGCAAAAATCTACACCAGGCTTGACCTGAGGGGAGCTTATCACCTGATCAGACTACGAGAGGGCGACGAGTGGAAGACAGCTTTCAGAACAAAATACGGCTTGTATGAGTATCAAGTGATGCCGTACGGATTATGTAATGCCCCTGCAGCCTTCCAGTATTTCATAAACGATGTGCTGAGCGACTTCATCGATAAATGTGCAATTGTGTACATAGACGATATTCTGATTTACTCGAATACAGAAGAGGAACATCGTGAACAAGTCAGAGCTATCCTCCAAAGATTGAGAGAAAACACCTTATATGCTAAGCTGGAGAAATGCCTGTTTAATGTAACTACGGTGGAGTTTCTGGGATTTGTACTATCCCCTTCAGGCATAACCATGGATGAGCAAAAGGTTCAAGCGGTGACTAATTGGAAGGCTCCTACCACCATAAAAGAAGTGCAGAGCTTTATTGGATTTGCGAATTTTTATAGAAGATTCATACATGAATTCTCCCAAAAGATCATACCACTAACTCGACTTCTGAAGAAAGGAATACTTTTTAAATGGTCAGAGGAAGCTGAGGAAGCATTTAACTCATTAAAGAAAAGTTTCACCACGGCACCTGTTCTACTTCATGCAGATCCGACTGAACCATTTTACCTAGAAACAGATGCATCAGAATTGGCGATTGGAGGGATTCTCTCCCAAAGACACAAAGAAACTGGACAACTGCATCCTGTGGCCTTTAGATCTAGAAAACTCAACTCGGCAGAAGTCAACTACACAATTACAGAAAAAGAGCTTCTGGCCATTAAAGACGCTTTCAAAGAGTGGAGACACTACTTGATGGGAGCAAGGCACACGGTGACAGTGTTCACAGACCACAGAAATCTAAAGTTCTTGAAATCGGCTCGTACCCTAACTCCTCGTCAGCTTAAGTGGTCACTGTATTTTGCTAACTATGACTTCGTGATAACATATCGACCAGGAACCAAAAATGGGAAGGCTGATGCCTTATCAAGACTAGATACGGAGAACCAGAAATCACCCATTGAAAATCAGCCAATTATTCCCCAAGAAAAGATTGTGGGAGCAATCTTGAAAGGAACCCTGGAAGAACAACTTCAGCAGACATTAACAGAAGTAGAAATGAAAGAATGGGCATACCAAGACCCTAGGAGAGAAATTCGAGAGAATCTTCCATATCAGGAAAAAGCACTATATGTACCCACAAGAGAATTACAAGATCAAGTCATGTATGAGTGCCATGACAGCCCCATGGCTGGACATAAGGGTTTCCACAAGACCGAAGACCTGGTGAAGAGAAGATTCTGGTGGCCTCACATGAGTCAAGATATACGACAATATGTTGCAGGTTGTGGAGTCTGTGCTCGGGGAAAATCGGAAAGGCTGGCACCCAAAGGGCTACTACAACCTTTACCCACACCACCTTACCCCTGGCACACGGTCATTTTAGATCTCATAGTAGACTTACCTTCAAGTTCAGGTTATAACACGAATCTAGTTTGTGTAGATGCCTTTACAAGGATGACACACTTTGTCGCTCTAAAAGGGTTGCCCACAGCAAGACAATTGACCCAACTATTCAATCAGCACATAATCCGAGTCCATGGTTTGCCAAAGATAATAATTACTGACAGAGGTTCCCAGTTTGTGTCGAAGTTTTGGAGAGCTTACACAGATGGTTTGAATATAATCACAGGTACTCCACCAGTTTCCATCCCGAAACTGATGGACAAACCGAACGGACAAACCAAGAATTAGAGCAGTATCTTAGGCTCTATTTGCTAGACGAGGAGGGGGATCGGCCAGAATACTTGTGGACCGCAGAGTTTGCCCATAATAATGCTCAAAATGTATCAACCGGTTACTCACCCTTTTTCCTGAACTATGGTAGACACCCAAATTCATTATTAGAGTGTGGAAGAGTTGAGGTTCCAGCGGCACAAGACATTGTTCATCAGGTGTCAAAGATCCATCGATCTGCGACACAAAATCTAACGTTGCAAAGGATCGTTATAAACGCTTTGCAGACTGGAAAAGAAGAAAAGAACCCAACCTTCAAGTAGGAGATAGGGTTTGGCTTAACACCAAGAATCTTAGGCTAAAGGGTGAACGTAAGTTTCAGCCACGTTTTGTAGGCCCGTATCCTGTAGAGAAAATCATCAATCCAGTGCCCTATCGCCTGACGCTCCCAGTGACTACTAAAATACACCCAGTCTTTCATGTCTCTTTATTAAAAAAGGCCCAACCCAATTTGAGGCATAATGCACCTCCCAAACCCCTGGACACAGAGGGTGGAACCGAGTATGAAGTTAAGAGAATCCTAGATTCCAAGAAGGTTAAAGGTGAACTCTACTACCTGATAGACTGGAAGGGCTTTGGTCCCGATGAGCGATTTTGGGAAAAAGGTACTGATGTCCATGCCCCACGTTTAGTGAGAGCATTTCATAAAAAGTTTCCAACCAAGCCACGAGTGAAGGAACCTCCCTTGAGAGGGGGTACTGTCAGGGTGCCCAGGAAGTTCCCTCCCCATCGCTCAATAATAGCAAGCATCCTGTTGACAAAAACCCCAAGCAGAGGAAGGGCAGGGTTCCTAAGGGGGAAAAATGGTTTGATGAAGAGTGCTCTAAATCCCATAAGGCTCTTATGAACGCTCTAAAACAAAAACCCAGGGATGAAGAAAAGATGAAGGTATGTAGGAAAGCTTATAAATTGGCTATTAAGCAAAGGACAGATAACATAAGGGAACAGGCATGACACGATCTAAATCAGGTCAGTGTCCTGTCTAATAGCTCCAAATTTTGGGAAATTGTAAATAGCCCTTTTTTCGCAGACCAACACCCTACGAGAGTACATTGTATCATCCCTGCTGATAGATGGGTCAAACATTTTGAGCAGAATTATTGAGGGGTGGAGCCAGGGATGAATGTCACCCCTTGGAAACCCAGCATAGAGACACACCCGCTAATCTTTAAGGTAGACAAGGTTTACAAAGCCATCATGGTCACATCGGGACGTGAAGCTCCTGGGCCAGATGGGGTTCCAGTGGATTTTTATAAGGCTGATCCAGGGACATGGGCAAAGATCCTAGCCAGGGTCTTTAACGCAGCGACCACGGGTGGCTCTCCGCCCTCATGGTCCACAGCGGTTATTTTACCTATTGTTAAGAAGGGTGCCAGGGATGACCCTACCTGTTATCGCCCGATTTCTCTACTTGACTCAGCAGCTAAAATCATGGGGAAGGTGACTGGATTGCGTAACAATATGGTTAGATACAAACAACGTAATTTCAGACCTGCAATACGGTTTTAGAAAAGGTATGGGGACAGTGGACCAATACATAAATTTACTTATGATGATCAGCAAATATACACACGCCAAAAAGGGACGTATGTACATGGCATTCATGGACTTAACGTCCGCTTTAGACCAAGTGAATAGGTCGAAACTATGGCCCTTATTAATAGACATTGGCATTGATGCCGATCTAGTGGCTTTTTTTTGCACTGGTCCCATTCAAATCTGTCTGCCCCGGCCAGATACAATGAAAATGGTTCCCTTACAGAATACTGGGTTGTTAAGCTAGGGGTGAGAAAGGGATGCATTTTAGCCCCGGTTTTATTTACCCTATATATTAACAATTTGGGGGCTGCTCTGTCATCTGCGAGCAAAGACATCCCTAGAGCAGGCTCTAAATTCATCCCAGCTCGCCTATATTCAGGCGATTCAGTTCTACTTGCTAGGACACCTGTGGCGCTGCAAAGTCTTTTAAATACATTTATTGATTTTATGGTTTCACTTGACCTTTCCACGAATTTTTCCAAATCTCACATAATGTTGTCCGGTAACACAAACGTACATTCATATGCAAAGGGGGAAAACTGACAAATGTTGCCACATCTCCCTATTTGGGCATTTTGTTTGATGAAAAAGGGCAATGGGTGGCACAGCAAATACTCAAAAAAACATCCTGTCTAGGGCAGCAGGAGCGACCATGGCCTTTGCAAGGAGATTGGGAGCAAACCACTACGACCATTACTCAAGGTCTATAATGAGAAATGTATACCAATGGCCACATATGACAGCGAGGTCTGGGGCTCTAAGGACGCTCACGATTCGCAGGTGTCGGAAAACAAATTCCTCTGGAAAATTACAGCACTACCCCCCAACACCCCGTCCTTTATGGTGTACAAAGAACTTGGGCAGGGCTACATTTCCGATATTATACCAGTGGCCCCTTTAATACGGTGGTTAAAAATTTGGTCTAGCCATACTCCCACCCTGAACCAGTTTGTTTTAGAAGAGTGCATGAGGCTTGACAGATGTTACTTGGCTAGGTTACATCTCACAGCAGCTAGCAAATATAGGACGCCCTCAGCTCTATACACACTCTAGACAGATGCACCCTGAAGAGCTGAAAGATATAAAAAGGCAATTTCTAGCCAGGAGGTTGTCGGAAAGGGAAAATAGTGACCTCAAAAAACCCATGGATAAGACAATACTTAATATTGAGCCCTGGGACCTTAGAACAATCTTTTTGGTCTTATATCAATAATTAACACCATCACTTTCTTTTAATTAGATTTAGGTTTAATTTGGGCTCTTTCTGCTCTGATGGCTCTCTTGGGAGGCTTATTTGTTATGAAGCTCCCTAATTTCCTCATTTACTGCAAAATCCTCAACAGAAAATGCTTTCAGTTTTCTACTTCGATTTTATCAAGATGGCGTTCAGATGAGCCACTCATTTGGCATACATTCAGAATGTTAGCACTCTAGTTGCACATTAGAACACTGTAGTAAAGCTGCTGATCACCAGGGAGTAAACTAGCAGCCTGCTGCTGGTGTTGAAAGTGCATTTTTGAGTCTACGTGTCAGAATGTTTTAATGAAATAGAAGAGGAAGATATTTGAGAACTCACTTAAAATGTGTCCTAATATTTTTTCTAAAGTACTAACCATAATTTCTATGACTAACTGAACCCCCTCATTTTGTTCCTTTCTAAATTAAATGCTTTAAGTTTTACGAGTTTGATTGAATCAACATGCTTCAGGTGTGCCATATTTTTGTCATAAGTAGTTGTTCTTTAAAACACTCTGGGAGGCTGCAGTAGAACATAAGGGAATCAACTGACAGGCTGCTCCTGTTGGAAGTACATGATTTACTGAGAATGTTAGACTTCATTTTCATATGGCTGAGGAAGATAGCATGAATTTACTGTAAATATGATCTCATTTTAGCTTCTGGAACACCTTCCATAACCTGTATGGGAAAATCATGAGAAAACAGTTTTCGCTCAAACATGATTCATGAAATCCCAGCAGAAGGCTTTTCACAATTCCTAAAATTAGTATGGTACCATCAACAAATGATTTGTGTTGTAATTAATAACTGTTATCACCCTATATACGTTCTCCTTTATGTGACCTGTGGAATTAAGTGTGCGGAGTCGCTCAGCTTGGTTGTAGGATACTCTTTATTGAAAATATCCAGAACATGTAATCGTTATATCCACAAGTTACATATACAAAGAGCCCAAGAGCAGACCACCGATCTGAACCATTGCGCCAGCCTTCTTCTCACTCGCCACTCTCCCAACATTCTAGACCATCCACATTCTATGTCATCCACACCGTCACCTGCACACTACACAAGACCATACCACACATCTTCCGCTTCACAGACATTGAATATGTCAACAAACAAAACCAAGGAAAACAACACACCCAGAACAATAAGGCAAACAACACACATAGAACGACAAACAGCCACATCATTAGTTTATAAACCTCCTTGGTAATTTCTTGACACAAGAACTCCTCCTAGGTATAACAACCAGATTATTGCTCTTATTGGCAACACTGTTGGATCCACTCATTTCTTTACAAGATGAGTTTTCACCACCAACCTCCACAATGTTCTTATCCACTCTCGCCACACGAGACAAGTTCCACCATTGTCCATTAGCAATCTGTACAAAATTTCCACAAACTCTTTTTACTTGAATGGGTTCTCTAAATTTGGATAAGCCTTTTCTTAATAGTAGAGGATCTTTGACCCGAACCCAATCACCAACCTGCACCTCCACAGCATTTTTTCACTTACTCTTACATTCATTCACCTTAATCCTACTAGCCTCATCACCTGCTGATTTGGCTTTTACAGACAATATTTTTACCTCCAACTCCTTGTTGATCACACCCAAGATCCAATCCGGACATAGACGGGAGCTGACACACCTTCCTCTCATCAGTTCAAAAGGCACCTGACCCGTAACAGAGTGCGGAGTAGTGCGATAAGCCCAAATGGTGTCCCTAATTGCATCAGAACAATCCACTCCAAACCCAAGTGCAGTCTGCACACACTCCGCCAACACTTTGGCATGGATGTAGAGGTAAATTGCACCCCATTGTCCGATAAAACCTCTGCTGACATTCCTTCCCTACAAAATACGTCCTTGAAGAACTTGCGTACACTGGCAGGGTTGGGCTTGGCTAAACCTTTGAGCTCAACCCAGCTGGATAACTGGTCCATTAATACAATGAAATATCTCATCTGTACCAGTAGAACATGAAAAGGTCCCAGAAAATCAACTGATACTTTCTTCACACATTATCCGGACTCACCACCACCACCCTAGGTTCAGGAACTTTTCCCTTTATGGTTTTATTGGAGAATGTAATGAATGCCCCAAAATACCCTTGCAAATGGATCCTACTGCCTTCGAAAGCTGTAGTGACTACATCAGGAGGTAACCATACCTGGTTGGACCATTTTTCATTACTCTTGGCGACATCAATAATGGTTATTCTAGCTCCTGAATCTATCAATAAGAAAATAGGTGTTCCATTGATGGTAAATGCAACTTTCGGATCACTATAACACTTTGTGTGATCTTCCCCTTTCGTTTCCACCACATTTACATCCAAAACCAACTCTTCCAATTTATTCTCTGTGTCATGAAGGTCAACATCAGATTCCTGATTCAGTACAGCACGTATCTGTACCTCTATCAAATTGCCTTTATTACTGGTAAAACGTCTCCCACCCCTACAAACCTTGCCAAAATGCCCTAGTTTATTGCATTTCCAACACTCTTGTGATGCAGCTGGACAATTTTTAAAAGAAGACACATGGTATTGTGAGTCACAACTGAAGCACTGAATTTTGATACCTTGTCCCTTCGTGGAGGTTGCAGCCCCCATCTGTGCACTGCTAGACTGCTGACTTTTATTGATATGACCTTTACTAGTACTCTAACTTACATTAGCAATTTGTTGAATATTGGTGTCCAGTCATTTTAAATCTTCATGGGACGCTCAATACTTTTAGCTATGTCAACTGCTTCATCTAATGTAGGGTTTTTGCACACTCATAACCTCTCTTGGATCTTTTTTGAACTACATCTGGCCACAAGTTGATCTCTAATGAGCTGTAAAGTAAAATTGTCAAAGTCTCAATAAGAAGCCAACATTTTTAAAGCTGTAACATAAATATCAATAGATTCGGAAGGTGCCTGTACTCTAGTAAAAAAACTGGTGCCTGCGCACTACCAAATTGACTTTACCCTCAAAATGAATTTCTAACTTTTTTACTGCATATTGAAATTTGTCTAGCTCATCATCTTCCTCAGGTTTCAATTCTGGTAGATGGTCAAAAACATTTTGCCCTTCCACACCCAAGTAATAATACAATACATTTCTTTTTCTATCAGGGCGAAATTTCTGACCATCAATAGCTCCTAGATAGGCATTAAAAGATCTTAACCATAACCTCCATTTCAATGGTAACTGTTTGTATCATGGCCACACAAAATATATATATTTCTTCTCTTTTTTTTTTTAAGCCAAGTACAAAAAATATACATTGCCAAGTAAAACTTATACTTTAACTAAAAGTATGCTTCAACAGGTGAAAATAGAGAAAAGAGAGAGAGAGAAATTGGAAAAAATAAAGAAAACCACAAACACTCAAAACACTTATTTTAAAGTCCATGACATAGAATTAGTACTATAATAAGCGTGCCAATCGTTGCAGAGTAAGGATCCAGTTGAATGATAAGGCATGCTAATCGCTGTTAAAAATACACAGGTTTAATGAACCGAGTACGTTAATCGCTGTAAGCACATCCATCCACTAGGTGGCAGACGTCCCATAAAATGGCAATGCCAAATACGTCAAGCGTGCTCATTGCTGTCAGCACCGGAAGAAGCAAGCCAAAGGAAGTAGACTCCCAACGCAGAGATGAAAGGACATGCAGCATCAATCAACATGTAAGTGCCTACAATGTACGGTATTGCCATAGAATCTCCTCTTTCTTTGTATACTGATGACATACTCTCGTCCGGGCTATATATATGTAGCCACGCCACGGGCCACTCGAGGACTTCTCTGAGGGAAGCCGGGAGCATTATACACACAGGAAGATTACTGCCGAGTTTTGCTATACTACAAGATCTGTTTACAAAATACGCTACGATTCTTAAAGGCAAAGTGTATGGACCCTGCCTCTCGGTTAACTTACTTACTTTGACTTTTATCTGTTAGGCTGCCCCGCACCAACTATGGATACCTTACTTTGTTAATGAAATTTTAGGATCGTAGTCTTGTCTATCACAATTAGGGCTGGGTGTAATTGGCGTAGCGCCACTACGCAGAATTTTGGAAAAAATGTGTGGAAAACGAGTGCACGTCCTGAGGGTCCGTGTGTCCGGGACAGGGGTCCCTCGTGCCCGGGCAGGCTCCCTGATCTCCCCGGCCTGGCTGGGTTGAGAAGCAGGGACCGGGGCCTGGGTTTCAGTCAGGGCCTGGGGTTTGGGAGCCCCCATCCTGCGGCCTGCCAAGTGTCCATCTGCCCGGGACAAGGGTCCCTGGTGCAGAGCCCCGGAGACCTGCAAGGGCAGACGGGAGCCCTACAGCTATGGCTCGGCTTGGGGAAGGCAGATGGGAGTCCTTTCGGTCCCGGCCATCTGGTCGCACCAATCCCCTCAGCCATCTGGTCGCACGCAATGCTTTCCAATGGGGCGACCAGATGGCCGGGCTGCCCTGGAAGTCCCGATGAGGGCTCATTTGCCTCCCCGATCCCAGCCAGGGCTCCAGGAGGTCGGGCACGTTCGCGCCCAGGGTCCCCTGAGTCTCGCGGTGCGCACGGTTTCCCAGAAAGAGGGGTAGCTTTCCTCCGGATTAGTAGGGGCAGGGTATGCCGGGACACCCCTCCCGGGCTGGCGGTTCTTTGCCGGGGACCAGATGGGCTATGCCTGGGCAACACCTCCCAGGTGTACGGGGCTCCCTCCTCCGGCGGCCCGCGGCGTGGCAATGTGCCCGGGACGGGCTCCATGGGTCCCGGGCAGTCCTCCCCCCGGCGTGCGGGCCCCGAGAGCTCCTGCGGGCCTCCCCGTGCCTGAGGCCCAGGCGGGGTCTCCGAGCCCCCGAGCCCTGCTACGGCAGGCGGGAGCCCTACTGGGAAGGCTCAGCTCAGGGCAGGCAGATAGGAATCCTTTCGGTCCCGGCCATCTGGTCGCACCTTTCCCCTCGGCCATCTGGTCGCACGCAATGCTTTCCAATGGGGCGACCAGATGGCCGGGCTGCCCTGGAAGTCCCAATGAGGGCCCATTCGCCTCCCCGATCCCAGCCAGGGCTCCAGGAGGTCGGGCGCCTCCGCGCCCTGGGTCTCTCCATCACTCGGTGCGCACGGGTGCCCAGAAAGAAGGGTGGCTTTCCTCTGGATTACTAAGGGCAGGGTATGCTGGAACACCCCTCCCGGGCTGGCAGTTCTCTGCCGGGGACCAGATGGGCTATGCCCGGGCACCACCTCCCAGGCATCCGGGGCTCCCTCCTCCGGTGGCCCGCGGCGTGGCAAAGTGCCCGGGACGGGCTCCATGGGTCCCGGGCGTCTGTGCCCGAGAGCTCCGGTGGTCCTCCCCGTGCCTGAGGCCCAGCCGGGGTCTCCGAGCCCCTGGAAAGCGGAGCCCCCGAGCCCTGCGTGGGCAGGCGGGAGCCCTACCACGAAGGCTCGGGGCAGGCAGATGGGAGTCCTTTCAGGCCCGGCCATCTGGGCGCACCTTTCCCCTCGGCCATCTGGTCGCACGGAATGCTTTCCAATGGGGCGACCAGATGGCCGGGCCGCCCTGGAAGTCCCGATGAGGGCTCATTTGCCTCCCCGATCCCAGTGAGGACTCCAGGAGGTCGGGCGCGTCCATGCATAGGGTCCCCTCAGTCTTGCGGTGCGCACAGGTTACCAGAAAGGGGGGTAGCCTTCCTCCGGATTACTAGGGACAAGGTACTCTGGGACCCCTCTTGGCCTAGCGGTCCTCAGCCGGCAGTTGGACGGGCCAGGATGCCGCCCCAGCCCTGGGTCCTTCCCTGGGCCTGCCACGTGGCAGGCTGCCCTGGATGCGGTCCGGTGGGCCCGGGGAGCCTCTCCCTGCTGGGCTGGGTCCAGGGGCCCCGGGGAGGGCGGCCTCCCCACCCCAGGCTCCGTCCTCGGTCCTGCTGCGTGGCAGGGTGCCCGAACGAGGTCCCCTGGCCCCCGGCCTGCTGCCCTGCCAAAGGCCCGGGACGGGGTTCCATCGTGCCCGGGGAGCCTCCCCTTGCTCGGCTGGGTTCAGGGGCTCCCTGCGGCCCTGGGGAGGATGGCCTCCCCACCCCGGGCTCCGTCCTCAGTCCCGCCGCGTGGCAGGGTGCTTGGGATGGTGTCCGGCGGGCCTGGGGAGGCTTCCCCTACGCCTCTGGGCCTGGGAGCCCCGGCTGGATCCAGGGGCCCCGCCGGGCCCCAGGTCGGGTGCTCCGGCCCTGGGTCCCGTCCCCCGGCCTGCCGCTCTGCCAAAGGCCTGGGACGTGGTTCCGTTGTGCCTGGGGAGCCTCCCCTTGCTTGGCTGGGTTCAGGAGCTCCGGCCGGGGCCCCTGAGGGCCCCGGGGAGGGCGGCCTCCCCACCCCGGGCTCCGTCCTCGGTCCTGCCGCATGGCAGGGTGCCCGGGACGGGGTCCAGAGGGCCCAGGGAGGCATCCCCTGCGCCTCTGGGCCTGGGAGCCCCTGCTGGGTCCAGGGGCCCCGTTGGGCCCCGGGTCGGGTGCTCCGGCCCTGGGCCCCGTCCCCCAGCCTGCTGCTCCACCAAGGGCCCAGGACAGGGGTTTGTCGGTCCCGTGCAGGCCTCCCCTGCTTGTCAAGGTGTCCACGGGCCCCGGGTCGGAGGGCCCGTCGGTTCCCCCTCGCAGCCCCCATGGCTGGGGCCCTGTGCCTCCAGTCCCCCATGCCCTTGCGCCCGCTCACTCTTTCGTTGGGGCACAGAGTGACCAGATGGCTTCCCTTTCGTGCCCGGCCATCTGGTCGCACCTTTCCCCTCGGCCATCTGGTCACACCTATCCCCTCGGCCATCTGGTCGCACGCAATGCTTTCCTATGGGGTGACCAGATGGCCGGGCTTCCCTGGAAGTCCCGATTAGGACTCATTTGCCTCCCCGATCCCAGCGAGGGCTCTAGGAGGTCAGGTACTTTTGCGCCTTGGGTCCCCTCTGTCACCTCGTGTGCACGGATTACAAGAAAGGGGGGTAATTTTCCTCCGGATTACTAGGGAGAGGGTCAATCAGACCTCCGTGAGGTCCGGCAATTCTGAAACAGGGGAAGGCAGCACCCGGGCCCGCCCGCCGGGGCCCCCAGGGGCCCGGGTACGCACCTGCCTCTCAGCCCCTTCCCTATGGTCCTTTTTCTCCGAGTTTGCTCAGTCAGACCTCCGTGAGGTCCGACGATGCTGAGACAAGGGAAGGCAGCACCCGGGCCCACCCAGGGGCCCGGGTATGCACCTGCCTCTCAGCCCCTTCCCGATGGTCCTTTTTCTCCGAGTTTGCTCAGTCAGACCTCCGTGAGGTCCGGCGATGCTGAGACGGGGGAAGGCAGCACCCAGGCCCGCCCGCCGGGGCCCCCAGGGGCCCTGGTACGCACCTGCCTCTCAGCCCCTTCATGGTGATCCTTTTTCTCCGAGTTTGCTCAGTCAGACCTCCGTGAGGTCCGGGGATGCTGAGACGGGGGAAGGCAGCACCCGGGCCCACCCGCCGGGGCCCCCAGGGGCCCGGGTACGCACCTGCCTCTCAGCCCCTTCCCGATGGTCCTTTTTCTCTGAGTTTGCTCAGTCAGACCTCCGTGAGGTCCGGCGATGTTGAGATGGGGGAAGGCAGTACCTGGGCCCACCCGCCGGGGCCCCCAGGGGCCTGGGTACGCACCTGCCTCTCAGCCCCTTCCCGATGGTCCTTTTTCTCCGAGTTTGCTCAGTCAGACCTCCGTGAGGTCCGGCGATGCTGAGACGGGGGAAGGCAGCACCCGGGCCCGCCCGCCGGGGCCCCCAGGGGCCCGGGTACGCACCTGCCTCTTAGCCCCTTCCCAATGGTCCTT
>CAWUFW010014092.1:399823-433195 GCA_963921515.1 Calotriton arnoldi
TTGGTGTATATGCTTGGCTGAGGAGCCAATGGGGTGAAGCTACCATCTGTGGGATTATGACTGAACGCCTCTAAGTCAGAATCCCCCCTAAACCGTAACGATACCGCAGTGCCGTGGAGCCTCGGTTTGCCTCTCTCGGGGGCCGGTGCATAGAGCCGCTCGCTTGGGGACCGGAGCGTGGACGGAAGGGGGCCGCCTCCATCGCCCTTAGTGCACCGCATGTTCGTTGGGCACCCGGTGCTAAATCATTCGTAGACGACCTGATTCTGGGTCAGGGTTTCGTAAGTAGCAGAGCAGCTACCTCGCTGCGATCTATTGAAAGTCATCCTCTGAGCCAAGCTTTTGTCTCTCCGTGCGTGGGCGCCCGTGGACGCCCTCCTCCACCACACCCTGGGGTGGGTCCCTCTGCCGGTGGGAGGGACGCGGAGGGGGTAACGCGGGTTCGCGGGAGGCTGCCTCCACCACATGCCCACAGGCACGGAGGCCTCCCCCTCCCGTCCCTGCCCCTCCCGTCCCTGCCCCATCGGGATGTGGGTACGGGGGCCACCATCCCTTGCGGGTCGGCAGGGTGACCAGATGGCCTGTGCCGGCCGGGCCCCAGTTGGGCAGGGAGGCGAGCAGCAGCCCCGGGGAAGGAGCCTCCTGAGCGGCTGCCTCAGTGCACTGGGCCACCCCTCACCGGACTGCAAGGGCGACTGGGTACGGCACCCTCCCAGGCCATCTGGGTGCTGGGTCATCCCGGGCCATCTGGTCGCCTGGCCGGGTGACCAGATGGCCCTGCGGGCCGGGTGACCAGATGGCCCGGCGGGCTGAGTGACTAGATGGCCGGCCTGCCTCCAACTTTTGTCCTTCCCCAAAGTTCTGTAAGCCCCCACTAATAGTCGAGAAAAATGGGCTCCCCGGAGAGGCCGTCGGGGAGAGGACGTGGCCTGGGCTTAACCCTCCTTGGTTCCAGCTGAGGGTCCGGGTGCTGGGGACCGGGGGGTCTCCCGGGGCCCGGGGAGGCTCTCTCCGGCCTGGCTAGGGTTCAGCAGCTGGGACCGGACCCGGGGCTTGAGCTCCGTCTGGCAGACCCTGGGGTGCGGGAGCCCCCCATCCTGCAAGCCAGCCGAGGGTCTGGGTGCTGGGGACTGGGGTCCACCGGGTCCCGGAGAGGCTCTCCCCAGCCTGGCTAGGGTTCTGAAGCTGGGACAGGGCCTGGGGCTCGAGCTCCGTCTGGTGGGCCCCAGGGTGCGGGATCCCCGCATCCTGCAAGCCAGCCAATGGTCCGGGGGTCCCAACGGGCCGGGAAGACTCCCCCTGGCCTGGCTAGGGTTCAGAAGCTGTGACCGGGACCGGGCCCGGGGCTCGTGCTCCGTCCCAGGTTGCGGGAGCCCCCCGTCCTGCAAGCCAGCCGAGGGTCTGAGTGCTGGGGACGGGGGTCCACCGGGGAGGATCTCCCCGGCCTTGCTAGGGTTCAGAAGCTAGGACCGGGCCCGGGGCTTGTTCTCTGTCCGGCGGGCTCCGGGGTGCGGGAGCCTCCCGTCCTGCAAGCCAGCCGAGGGTCCGGGCGCTGGGGACGGGGGTCCACCGGGGCCCGGGGAGGCTCTCCCTGGCCTGGCTAGGGTTCAGAAGCTGGGACCGGGCCAGGGGCTCGTGCTCCGTCCCAGGGTGCGGGAGCCTCCAATCCTGCAAGCCTGCAGAGGGTCCGGGCACTGGGGACGGGGGTCCACCGGGGCCCGGGGAGGCTCTCCCTGGCCTGGCTAGGGTTCGGAAGCTGGGACCGGGCCCGGGGCTCGTGCTCCGTCCCAGGGTGCGGGAGCCCCCAATCCTGCAAGCCTGCCGAGGGTCCGGGCGCTGGGGGCGGGGGGCGGGGGTCCACCGGGGCCCGGGGAGGCTCTCCCTGGCCTGGCTAGGGTTCGGAAGCTGGAACCAGGCCCGGGGCTCGTGCTCCGTCCGGCGGGCCCCAGGGTGCGGGAGCCCCCCGTCCTGCAAGCCAGCTGAGGGTCCGGGTGCTGGGGGCGGGGGTCCACCGGGGCCCAGGGAGGCTCTCCCCGGCCTGGCTGCTTTCAGAAGCAGGGACCAGGCCGGGGAGCAGGGGTGGCTGGCTTTATCTGCTACGCTGGCGGAGCGTAGTTTTCTGCCCACCCCTAATCACAATGAGTACCACAGACCCTAGCCTTTATAAGGTGAGAGGGGCTCATATTTGGAATACCTAATTTTCGATGACATGGGCTCTGAGTAACGTTTATGCTTTACGACACAGTTTCAGACTGTTTACTAACTGGTCTTGTAAACCTTATATCCACATTTTTTTGCTTTCTATGTAATGCGCTCATTGTAGGTCTTTTAATATGAGACATTTGCATAACATGATGCAATGTATTCTGCAATAGTCGCTCTTTTAAATATCGGAATGTTTTACATACTTATCCAGTTGGTGATGCATCAATAGCTATATATACTAGTTTGGGGCTTATTTCAACTATGAATAATACTGATCTTGCGACCTAGGAGTTGACTGATCCCAATAGGGATACATTTGAGTGATTTAAGCTGGTATATGTCAATCTCAGTTCACTTCTTATAGTTCAGAGTTTGACTCTCGTATTTGAGAGACAACGTTTGAACTTGGGACATTATCCGCTGCACCTAGGATAATTTTGAAGTTTGTGCTGTCCAAATTCCCCAGTACACCAAGGGGATTTGAACCTGTCTTGAATTTAACAATCACAAACGAAACAGTTATAGTTGAAGGTATCTTTTCATCAGTTCTCAACTTGAACTGCATGCTCTTTCTTTACTCTTTAGTGTCTGGTGCTTACAATTAGTTCACTTTCTTTTAGGGATAATTCCAATTGGGCATCTGGAGCATACCATGGACTTCCCTTTCTTCGTATTTGAGTATTTTCTTTTATATCTTACAAGATGGTCAAGGTTTGACTATGTCTCTATCGAGCACCTCTTTGTGTGTTAACTTCATACGAGATACTCCAGCGTTCTAGTTGTATGTGACAACACTTGCATGAAGTGGTTGACACTGGGAGAATTATCCATATTTTCCAATTTTGTGGTTTTTAGTGGGGTATCATATTTTTTACCAACAGCCTTGAGAAAGTCGTCTACACGATGAAACACGTGTCGGCTGTCTGCATCTGCGCTCCCAACTACGTGTCAACAAATCAAGAACTAACTTAACTTTGTATTTATATGTGGACTATATTATTCTGTCCGCCTTGTTTTCCTTGGTGTATTATTGAAATTAAAATTAAACTGACAGAGTCAGTTTTAAATTACCTTGGTGCTGTGCTTTGAATTGTAATTTTGCCTATGTAAGTATATGGAAAAGTACTTTTCCCTATACAGAGTAACACTGTTTTGCTGGTACAGTGTTTTCATTGAGCACGCTTTTACATGTGCTATCTAATAATTGCAAACACAACGGAGGTGCTGACTATTCATTTGTTACCACTGCCATCTGTCTCCAGTGCGACGTAATCCTTTAGGTGTCCATGTACCGCTCCTTGAGTTCTCCTCATCGTCAATGTGCCCAGCTTGGTTGAAGGATACTCTTTATTGAAGATATCCAGAACATGTAATAGTTATATTCACAAGTTACATATACAAAGAGCCAAAGAGCCAACCAATGATCTCAACCGTCTCGCCTGCCTTCTTCTCACTCGCCACTCTCCCAAAACTCTAGAACAATATTATGTCATCCACACCGTCACCTGCACACTATACCACATGATCCTCAAAACCTGCCATTCACTACAATGCATTTCAATGGGTTGCTATCATGTATATTGGTCCCAAGATGGCTGCCAACACTTCCTGTTTGAAGTGTTGGCAGCTGATTACATTTTTACATCCCGAACCGCTGGATGGAATTATACCAAATTTGGCAGAAAGTTAGCCCTTTGTCCAGAAAAGAGCCCTTTTTGTTATTTGGTGTAAATCCATTCAGTAGTTTTGGAGATATTCAAGAAAATCCAAATTTGTATAGCTAGGGTTGTGATGACTCCTTGTGCAGGGATCTGATTGTCTGCCAATACTTCAGCCAGGAAGTGTTGGCAGCCATTTTGGAACTCGCCTCAGCCGAGTCCCCAAAAAACATAAAAATAAAGAAAAGGGGGCAGGTAGGAATACCTTGACCCCCTAGGCCTTGTGCTGGGGTCTCCCAGGGACCCCACCTGGCCAAAAAAAGCTCTTTTTTTTAAAAATTGCAAAGATTTACAAGTTTGCAGCAGGGAGCTGTCAGCGACCGTAGGGACATTGAGGCCCCCCACGGTCTCCAAAATAGCACAATGGGTGACCTGGGTATGCTCTCACGTCAGGCTGTGATCATTAACACCAGGACTGTAAACACGTGGAGTTGCAGTGTTTAGCCTTACCCGTCGGTCGGCTGCTGGAGAGTGCAGTCCTGCCTGCGGGCAACTTGGAGCTTTATATTATACGCGGCTGCCCGGCCGCGAGGACTCGCACCACCCCGTGAGGACTGGGGGCCACGGGGCTTCGAATAATTGGAGTCCTGAGAGTGGGCCAGCAACGCAGGGATTAATGGCTATCCCGCAGTTCCAGGCCCATCGTGGGCTTTAAAGGGACAGTGTTCATCATTTTCGTGCAACCATTTGGATAACGGACTACTAGTCCCACAAGTCATAGCGTGGCACTCATCTCTGTGGCCCATTTGAGGGCGGTTAATTGTGAATAAAGTGGGAGTGTCCATATGCACGAACCTGTTGTTAAGTCTCTGATGAAGGGCGAGAGCCCAGAAACGCGTCAGGCTGTGATCATTAACACCAGGACTGTAAACACGTGGAGTTGCAGTGTTTAGCCTTACCCGTCGGTCGGCTGCTGGAGAGTGCAGTCCTGCCTGCGGGCAACTTGGAGCTTTATATTATACGCGGCTGCCCGGCCACGAGGACTCGCACCACCCCGTGAGGACTGGGGGCCACGGGGCTTCGAATAATTGGAGTCCTGAGAGTGGACCAGCAACGCAGGAATTAATGGCTATCCGGCAGTTCCAGGCCCATCGTGGGCTTTAAAGTGACAGTGTTCATCATTTTCGTGCGACCATTTGGATAATGGACTACTAGTCCCACAAGTCATAGCGTGGCACTCATCTGTGTGGCCCATTCGAGGGTGGTTAATTGTGAATAAAGTGGGTGTGTCCATATGCACGAACCTGTTGTTAAGCCTCTGATGAAGGGTGAGAGCCCAGAAACGCGTCAGGCTGTGATCATTAACACCAGGACTGTAAACAAGTGGAGTTGCAGTGTTTAGCCTTACCCGTTGGTCGGCTGCTGGAGAGTGCAGTCCTGCCTGCGGGCAACTTGGAGATATATATATATATATATTCACTGAAAAAACCATAGGTTTCAGGCCCGTTATAGTTAGAAATCAGCATTTAAAAAACCTTAGAAATTCACTGAAAAAAACATAGGTTTCAGGGATGTTATAGTTAGTTGGACATTTCACTCGTATAAAACCATAGAAATTCCCCGTTATAGTTAGTTCAGCTGAGACTAACTGCGCCCTTCAATGCACTGCTGATGACGTCACATATTACATCATTCATGCCATGAATGATGTAATATGTGACGTCATGAGCAGTGCATTGCGGGGGCGCGAGGTATAGTTAACTGAACTAACTATAACAGTGGAATTTCTATGGTTTTGTAAGAGTGAAATGTCCAGCTAACTATAACGTCCCTGAAACCTATGGTTTTTTCAGTGAATTTCAAAGGTTTTTTAAATGCTAATTTCTAACTATAACGTCTGTAAAACCTATGGTTTTTTCAGTGAATTTCTAAGGTTTTTTAAATGCTAATTTCTAACTATAACGTCTGTAAAACCTATGGTTTTTTCAGTGAATTTGAATTTTTTTTTAAAAATATTAAACCTATATTCTGCTATTTGTCATTAGCACTATTTTTTCTCACTTTTCCACTACAGAAAAGAAAATAAACTGTAAAACTGTTGTGTAATGTAATATATTTCACAAATTACACTGTTACTTATTAAATAATACAACATAACATAACATTTTCAAAACCTATTTTTCTCCCTTTTTCTGCTGTTATCAGATTCTACTTATCTTCACTATTCACAGTGATGTCAGTGTAGTATCATCATAAACAGCTGGGGGAAAAAACAATTAACTAGATTGTTAAAAAAAACAAATGACTAACTCTTACAACCACAATAACAAATTAACACATCCAATACTATTTCCAATTTTTAAATGTTCCCTTTACTGTGTACTTTCTCTTGACATTTTTCTCAAGGCCAAATAATGTGTGGAAATTTTTTTTAAATCATCCAGTATCAATTCCTTAAAGCATCTTCCCATTTTCCCTCTAGGCCGAATAATGTACCTAAAATTTTTGTTTCAGAAATATCAAGTATGAGTTGGGTAATTCATAAGGCAATCTCGGTTTAATTTCCAAGTGTGTATCGTTGCAGTGACTCCAACCATTTTTGCATTTTAAATATACAGTTTAATGTCCACATGTGGTAGTAGCTCCAGCATGGAAAACAATAGCCAGTGTTGTGAAAGTTCTTCCAGAAATAGATACTTGACTAGCAAGAAAATATTTAATTTTCGTTTCCACTTTTCTTCCATTTGGTCTACAGCGTTGAAGCATTAAAATTACATATTTTCCATATCTTTCTAGGCATAATGTAGATAACATTTCTGATTGACAACGAGAACATTTCATATCATGATTTGCTTCTTTTACTAATTTCGGAAAAGGTACAGATTTGCAGTCAGGTATTGTTAAATATAGAAATCGTTCTCTGTCAACTATAGTACTAGAAGTTAATGAACACTGTTCACATTTGTGATCCCATTTGTAACTGAGTCCAAATAAACTCTCAATCTGGATTCCTTCATCTTCTAATACTCCAAGCATAACCATCAGAAACTCTTGTGCATCTTGTTGTATATTAGGACTGAACGTTAAAGAAGATCCAGTACATGTATCCAAGAGTTCTCGAATACCAGAAGCAGTATGGATCTTACTTCTGTCAGTTCTCAATTGTTCAAATAAAGTATAAAGTACAGAACGTAATCTTTTTTCCTGACTTTCCATAATTTCACCATATAGATCTTCTAGATAAAATATAACGTTTAGAATAACATTACCATAGCAGTTGACACCAGAAGCATTTTCTAATTGGTATCCCACAACATTATCACTTGTTTCTATTTTCTGTTTCTTTGCATCTTTTCTTTTCTTTTGAATTTTTTTCTGCTTTTCAACAGTTGATTCATCAACATGTTTGCGTTTTGAACACACAGCACGTTTTTCATAAATAGGATATTCACCTAAAGTTGGTGCATAAAGTCTTCTTAAACGATTATATTCTCTTACACAATTTACATCAGCACTAACCTTGTTTTCATCTAAATCAATTAAATACAAACCAGACAATGTTCTAACTCAAGATAATGCAACGTATGCCATTCCCTCTTTAAACACAGTTCTTCCAACATTTACTAAAGCATTACCTACACTTCAACCTTGAGATTTATGAATGGTTATTGCATATGCTAAACAGAAAGGAAACTGTTTTCTACGAACATACAAGTCTTTTACCAGCAAAAACGTACAGCACAACGCCCAATTTGTTTCACCTCTGCAATCTGATCAAATTTAATTTTCAAGAATTCAATTGCATTTCTGTTTTGATATTTTACAAATTCAACAACTTTCCCTATTGCTCCATTCACTAAACCTTGTTCTATATGCAAATTACGCCTCAAAATTACCCGACAGTTTATACATACGTCTAATTTTTTTCTAAGCCAGCAGTTTTTGATACAGACTTTTCCAAAGAATCCAATTTAGTCTGTAGTTTATTTGAAAGAAGAATTGTTATTCCTTGATGTTCGATTTTATCAATAGCTTCAATGTGAACTATTTCTTGATTTTCCAATTTCAGAAGCTCTTGATTAAATGTATAACACTCTTCCAGTGTAGGCATTAAGCAAAGTATTGACTTTTTTTCTGCAATGTTCTTGTACAGTACTCCTGCTGGTGTGTTTTCAGTTGTAAGCAAGTTCTTTAGTAGACGACTTTGTAAAGCTTGTTTACCATGTTTGCTTAGAACACCAATTCTTACATCTTTTAGAATATTTCCATAATCTTCATCACTTGCTTGTCGCATATTCTGAGTGAGTTCTTTAAATTCAAAATTTAACCAGAGATTCACATTTCCAATACTTCCCAAAGATTTCCTAGTGTCTTCATGTAGAAGAGTTTTAAAGACTGGTTCTCCTTTTACAGGAGTTAGTTGTAGCAGATCTCCAAATACAATTAAATGTTTTCCTCCAAAGAGAACGTCATAATCTGTTTTTAATACCTGTTGCATTCTTAAATGCACGAAAGCAAGCATTAAGTTTGAGACCATGCTCACCTCAACAATAATTAAAATTTTCATCTTCTTCAGCACTCTTGACACTTCATAAGAAGCTTCTCCAGACAACTTCTGATATTCTAATTTATTATCATGCTCAACTGGTAACATTAGTAAACTATGCAAAGTAATTTCTTTAACATTGTGCGCAGCTAATCCAGTTGGAGCTGTTACCACACAAGATAAATGTGAACCACTAGTTTTTTTAAGATAACTGGTCAAAACTTTAATTAAAAAACTTTTACCCGTTCCAGCTTGACCACTAATGTACATCAGAATAGGTTTAAATGATGAACATACACATTCTTTTTTTCATGCAACAAACCATGTTCTATCTGTTCTCTCACTTGTACATATATTTCTTTCTGTTCAATATTTACTTGTTCTTCTAACTTTTCCAATGTAATAATCTCCTCTTGTGCTTGTTGCATTGCAATTTCCACTTCATGCATAGCAATCGCTGCTTCATTTTCCACTATTGGTTGTCCAAGTGGATCTTGACTACATGGACCAGAACTTTGACTATCTTGAGAACTTTCATTTGCAACTTCAGCTATAATAGTCTTTTCCTGTTCAACTTCATCATTCAACATTTTTAAATATGTAGGGAAAATTGAACATGCAATGCTATCTTTATATGCATTAAAAGAATCTTCATAGCAGTCGAAATCTCCAAGTAATTCACTTTCGGTACGCCATGGTTTGAACAGTTGGAGAAGTGCTAAATAGTAAAATTCTCGCTTGTCTGGAGTTTCACAACTGAGGGGTCGATTCCGATTCGGGCCGGAAAAAGCACCGACCGACTCGGAGCCGGAAAAATTACCGACCGACACGTACCAGTGGCGCCCGACACGCCAAGTACGATGCAAGCCGCGATAAATCCGACCGACACGTAAGGAAACCAAGCCGACCGACCGAGCCGCACGGAAAATAGCAATCCGGCCGGAAAAACACGCGAATCCAACCGACCGACACGCACCCGGAACAAATCCGACCGAATCGTACCCGCCAACTCCAAACCGCAAAGTACGATGCAAGGCGCGAAAAACACGACCGAGTCGGACGGAGGACAAGCCGTACGACCGACACGCATACAAAACCGAGCCGAAGCAACACAATACACCGCGACCGACGCGTACGCAGCATAGAAAACTGCACAAACACAGCGTGAACTAAACGGAAAACACCGTACGAGACCAATGCAGGGTCCGACTCGGTCACAAGAACGTTTCCAACATACACAAACAACACAAAGGAAAAATCACCCAAAAAAAAGGCCAAACAAGCAATTACCAAGCCAATAAATACTGGGGGGGTGGGGACAGAGAACAAAGACACACCCACAACTCCACCTATATAAAGGACACAAATCACTACCATGAGCCTTTGCAAATGCCATTCCACTGCCAGCACCCAAGAGAAAGCAACCACACACCCACAGCTCATCCCTCACACAAGCCACACACCAGCAGCACACCAACAAATACCTACCTCACATACACCCAGCAAAACACACACTCACACACCCTCACCTGCACACCAACACACACATCACTCACCATCACCACCCATCACCATGCCCCCCAAGAAGAATCACAAGTTCCTAGATTGTGAATTGGAAGTCCTGGTAGACGAGATCCTCAGGGTAGAGCCACAGCTGTTTGGCACATTGGTCCAACAGACCCCCATGTCGCAGAAAACCAAGATGTGGGAGAGGATCATCAACAGGGTGAACGCCCAATCACCATGTCTGCGCACAAAGACCGACATCCAGAACAGGTGGTATGACGTGCGCAGGAGGGTCCGGGAGCTGCTCAAGAAAGACTACCTCATCAGCCAATACACCGGCAGTGGCCCTCCTGCCAAGCCAGTATACCTCAGGCCCTGGGAGGAGAAGGTGCGGGCCATCCTTCCGCCAGTGAGCGTATATGGACTAGAGAACATCCCAGAGCCTGGTGAGTACACAACAAATGTACACAATATACTGCCACAAAACACACACACATCACTGTCAAGGGGAGAGTCAAACCATGCACTCATAGCAATCACACAGCAACCAGAACAGAATCATCCCAAAATGTGTATGTCAGTCAGAGAAACACAACACATGCCATCAAAAAAGTCACATCCAACTGTGCCAACACATGTACAAACACAACCACAACTACAGCTAGGCAGTGGCACAAATAGAACTAACAAACACATCCACACATGTAGCCACCACAACAACACCAACACACAGTGAAGACCACTCAAAGGAAGGAATTCTGTGTATGCTGGCCAAGTCAGTGTAGCCAATAGCATCATGGGAGTTGCAGTCACACATATTGCCCGCCCCAAAACTGTCCCATCAACACCACCATGAACCATGCGCACATCACAGGGAGTGGAGAAGGACTCACAAGATGGCTGACACTGGCTACTGCTGTGGGGAGCACAAGGCCCTGCTGGCAACTGTGCACCAACAAACAGCAGGACACCACTGACTGACATCCTGAGAGACAACTTACACTCCCTGCAATGCAAGCACGTTCCATGGTGGGATATCTGGCTGGCTGGGTGGGAAGGGGGACTTGCAGCACTGACTATAGTCACCAGCACCTCCCCTCACACCCTCCCCAACACAAACTCCACAGTACCCACCTGGTAGAATGCAATGCCCTCCATCCTAACACAAGATCCCACAAAGCACCACCACCCTGGGTTATGTTGTGTGAAGCACAGGGACACTCTTGGGACTCTTAGCCAAACAACTGCCAGGACAACACTCCCAGCCATCCTGTCAGCACAGCCAGCCCACCCCACAGGGAAGCAGAGTCAAAAGGAAGGAAGCATGGGCATGCTGGGAAGGGGGGTGGAGGCAATAGCATGATGGGAGTCGTAGTCACAGACATTGCTCAGCCTCACAACTGGCCCATCAACACCACCCTGAACCATGCTCACATCACAGGGAGTGGAGAAGGACTCACAAGATGGCTGACACTGGCTACTGCTGTGGGGAGCACAAGGCCCTGCTGCCAACTGTGCACCAACAAACAGCAGGACACCACTGACTGACATCCTGAGAGACAACTTACACTCCCTGCAATGCAAGCACGTTCCATGGTGGGATATCTGGCTGGCTGGGTGGGAAGGGGGACTTGCAGCACTGACTATAGTCACCAGCACCTCCCCTCACACCCCCCCAACACAAACTCCACAGTACCCACCTGGTAGAATGCAATGCCCTCCATCCTAACACAAGATCCCACAAAGCACCACCACCCTGGGTTATGTTGTGTGAAGCACAGGGACACTCTTGGGACTCTTAGCCAAACAACTGCCAGGACAACACTCCCAGCCATCCTGTCAGCACAGCCAGCCCACCCCACAGGGAAGCAGAGTCAAAAGGAAGGAAGCATGGGCATGCTGGGAAGGGGGTGGAGGCAATAGCATGATGGGAGTCGTAGTCACAGACATTGCTCAGCCTCACAACTGGCCCATCAACACCACCCTGAACCATGCTCACATCACAGGGAGTGGAGAAGGACTCACAAGATGGCTGACACTGGCTACTGCTGTGGGGAGCACAAGGCCCTGCTGCCAACTGTGCACCAACAAACAGCAGGACACCACTGACTGACATCCTGAGAGACAACTTACACTCCCTGCAATGCAAGCACGTTCCATGGTGGGATATCTGGCTGGCTGGGTGGGAAGGGGGACTTGCAGCACTGACTATAGTCACCAGCACCTCCCCTCACACCCTCCCCAACACAAACTCCACAGTACCCACCTGGTAGAATGCAATGCCCTCCATCCTAACACAAGATCCCACAAAGCACCACCACCCTGGGTTATGTTGTGTGAAGCACAGGGACACTCTTGGGACTCTCAGCCAAACAACTGCCAGGACAACACTCCCAGCCATCCTGTCAGCACAGCCAGCCCACCCCACAGGGAAGCAGAGTCAAAAGGAAGGAAGCATGGGCATGCTGGGAAGGGGGTGGAGGCAATAGCATGATGGGAGTCGTAGTCACAGACATTGCTCAGCCTCACAACTGTCCCATCAACACCACCCTGAACCGTGCTCACATCACAGGGAGTGGAGAAGGACTCACAAGATGGCTGACACTGGCTACTGCTGTGGGGAGCACAAGGCCCTGCTGCCAACTGTGCACCAACAAACAGCAGGACACCACTGACTGACATCCTGAGAGACAACTTACACTCCCTGCAATGCAAGCACGTTCCATGGTGGGATATCTGGCTGGCTGGGTGGGAAGGGGGACTTGCAGCACTGACTATAGTCACCAGCACCTCCCCTCACACCCTCCCCAACACAAACTCCACAGTACCCACCTGGTAGAATGCAATGCCCTCCATCCTAACACAAGATCCCACAAAGCACCACCACCCTGGGTTATGTTGTGTGAAGCACAGGGACACTCTTGGGACTCTTAGCCAAACAACTGCCAGGACAACACTCCCAGCCATCCTGTCAGCACAGCCAGCCCACCCCACAGGGAAGCAGAGTCAAAAGGAAGGAAGCATGGGCATGCTGGGAAGGGGGTGGAGGCAATAGCATGATGGGAGTCGTAGTCACAGACATTGCTCAGCCTCACAACTGGCCCATCAACACCACCCTGAACCATGCTCACATCACAGGGAGTGGAGAAGGACTCACAAGATGGCTGACACTGGCTACTGCTGTGGGGAGCACAAGGCCCTGCTGCCAACTGTGCACCAACAAACAGCAGGACACCACTGACTGACATCCTGAGAGACAACTTACACTCCCTGCAATGCAAGCACGTTCCATGGTGGGATATCTGGCTGGCTGGGTGGGAAGGGGGACTTGCAGCACTGACTATAGTCACCAGCACCTCCCCTCACACCCTCCCCAACACAAACTCCACAGTACCCACCTGGTAGAATGCAATGCCCTCCATCCTAACACAAGATCCCACAAAGCACCACCACCCTGGGTTATGTTGTGTGAAGCACAGGGACACTCTTGGGACTCTTAGCCAAACAACTGCCAGGACAACACTCCCAGCCATCCTGTCAGCACAGCCAGCCCACCCCACAGGGAAGCAGAGTCAAAAGGAAGGAAGCATGGGCATGCTGGGAAGGGGGTGGAGGCAATAGCATGATGGGAGTCGTAGTCACAGACATAGCTCACCCTCACAACTGTCCCATCAACACCACCCTGAACCGTGCTCACATCACAGGGAGTGGAGAAGGACTCACAAGATGGCTGACACTGGCTACTGCTGTGGGGAGCACAAGGCCCTGCTGCCAACTGTGCACCAACAAACAGCAGGACACCACTGACTGACATCCTGAGAGACAACTTACACTCCCTGCAATGCAAGCACGTTCCATGGTGGGATAACTGACTGGCTGGGTGGGTGGGTGGGAAGGAGGTCTGGCTGTCAACCAAACACAATCAATGCAGACCATGTTCACACACCAGAGAATACATAGAAATGCCCAAATAATGCAGGACAATGTGCCACACCAATATCAACCCCTGACTGTGACGACTTAGGACAATACAATGTACAGGCCCGCACCCCGAGGCACAGTCACAACTGTCAGGTGTGTCAACCACTGATGCCTGCAGAAACATGACATACATTGTTTGTGTCTCCCAAAAACAGGTGATGATAGGGACACAGCAGCAGACGCTGAGGAGTCCCAGTCCCAGGCTCAAGAGGATGCCGAGCTCACTGGCGTCGTACAGCCTCTGTCCTCCTCGGACGATGAACAACCTGGCACATCCGGTGCAAGTCAACATGCTGCACCAGCAGGACCACCAGCTGCAGCACCAGCAGGTCCACCAGCTGCACCCCCTGCACCCACCCCTCCAACGACTGTCACCACGAATACCATCCCTGCCGACATGGACAGAATAAGGAGCAACACCAGCGCAGTGACCCTGGACCAACCTGGGGCCATGGACACCACCACCACCACCAACCCCCAAGGTGGACCAGGGTTATCTGTGCGTGCAACTGCACACACTGCACATGTCAGCAGGGGTGGTGGGAGGGGTGGGAGACAGAGGTCGCTGCTTGCAGACGTTGCTGGTGTGCATGAAGACCCACAACTGGTACGCATAGCTGATGCGTACCAGTCCAGCACCGGAGAGCTCAGCCAGGTAGTGGGGCTCCTCAGAGACATCAAACAGCAGCAGGCTGCCCATCATGCCCGCTTGGACTCCCACATGTCCCACGTGGAGTCACACATGTCACGTGTGGACTCCCACATGTCCCGCGTGGAGTCCAAGTGGGATGTACTACATGAGATGACGGCGGTGCACAGGGACATTTTACAATGCCTCCGCCAGATGAACAGCAACCAGTCCACACCTCCCTGTGTGCCAACAACATCTGGTACCGAACAAACTGCAACTGCCACAGGGAGGGAGGAGGACTCTGGCGGAGAGTCCCCTGCACCGCAGCAGCCTGCACTTGAGGGCCCCCCCCCAAGAAGAGGGGTCGTCCGAGGAGGGGAAAGTGAGAGGCTGATGGCCAAGCGCAACTCCCAGGAAGCCTGAACCTGTTCTGGATTTTCGCCTTTGTGCACAGACTGTTCACCCTGTTGACGGCAACACTACTCCCACACATTGCATGGGGAGTACAAGTTGGACCAATGTGTCAGACAACTGTGGCCCCGATACTGGGGATCCTGTCTACCTGGACTTTCAATTCACCTAGGAACTTGGGATTGCAAGATTCATGTACAGCACAACCCATCCTATGCACTATTAACACAGATGTATCACAATAAACACACTAATACACCATACTTGCCTCTGTCGTGATTCCAACGTGGGTGCTGTTATGGGGATGATGAACTGCAAAATTACACTGTGTATGCGAACTGCAACAGCAAGGACAACACAGGCATGTGAGTACAGGCAACGTGACACATATGAGGGAGACACACCACCAGGGGTACACAACACATACACACCTAGGCCATCTGACTCATTGCCTACACTGATGTTGCCAGGGAAGACGGTGCAATGCACAGACACCACACCCATTCCCAGTTGTAGTCAAGTAGCCCACAGGTGCAGTAAGCAAATGGCAGTCAAATGTGTGACCACAGACAACGCACATCACTAAGTGAAGCACAGGTTTATTACACAGTAGCAACATGCCGTAACCACTACAGATGCAAGGTAACCCCACCTGGTAGCGGGCACACAGTCAACAACTGTAGACGGAAGGAAGTCCATGGGTGTGGCGCACATCACCTGTAGGGACACAACAGCTACCAGCCTGGATGTGCAATCACGTCGTCGGTGGACACAGTTGACCAAACGAATCTGAAAGTACCCTGTGAAGGACAGAAATGACACACAGTCAAAAGCAATGCAGTACAGGACAGAACCGCAAAACTCATGCACAATACATGTTACAAGATACCCACCCAGAACCAAGTTAGCATGTCAACACTGTTGGGGAGTACAGCCCACCTGTCACCACACATCGCAACACACATCCTGTCAAGTAGCCCATGGACACACTCCAACAGCACCAGAGCACCACCCACACATCATGCCAACTCACATCATTCACATGACACCTCAGGATACTCACATTCAGCTAAAGAAGTTGGTGATGAGCTGTGTGCGGACATCACCATCACCATCATCATCATCATCGTCACTGGCATCGTGGTCCAGGCCAGGATCCTCCACAGGTGGCGGATGTTGGTCATCGTCATCCTGGATGAGAGGCAACTCCTTCCGCACTGCCAGGTTGTGTAGCATGCAGCAGACGATGATAATCTTGCACACTTTCGCAGGGGCATATGGGAGGGACCCTCCGGTCTTGTCCAGGCAGCGGAAGCGGCTCTTCAGGAGACCAAAGGTCCGCTCAATCACTCTCCTGGTCCGACCATGTGCCTCATTGTAGCGCATCTGGGCAGGTGTCACAGGGTTCCTGAGGGGTGTCAGCAACCACGGCATGTTGGGGTATCCCGAGTCACCTACGGACAGACAAGTGCACATCAGCTGACTTGGAAAAGTGGGCGGAATACTACAGATCAGATCACACACAATGGCACAAAGTCAGTACACACCGACAAGCCAGGCACGCTGGTTCTGCATCTGTGCCATCATCCTGGGGATGCGACTACTCCTCATCACAAAGGCATCGTGTGCTGAACCAGGGAAACGGGCACACACGTGTGTGATGGTCATGTCTGCAAGACACACCACCAGTGCATTGACCGAGTGGTAGTGCTTGCGGTTACGGTAGGCCTGCTCCTGGGCCTGTGGTGGTACCAAAGCCACATGTGTCCCATCAATGGAGCCAATGACATGCGGCATCCTCCCCAGGGCATAAAAGTCACTCTTCACGTCAGTGAGTCGTCGCAGTCTAGGGAAATAGATGTACCGGTTCAGGAAGAGCAACATTGCCGCCAAAACATCGCGGAGCACACGGCTGAACATGGTCTGTGACATCCCACCAGCAGACGCCACAGTATGTTGGAAGGTACCGGTGGCAAAGAAGTGTAGGGCTGCCATCACCTTCACCTTGGGGGTCAGCGCTGTAGGATACGGCCGGCCAGGCTGCAAATGTGGGGACAACTGCACTGCCAAATCCTCAATCAGCTGCCTGGTGAAGCGGTACCGTCGGATGCTGTCCCGTTCCACCATCGTTGCCAGGTCTGGGAATGGCCGATGGACAGCAGGAGCCCTGCAGTGCAGAGGAGAAGTAAGCAAGATCGTCAGTCACCCCACATATGCGGCATTGAACACACTCAAGATCCCAACATACATCATCATGAGGCACAACTACATGAAGTGTGCAGTACCGGAACGACATGTATGGTACATACATGGCCAACATCTGTCAACACGGTCCTACAGGTGGCATCAATTTGTCCCAGGTTGGCCCATTGGATATCATGATGCTGTGTCACAGTCACCCCCACAGTGACATGTGAGGACAGATGTGCCCCAGGCACCACAGCTCAACGACAGGCACATTCCCAGGGACCCTGTAATGCCACATGGACACTGGCATCACCTGGAGTATCATGTGTACACCACAGCAAAACAAACATGACCCCCACAGGTAGTGGCCACACTTGCCATGGCAGGACAGACATGGACGTCTGTGACACACACGCACAACATCAGAGTCCATGCACACACAACGTGGATGTGGAGACTGTCTCCCATTGTGCACATGAAATCAGAGACATTGTAAACACTACATGCACAAAGACTGTGGAGGGCCATCACTATTGTGCCACTGGGACACCCTGGCTCAAACATACCGTCCCACATGGGACTCACGGGGTATGTGACATGACATACACAAACACCACTGTGAAATGTGACCATGACACATGCACAGATATGAACAGTTGCACATCACAGTGGTCACGTACACGTAACACCCAGGATCCTGTCCCCATGAACACGTGCACAGCCTGGGGGTGGCTGCCCACAGGTGACACCCACAGGACAACATGTACACCAACATACACACAATAGGAAATGCAGCCTTACATGCCTTATGATAAGGTTTGGACAGGCTGTCGTGATGTAGGTGTGCCCCTCACTCCCTGGGAGCTATCTGTGGCTGGCATATGTCCATCTGAGACAGGCATGCTGACCTATGCCAGTCACATATACAGTGATGCGTTGAACCACAATGGACCGATCGGTGCCTCCGGCCGGCCCATTGCCTTCAATGTGTGCGGGTACGCGTTGTACCCCTGTGCGCGTTGAACTGCAATGGACCGATCGGTGCCTCCGGCCGGCCCATTGCCTTCAATGTGTGCGGGTACGCGTTGTACCCCTGTGCGCGTTGAACTGCAATGGACCGATCGGTGCCTCCGGCCGGCCCATTGCCTTCAATGTGTGCGGGTACGCGTTGTACCCCTGTGCGCGTTGAACTGCAATGGACCGATCGGTGCCTCCGGCCGGCCCATTGCTTTCAATGTGTGCGGGTACGCGTTGTACCCCTGTGCGCGTTGAACTGCAATGGACCGATCGGTGCCTCCGGCCGGCCCATTGCTTTCAATGTGTGCGGGTACGCGTTGTACCCCTGTGCGCGTTGTACCGCAATGGACCGATCGGTGCGCACCCATTGACAATGGGCTTGCCTGGCAACGGACGCGTTTTCGAATTTCGAACGAGTCGGTTGCTGGAAAATCAGTTGGTCACCCACAACAATGTTGCAAAATCATGTATGTCATGAAGTTGAAGTTTTGAAGGATGCTGTGGGCGTGTTTTGGTGCTGCTATTCCATGGATTGGCCAGATTCAGAAGATGCAAACGACTTGGACCTATCACTTTGGACACAAGGGACAGTATCTGCCTCTCCAGCACATATATATTGCTGCCTGTTCCCCTGAGAGCCCACTTGCCTGCACTACATGCTCCAGGACGACATCTGCCACTGCACTGCTGCTGTCTCTGCCCCTCTGGACCCTGCAATGGCACGTACTGTGGAGAGAGCCCCAGCCTTCAGCCTTGAGGAGAACCAGGCCCTGCTGGACAGCCTACTTCCACAGTACAGCAAGCTGTATGGGACACCAGGGGAGCAGGTGAGTGTTCTGTGCACTGCCTTTCTGAATGTGCATTTTGTCTGACTAGCAAGGCTGAGAGTCAGCACGCCACTGGCTAGCAGGCTCACTGAGTAGTTGTCACCCCCATAGTGTGTAGTGACTTGCACTGGACAGGTATGGTGCAGTGACAGTGCTTCTGAACAGGGTTTTACTCCCCATGCAATGATACCATGTAGTGACTTCTGGAAAACTGTCCATGGGCAGCCGTGCACTGCCTGTGTACACCATGTGCCCCTGTGATTGCGACATGTATATGCAACTGTGTCATACACGGATATGTTGCATGTGTAGTAATGGCCTTATCACTTTGTCATCCTGACAGGCTTCTGCCCATCGGAAGCATGAGATATGGAAGGACATCGTCCGGGCTGTCCGGTCCGTGGGGGTCTACAAGCGCCGGATCCGCAACTGCCAAAAGAGGTGGCAGGACCTTCGGGGCTGGACCCGGAGGATTGCACGGGTCCAGCTGAAGCTGTCGCCTCCTCGCAGGAGGGGCGGAACACGGACCCTGACCCCCCACATGCTCAGGATCCTGGCGGTGGTCTTTCCAGACCTGGATGGGCAGCTGAAGGCCAGAGAGCAGCAAGGAGGGGGTGAGTCAAAGACTGCACTGTGTACTCTGTCTAACATGCTATGTGCCCTCCTCGGGCCTGGTTAAACTGCCACAGTACAGCAGTCATGTTGTCCAGGAGCCATGTCCCTCTATTGTGCACTGCCCACTCCTCATCTGATACCCAGGTGTGGCCCTTACATGCAGGGAATTCTGTCACTTAGGACTGTGTCCTTGCAGTTTGCTTGACTCAAGGTGGGAGACAGCATCTGTTTCCCTGACTCTGTGGTGGGCATCATGGGTGGGTCCATTGCTTACACAATGCCTGTATTCTGACATGTATTCAGCGTGTCACTTTGATCTGTGGTCCAATTGCTGAGCTGATCCACCACATGTGGCTGGGGTATCTGGCACACACCCATGCTGCGGGTGGGAACAATGTTTGGGCCCCAGGAGTATGTATATGACGTGTGTCACACATACTCAGCCAGCTGCCTACAGTCCAGGGCTCATCCCTCATTCATGTGGGGCTGGACAGTCATGCCTACTCCAGGCCATACAATACACTCTGTACTCCCACTCCCGTGTATCAGCGGACACATTGTGCACAGTGATTTGACCCCTCAGGTGTCTGCCTCTGTGTCAGTGTGCTGTAGATTAGTCGCCAGGACTGCTGTGGAGTTTCTTGGTAGGGGCTCAGCATGCCACTGGAGATGTGACCATAGGAGACGATACTTGTGTGACACATAGGTGTCTGATCAGCTGCCCATGCAGACTGGGGCATGTAAATGTGAAGTTCAGGCAGCTGTTCCCCATGCACAGCAGAGTGTGAGGGGCTCAGGTTCAGAGGGTAGTGTCACAGGTCTCCCATATGTCCAATAGGTATGACCTGGACAGATGAGCGTTAAGAGGATGTGTTGTGGGGGGATGTACATGTGCACTTGTGCAGCTCCAGGACTTGCATTCCCCATGACCTACTATTGTGACACAGTGCAGAGTGTTGTTGTCTGGCTGCAAAGTCATACATCACTGAGACAGTGATGTATGACTTTGCAGTCATGCCTCCGCCATGGCATGTGTCTACTGATTGGTGAGCCTGCAGGGGAGTGACATGTGCTACATGCACACCATAGTGGCGCTGGCTATCAGGACATGGGTGCATCATGGTGTCTGTCGCTGGTATGCATCACATGCATTTCCTATTTGACTCTGGGCATCCCTTTCATCCGGAAACCTGTACTGACTCAGTGGCAAGAGCTGTGATGTGTCCACACCGTGTCCTCTGCACTGTCCAACTACTGTGTACTTGGTGCATGTGTCAACACTGGGGTGTTGCAATCCAACAGACACCAGACAGATGGGTGCAAGGCCATGTGGGATGTGAGTGCCATGCTTGGCATCAGACTGACAATTGACTTCTCCTGTTCAGTTAGGGCACTTTTAGCAATGTACAACTGATGATGCCAGGGCTTGCTCTGTGATGTGCTGTGCTCACAGTGGTGTGTGCGTTATGTGCAGGTGACTGATGTCTGTCTGTATCCCCATTGTTTGCAGATACATCCACGGCCACGGAAGGGGACAGCTCCACGGACCAGGAGGAGCCAGAGAGCCAGACTGGGTCAGCAGCCGAGGAGTGGTCGGAGGGACCCAGTGGCACGGAGGGCGAGGGGAGCCACACCGAGGAGTCCTCAGCAGCATCCACCTCAGCTGAGGACCAGAGCAACTCGGAGGATGACTCCCTTATGGAGGCGGGTGTCAGCAGCCACCACACCCCAGCTAGTGTTGCTGTCCCCGCCACCACCAGCACCACCACCGCCCTCCCATCGGCTCCCATTCCCCAGGTCCGTGGAGGCTCCCATGTCCGGGAGCGTGTTTCCTTTGGGCCAGGCACCGCACCCCCTGCCCCTGTGTCCCCTGCTGCCCTGAGTGAGGAGTCTGTGTACCTCCTTCGCCAGCTCCATGTAGGGCAGACAGCCATGCTGAGTGTCCTCCATGCGCACACCGCGCTGTTGACTCAGCTGGTGTCGTTCATGGAGGGCATCTCATCGGGCATGTCTGACCTACAGAGGGGCAATAGGTCCATGGACTCCTCCCTGACGGCAGCAGTGTCCCTCCTCAAACGGTCCCTCACCCCTCCTGCCTCTGCTCCATCCACACTCCCCAGCACCTTACCCGTCCCAAGCACACACACACCGGCACAGGCACACACCAGCACACACACATCCAGCACACTGACACACACGCCAATGACAAAACGCACACGCACGCACATTCAGGGGACTGAAGCCAGACTCACAGGGGATGGGGCCCTGGAACACACACACGCATCCACATGCACTGCGCAGTCCTCAGTTCCCTCTCCCTCCAAAGCACCCTCCCTTGCCTCACATGCAACCCCAAAGTCACAGCAGCTCTTCCTCTGTGACCTCGGCCTCTTCCCCACCGATGAAGCTGCTCCAGCATCCCGGGGGAAGAGGAAGCCCACCCACACGGAGCAGAGTGCCCCTCGCCCCCGGACACCCTCCCCCAGGCGCAGACGGACTGAGGCCCCCACCCGCAAGTCCCCCGGAGTGGTAAGAGCAAGACCCCGCCACCGCCCTGCAGCTCAGGCACAAGGTCTCCGTCCTCCATCCCTCAGGCCCCCACTGCACAGGTGCCCCCACCACACCCTGCCCCAGGTTCCCCCACCCACAGATATACCATCCCCAAGAGGATCCGGCCTTCTCCCCCTGCCACTTGCTCTCCCAGCACCACACCCCCGCTGCGCTTGTCTGTGCCACTGATGTGGTGAGGGTGTCCTCCCCCTCTGTCCAACCCACCTTGCCTGTTCCCCATTCTCCTCCCCTGGAGGTAGGCACTGCAGTGGAGTCCACTACCGCCCTGTCTGACTTGGGCACTGCAGTGGCGGACCTGTCCACCCCATCTGCAGGGTCCACTGCAGTTGTGCCGGCACCCACGACATCTGAGTCATGCCCCCAGTTGTGCCGGCACACACCATGTCAGACACCTCCACTGCAGTTGTCAGTGGCTCTCCAGCACCCACCACCCCTTCCCTGACTCCCCCTGGTGAGCCCTGATCCTGTCCCTGCGGTGCCTGGCCTGCCCCCCGGTTGCCCCTCCTAGTGGATTGTCCCTGGTTTTGTGCAGGCATGCGTAGGGTGACATCTGCCAGTGTCACCCTGTTTGAACTTTGACAATGGACTGGCCATTGGCCTTTGCTCTAATTTTTTCTGGACGTCGTTATCAAACAACACATATGCTGAATAAAGCAACTTTCTTTTCTCTAGTGCTCATGCTTCAGATGTACATGTTGTTGGTGCAGCTAACCATGCCCTTGCTGCAGTGATGGTGATATCTGGTCTCATGATTATGAAGTGTTACTGTGCAGGAACCCATGTGGTCCAGGGGGAATGTGTCCTATCATGTGGTGTATCCATGTCATCAATAGCAGCATCTGAGGGTGTCATGTGTTCAGTATTTGGCAATGGGTTTCCTACTTACATTGGCAATTTCATATCTGTGGCTTCCACCCCTGCACATCTGTTGTGCCTGCCATCGTTGCATTTGTCTACTTCCCTGACCGTGTTGCCATCTCCAGTGGACATGCAGGTTTGGGCATCAATGGGGAGGGACTCATCCGTGTAGTCAGTGCAACATTGCTATACAAGTGTGTTGGATCTGTGCTGATGATTCCGTTGGCACATCCATGACCAGGCTGATGTGATGGGAGCCCTCATTTGGTGCTAATTGTTGATTGTGTGACCAAGTGCTCAGCTGACATGATGGAGCCCTACTGAGGCAACATATGGCACAGCTTTCCTCACACAGGAGTGGAGTCCCCTCATGGCAGTGTGTACACGTGTGACATTGCCTGCGCCCAAGGTGTGTGTTGTATGTGCATGTCTGTGTGTTCACTTCCATTCATCTGCGCATGCTGTGATCCCTAGTGTTGTACCTGTTTGTGATGCTTGCTGACTTGAGCTATGTTCCCCCAAAGTCTTCTCCCTGTGTTCTCTGTGATGTGGGTGCATGGCACATTACTGGTCATCAGGGTGTCACCCATAGGTGTGTTTGCTGTCAGGGCTGAGTTTGTGTGCAGACGCAGATGGGTCACAGTCAGGTTTCCCCTTGGCACTTGTTGTTTGCCCCTGTCATGTGATTTCCAGTTTGTGTTATCTTTCAGTGATTGTGACACGTTGTGTGTGTGACTGCTGGCACTCCTCAGGGTCCGGGCTGCAATGTTGGTTGTTGTCTATGTGTGTTCTTTGTGGGTGACCTTGGCTTCTTCATTGGTGTGTGACTGTGGCTGTGATCCCATTGGTCGGTGTGGTATTGCCGTCATGTCCATGTACAGCGTAGTGTGCAGTGTGTCAGACATTCAGGAGTCTTGTTGAGTGTCCATGTGTGATGTGTTTCTACACCTTGGTTCCCACCCACCACCCTGGAATAGTCATGGGTGCATGTGCAATGTCACCAGTGCATGTGTACTTCACTGCTGCACATTGTTGGAGGTCGAGGGGTGTGGTGTTGAGTGTGTGCAGATGAGAGTTGTTGCCCGGCTAGGCCCCTGCCTCCATGTTGGCCTTGGCTTACTGGCCATGCTGATTGATTTGTGCTTGTGTAGGTGTGATGGTAGTTTGTTGCTCAGGACACCTGACTGTGGTTCACAGTGTGAACGACATTTAGCTTTGTCATCACAGTGGTATTTTTATTCAGCCCAGGGTCACCACATTGTGGGGGCCCTGGGGGTGGTGCTGTGGTGTGTCTGTGACTTGCTGTGTCAGTTGTTGTTCCTACGTGCCTGTGTGACATGTGTGTTTTGTGCTCCCTCTCACCTGACAATGCCTGCTTGCCCACATAGGGGATTTGGATCCATGAGTTACCTTAGTGTGGCAGTGTATGCACATCTTTATGATTGGTATTCAGCTCTCCTCATGTGTTGTGTGGTTGCCTGGGGACACTGGCACCCCCACCCCTCACCTGCTGTGTATGATGACAGTGTTGGTCTGCCTGTTTGTGTTTGTGCATCTGCACCACTGCATTGGCATATCTTGGGTGTGCCATTGGCTGTATGTTGTTTGGTGTGTTTCCCCTGCTGTCCCTGGGACTCCTAGGTCATCGGTCAGCACAGTGATCATGGTTTGTGTGTCCCATTGCTGCCATGGTATGGTATCTGTTCACCTCACATCTGCTGTCTCCACAGGGTATCTGCATTTGTGTGCCCATTGGTGCAAATATGTGGTTCTGCATTCTGATGGTCACTTCTGTCATTGTGTCATTGATGACTGTTGACGGTCTCAGCCCCCATGGGTGTTGTTTGTCTGCACATGGCCAAAGGAATGTTTCATTTGCACTGCAGTATTTGGCTCCCCCAATTTATGTTGCAATGGGACACATACACTACTTTGCCACAGATGAGTTTTTGGTTCTGTGACCAGGAATGATCCATGCAGTTTGGCAGTTGCAGCTCTTTCTTTGTCAACAATTACCTTTTGGTCACTGTGATGATGAGGGTGTAGACCCCATTGCCACAATGGTCAAAATGTGCTTCAGCTATGGACCCCACACTTGCCTTTTGGTCACTGTGATGATGGGGGTTTAGACCCCATTGCCACAATGGTCAAAATGTGCTTCAGCTATGGACCCCACACTTACCTTTTGGTCACTGTGATGATGGGGGTTTAGGCCCCATTGCCACAATGGTCATGGGCTGCTTGCATTGTGGGTGCCACACACATATATGTGTGGCACATGTGCTAGGGGGTCACATTGTATGTTGAAAGTCATGTTCGGTGTTGTAGGCATTTGACACAGCCTACACACGCTTGTCATGGTGGTGGGGGGATGTCTTAATCTTGCATTCCCTAGGTTGTGGTGTGCTTGTTGTGTCATGCATTGTCCATCCTATGAGTGGGGGTGGTAGTAGTGGTAGGCATCCTGCCCCCTGGCTAAGGGTGGTAGTAGTGGTAGGCATCCAGCCCCCCCTGGGTTGGGGTGGTAGTAGTGGTAGGCATCCTGCCCCCCTGGCTAAGGGTGGTAGTAGTGGTAGGCATCCTGCCCCCCGTGGGTGAGGGTGGTAGTAGTGGTAGGCATCCAGCCCCCCTGGCTAAGGGTGGTAGTAGTGGTAGGCATCCAGCCCCCCTGGGTTGGGGTGGTAGTAGTGGTAGGCATCCAGTCCCCCTGGCTAAGGGTGGTAGTAGTGGTGGGCATCCTGCCCCCCTGGCTAAGGGTGGTAGTAGTGGTAGGCATCCTGCCCCCCGTGGGTGAGGGTGGTAGTAGTGGTGGGCATCCTGCCCCCGTGGCTGAGGGTGGTAGTAGTGGTGGGCATCCTGCCCCCGTGGCTGAGGGTGGTAGTAGTGGTAGGCATCCTGCCCCCCTGGGTGAGGGTGGTAGTAGTGGTGGGCATCCTGCCCCCGTGGGTGAGGGTGGTAGTAGTGGTGGGCATCCTGCCCCCCGTGGGTGAGGGTGGTAGTAGTGGTGGGCATCCTGCCCCCGTGGGTAAGGGTGGTAGTAGTGGTGGGCATCCTGCCCCCTGGCTAAGGGTGGTAGTAGTGGTAGGCATCCTGCCCCCTGGGTGAGGGTGGTAGTAGTGGTGGGCATCCTGCCCCCCTGGCTAAGGGTGGTAGTAGTGGTAGGCATCCTGCCCCCCGTGGGTGAGGGTGGTAGTAGTGGTGGGCATCCTGCCCCCGTGGGTGAGGGTGGTAGTAGTGGTGGGCATCCTGCCCCCCTGGCTAAGGGTGGTAGTAGTGGTAGGCATCCTGCCCCCCGTGGGTGAGGGTGGTAGTAGTGGTGGGCATCCTGCCCCCTGGCTAAGGGTGGTAGTAGTGGTGGGCATCCTGCCCCCGTGGGTGAGGGTGGTAGTAGTGGTAGGCATCCTGCCCCCCTGGGTGAGGGTGGTAGTAGTGGTGGGCATCCTGCCCCCTGGCTAAGGGTGGTAGTAGTGGTAGGCATCCTGCCCCCCTGGGTGAGGGTGGTAGTAGTGGTGGGCATCCTGCCCCCGTGGGTGAGGGTGGTAGTAGTGGTGGGCATCCTGCCCCCGTGGGTGAGGGTGGTAGTAGTGGTAGGCATCCTGCCCCCGTGGGTGAGGGTGGTAGTAGTGGTGGGCATCCTGCCCCCCTGGGTGAGGGTGGTAGTAGTGGTAGGCATCCTGCCCCCGTGGGTGAGGGTGGTAGTAGTGGTGGGCATCCTGCCCCCGTGGGTGAGGGTGGTAGTAGTGGTGGGCATCCTGCCCCCCGTGGGTGAGGGTGGTAGTAGTGGTGGGCATCCTGCCCCCGTGGCTAAGGGTGGTAGTAGTGGTAGGCATCCTGCCCCCCTGGGTGAGGGTGGTAGTAGTGGTGGGCATCCTGCCCCCCGTGGGTGAGGGTGGTAGTAGTGGTGGGCATCCTGCCCCCCTGGGTGAGGGTGGTAGTAGTGGTGGGCATCCTGCCCCCCGTGGGTGAGGGTGGTAGTAGTGGTGGGCATCCTGCCCCCCTGGCTAAGGGTGGTAGTAGTGGTAGGCATCCTGCCCCCGTGGGTGAGGGTGGTAGTAGTGGTGGGCATCCTGCCCCCTGGCTAAGGGTGGTAGTAGTGGTAGGCATCCTGCCCCCGTGGGTGAGGGTGGTAGTAGTGGTGGGCATCCTGCCCCCGTGGGTGAGGGTGGTAGTAGTGGTGGGCATCCTGCCCCCGTGGGTGAGGGTGGTAGTAGTGGTGGGCATCCTGCCCCCCCTGGGTGAGGGTGGTAGTAGTGGTGGGCATCCTGCCCCCCGTGGGTGAGGGTGGTAGTAGTGGTGGGCATCCTGCCCCCCCTGGGTGAGGGTGGTAGTAGTGGTAGGCATCCTGCCCCCTGGGTGAGGGTGGTAGTAGTGGTGGGCATCCTGCCCCCTGGCTAAGGGTGGTAGTAGTGGTAGGCATCCTGCCCCCGTGGGTGAGGGTGGTAGTAGTGGTGGGCATCCTGCCCCCCTGGGTGAGGGTGGTAGTAGTGGTGGGCATCCTGCCCCCGTGGCTGAGGGTGGTAGTAGTGGTAGGCATCCTGCCCCCCGTGGGTGAGGGTGGTAGTAGTGGTAGGCATCCTGCCCCCCGTGGGTGAGGGTGGTAGTAGTGGTGGGCATCCTGCCCCCCGTGGGTGAGGGTGGTAGTAGTGGTAGGCATCCAGCCCCCCTGGCTAAGGGTGGTAGTAGTGGTGGGCATCCTGCCCCCTGGCTAAGGGTGGTAGTAGTGGTAGGCATCCAGCCCCCTGGGTTGGGGTGGTGGTGCGCATTCAGGCCCCTGTGTGCATATGTGGCATTGGTGATGGGCATCCCGCCCCTATGGTGCTGCTGTTGCTGGTGTAAGTATATTCAGATTCCCCGTGTATGTGTGTGATGTGTCGTGTACGTGTTGTATGTGTTTTGTGGTTGGTGTCTGGCTTACCTTCTGCGCCGTACGCGTCCGTGCCTGTTCCGGTAGTAGATGTAGAATATTGGTATGATCGGGACGAAGGGATTCATGGTTGGTTCGTGTCGTTCGTCCTTCTCGTTGCTTCGCGTCGTCCTCGCCGCTTCGCTTCGTCCTCGTCGCTCCGCGTCCGTCCCCGTCGGTGCCGTGTTCGTCTCGTAGCCGTGGATCGTGTTGTGGCGCGATTCGGAGCTTATGTGCGCCTCTCCCGGATGCTTTGAAGTGCCGTGCGTGAGCGACGGGTTCGGCGCGCGTACGGGAAGCGCATCGTACTTGTCCGGCCGGACGGGGCTGCATTTTCCCTTCCGTGCGACTCGATTCGGCGCTTCCGGATTCGCCTCGGTCGGAGAACAGGACCTGGTTTGGGTGAGTACGGCTCTGGCCAGAATTTTTGCTGTTGTGCGCATCGTACTTGCTCGTTCGGTGTGTTGTACGGATCGGTCGGGAAACTGGCTTTCGCATGGCTTTTTTCCCGACCGAATGGTATTAGGTGCGCCTCCGACCGAGATCGGAATCGGCCCCAAGTGCTGGACATGTACCCATCACCTATAGTGAAAAGACGAAACAGTGGATAAACTACCATCTTTAATACGTAAATAAAAATAAAAAAATAATGATGCCTTTTGGATAACATTGAGTGATTTCCTAATTCAACCTTAACGGCTGATTACAAAGAAGAAGAAGAGCAAGCACATCCGCTGAATGCCTACTGGAATATCCAGATCTGATCTTGCAAACTCCTCAAGCTAAATATGACAAAATAGGAGAAAACATCCTATCATTCTGCCTCTCAGTGGGAGCAAGAGTGCTAAATGGAAGACTTAAAAGAGAATGGCAGGCCACCTTTACAGCTGGTAGAGTGCAGCAAAAAAAACAAGTCCATCCTTGACTACACCATAGCAAGCTCCTCGCGAATAATATAATTCCTCAACACATTTCGAATACACAATCATACAGAAAGTGATTGCTTTCCCGACGTTTGCATTAACAAATCTGAATCACTGTTATAAAGAAGTAAACAGCCCACTAGCATAGCCGCAAATCGTTAATCAAAGGAGGCTAAATGGAACAGCATCATTTCACCCAAAAAATTCTAGAGAGGTGCAATATCACATTAGAAGTCTTGGCAGACTAAGGAAGACAATTCTATTAAAAGGTGCGAGCTATTTATAGAAAACGTTTTATGATATTTCCGGTGACTGAATCTAAAGAGGGGAACATGAATGGGACCATTAGGATCTAGGAATGAGGGTCTCAAAACACTTTGAGATCTGAAAAAAAGCAATGGATTTCTGTGAACTAAAAAAAATTAAGGCAATGCGGTCAAGTACAGCACAAGAAAGTAAAAGAGGTTAGGCAGATAAATATGAAAAAACTGGTTGGACTGAAAGGAAAATTTCATTATAACCAATCTTGTTCTCCCTTATTGGTTGTTTGCAAAGCAAACAAAGGAATTTTGGCCAATAGTAAGCAACCTCGGATCAGAGCAGTCCTTTAGCAAATAATGTAAATATTTTCGCAGGACACATACACAGTTTCTAAAAGCACAATATGACAACATAACAAGAACAGCAGAGCAAAGGGGCTCATTACGACGGCGGGCGGAGGCACAACCGCTGGTGCATGGTGGTGGCGGAAAAATGTATTTTTCCGCACCCAGCAGAGGACCTCGGTGTTCAGCCTATATTACAATGGGCAAACATAGCCCACGTGACCGTCCGGCCGCGGAGCGACGTGAAACCGCCAGAGAATTTACGCCTGCCACCGCACCAGAGGGAGCCAACAGAGACCCACCGCCGTGCGGAATGACGCCCCGTCCGCCGTAGACAAATCACGATGCCACAAAACAGCCCATCACACCGCAGCAGAGAATCCACTCCACCCAGCAGACGGCGGAAGCAACTGCACAGCGGAACGCGAAACCAGACTCCCGGTCCCCTCCACCTGGTTCGGACCAAGCAATGGATCCAGCTCTTCAAGCCTCTTCCGCTGCTGCACCTTATCCACTACCAGCAAGTCATGGACCGAAGCCGGGCGGACAACGCCAAGAGCAGGTACGCAAATACACAACGCCGCACACAACCACAACACAACAACTCCTGTGTGTGCGGATATACAGTCTCCTGTCCACATCAGACACTCTCGGTGGCGACAGGAACACATCCCCAAGGCGTACCCACAGATGTCCTGCCTGTTAGAAAAACAACCCCCTCCCAGTATCCGGGTCACCCATCAACCCGCGTAAATCACTCCAATGTCCCGGGCTCACGTCACCACAAAGCGAGTGAAGACGCTTCGGAAAACCCGTGCACAATGTAGTGAGGCGGAGGGCCGCACGCGCCCAGGCATGGGCAGTCCACAAAGATTCACAGTGGCTCCACCTCCACCCTACACACTACGCTTCCCACACCCACTTTGGGGACATGCTGTGTGCTCCCTCCTGTGCCCCCCTGCACAACCCATCTGCCAGGTGTAGCCAGACCTTTGCACCTCTACACACCAAAGGAGCATGGAGCCTGGCTTGGAAGGCGGGGGCAAAGAGGAACACCTGCACAGAAGCTCAGGGCTGGACAACCCTCTCCCTCACACCTACCTTCCACTGCACGTGGGTGAAGCAAAATGAGTATAATTCAAAAATGAAGACTGACACCTGCATAGGAACATCCAATGAACTGTCTCACACTGCCTGCCAAGTCACTCACAAAACACCCCACACTGACACCCAGCCACATACCCATACCTATAGCCCAGCAGCAATGGAGGACAAATAAATGGGTCAGCCGAAAGTGAAGTGGACAGTGCTGGAAAGCCATGGAGCAAGCCACATAACTAGTGTACAAAACACATGCAAGAGAAGGAACATACTCACACCACCCTTTGGGCATCAAATCACAGCCATGGGTGGCACAGTGAGGGAAATTAACCCAAAGCGCACCTACATGCAACAACTCTCAGGGAGACATCAAGGCAAGCCATGAATAGGCATAGGAAATGACAGGAATTTGTCTTGAAGTCAAACAGGACCAGCCACACATCTGTGTCAACTTACTTGGACATGTGTATGTCATCAGCACAACACACAAGGCTCATTGTCTACACTCCCTGACTGTCAAACACATTAAGTAGGACCTTCACACATGCCCTCATTTACCCAAATTCCTCACACCTGCAACACTCAACACCAGTGTGAAACACACAGAATGGTGCAAAAATGATGTCCTGTGAGTTCACTGACAACCAACTCACACTCCCTGGGGCAGCATCCACAAAACATCACACTCACACTCAGGGCTGTCTGAACCAATGCTGACACAAAAACGAGAGCCAAACACAAAGCTCACAAACAAACATACACAGAAGTCCAACAAGCCCACACAAGGGCAGCCAAACAGTGGAAAGGCAATGTGACCCCGTGGCAGAACAGGAATACACAACATTGTCACCATGGCACAATGCACAGACACCATACATCAATACAAACAAGAGGTGCATCCCTCAAATATCAAACCATGAACACCAACTGGGTTCACTGGGACAATCAGCTAACACGGGACAGAGACACAACACCACTCATCAAGTGCACAAGGTGCCAGTATTGTACCACAAGCATGCACATGCACAATCCTGAAAAGTGACAGGTCAAAATAGGAGGACAAACCACCAATGTGCACTCAAAAACAAGCCCAGCAACAGAGAATACACTCTTGCTGCATGTGACAGACACACAAGTAATGCACACCACACCTGAAACACACATCTGAATGTATCACACAGCAACAACCACTCACACACAAGGTCATGCAAATAGAACATCTCACTCACATAGCATCTGTCAGTAGAAAGAGCCAACACAGGGCCAAACACTGCATACATCCACAACAAAAACACAACAGATGCACAGACCAATCCATCACAATGCAAAACTCAGCTGCAGCACATCAGTGGGATGCACAACAAGCAAGTACAAGGCAACATACACTGACACCACTGCATGCACACCAAGCAGTGTGTGCAACAACAACCAAACCTGTGGGCAACGACACAGCTGGAGTGCAACATCATGTACTCCCACAACACAAATCATCACAGCACACAGCACACAGAGAACATCACACTCAGTGGAAGGGTAGCAGTACCTCAGCAAACACGCGTGCAGCTTTCTAGCCATCACCCACAGATGCACAACTCAGGGACACCCAGGTGCAAACAACCAGACCAGAGGACTGTGCTGCCCAAACATCTGCACTGCATATGAGCAACCATGACAGCAAACCAGTACAAGAAAATCACACATAACTAATTGGGAAACTGTCCTGGAGTAGCACATTTGTCCTATACACAGATCAGCCTCACACAGCATAGTGTCACACACTATGAAGTGGTGGGGAGGCTCACATACTGCCAAGCCATGGGGTGGAAGACATGAGATTTAAGTGGTGTGTACTAGTAGTGGACAGGTGAGCAGTGCGAAAAAAGAAGCACACAAACACATAGAGGAGTTACTCACAATGTGTAGGCATCAGAAGCACATATAGGGGATGGTGCATGGCTCCACATACCACATACCATACCGGATCCAAAAATGGGTCAAGTGGACAGCAATGCACGAGAAAAACACACAAATAACGTCAGTGTGGCTGAGCATGTCTGCACAGTGTGCACAAACAGTAACAAGACACATGGCTGATCAACAAAACACAACACATGACTTGGCGGTCACGCGCTCTGCATACTCACAACTGGCAGCAACAACGTGCAGGTGTCCCCCAGGAGTGCAAGGACACACCCACACCAGTAGCGGCCTCGTGGAGGGAGTGCTGCGGGGTGGTGGGGCGGGGGAGGAGCAGTGTGGGGGCAGTAAACCACGGCGACATGGCCAAACAGAGTGTAAGTAAACAAATAAATAAATAAAACGAATTTCATTGCACGCGCTGCATATGCCGTAGTTTACTACCCTGTGTGCAACAAGAGTACAAAGTTCCTCTGGTGGATTCAGAATAGAGATGGAGAGATACTGTAGAGTAGAGTGAGTCACTTGGAGACCACTATTGTGTATGCAAAAAGGGGGGAATTTCCCCAGTCGGAACTAGGGCTCTCACACACCCAGCAAGCTAGGTGTCGCGCTTCATCATATGAGTGCCTGCCCCCTCGTCAGGGTCGTTGCGCTGCAATACCTGACGGGCACCCAGACCGGGGCTCTTTATCAGGGATCTTTTGTTCCTGCTGGTGGGTGCGGTGGGGGTGAGGGGCCTAGTGTGTGTAGATGTGGGGGCTGTGAATCTAAAATAGGTCAGTTGGGGTCCTATGCAAGCAATTTATTAAGAAGGTAAACTGCCTAATTTAAAAGAGCGTAGAGGGGCAAAGGACTAGTGACAATGTGGCCTAGTTGCACGGGGCCCTGCCTCTCGAGTGATCGACAT